>CM070019.1:26212421-26812421 GCA_036247105.1 Cirrhinus mrigala
CCCACAACATGTAAATTACCATTCACAACAGCAGTGTGAATGGGATGTTACCACTAGGATATTTTCTGTGTTTGCCCCTGTGACTGGGCTTTACTTTTATCCTATCAAATGCCCCTAAAGAGTAAGAGAGGAGATGATTGAGTAAATGAATGGATTAGTGGAGCCCCGTCACCGTCTCTAACACTGGTTAACCTGAGAACCTTTTTTTACACAGACGGACGTCACCCTTTCTCTCTGTCTGACGTATTATTACGTGCTTCATTTGAACTTGACTCCACCTCAGCATTCTCAGAATATCAGAACAGCTCCCTCATTTTCTATATTTATCAAAACAAATCCATGTAATGCATTTTCTTAAAAGTGGGTCAAGGATGATTTTAAACATTACACCAGTTATCATCGGTATACCTAATTGCACGTTGCACACGGTATACCTAATTTTTTATGTTTTTGTGAAAGAAAAAAAAAAATCATGTCATGAAGGCTTATGTTCCATTTGTTGTCTCTGTCTCCTCTCTGGATCAGGACTGGGGTCGGCCTGGAGACCTGTTGAATCTGGGCATCCAGTGGCACGTACCCAGCACAGAGGAGAAAGAGTTTGTTTTCTACCTACTGGATCTGCTGTTAAAGCCTGAACTCCAGCGTCTGCAGAAACACGCACAGGGAGAACAAGACATGAGCAGGTCAGCCACAGGATACAATAACATGTTATCTGTGTTTGTACTCATCAGTAAGGTCCTATTCATCAATATCACTTCATGTATCACTGATTTAGAAACAAGTCCGACGCTATGGTTTAAGATTGATTTGAGCTCTTTAGAGATCGTTTTGTTTCTTTCGTAGTTGGACAGATTTTAATGCATTAAGCCACAAAAGAACATTCCAGAAAAAATATCAGAGAAATGTTGTTTTGCTAATGTGTTTTGTGTTTCTTTAGAGATGATGTTCTGCAGAGTCTGTCCATTGTTCATAACTGCCTTCTGGGAGCAAGCAGCCTTCTGCCCCCACTGCATGGAGAACCTGTGCCAGAGATGTGAGTGTGACGCACACACACATTCACACATGCAATATACTACAGTTACAAAAACATATTATGCACTTACTTTTAAACATAATAATTTAGTAATATTGTAATTTGCAATGCTTCTCCAGGATAAACAGTATGGTTCAGCTATGCGAGACAAATGTGTACACTGGAGTAGACTATGGTAAGTGAGCATTTCCTTCTAGTGTTTAAAATCAGTGCCGGAGCTATATTGGTTAATTAATTAGTTGCTTGGCTGTTGATTATTGATTTTCTGGCAGACCTGTCAAGAGAGAACTACAGAGAGGACATCTGTAAGATGATTAGACCTCTACTACGTAAGTTACTCCAACATACTGAGTCCTGTTCTAGTTTTAAACTTCAAAGATTAATACAGCAGATCAATTTTCTAACCTAATTTTTATCTATAAGTGTGATAAATTATCATTTTGATTGAATAAATGACAATTGCTACATAATGACTAAACTGAAAGCTACAGTGTGCCTTCCAACACTTTCTCAACTCTGATGTTTATCCATACAGACCACACTCTAGAGCACACAGAGGATGACATCAAATCCCTTTTCTCAATTATAAAGGTGAACTGCAAAACAACACAAAAAACAAAACAAAAATGTTTTCTCCAACATTTCTGTGTATGTGCACGTGGTAGCAGTGGTATGACTGATGAATGGTGTTTTCTCTTTATAGATCATCAGTGACCTGCTGCACTTTAAAGGCTCACACAAACATGAGTTTGACTCCCGCTGGAAAAGTTTCAGTCTTATTAAGAAGTCCATGGAGAACAAGGTTAGTCACGCATTTATTGTCTCCTATCAGTCTCTATATTTGGCCATGTACTGTAGTTGACTGACACTCTCGCTTCTTTTCAGCTTCATGGCAGTAAACAGCACATTCGAGCTCTACTCATAGACAGAGTCATGTTACAACATGAGGTAACTCATAATAATTATAATAATAATAATTACATGTTATAGAGCATTTGGATGAATCTCACAAAACTTTTTTTTTTCCTTTTTATTTAATTAAATGTATTTTATTAACTTACAGGCTCACACTTATTATTGTATTCAAATGATGTGTTTTATATAATATAATGCATAAAAATAAAGCCTGTGTAGAATGTGTCATGAAAGCTATTGAAAAAATATTTCTATTCAATTCTTTTAATTTTAGGGTAAAATAATTTACCTGAACAGGTTTTCAAGAGATTCACTCCTTTATATGTAAACAAAACTGCATATTTTGGGGCTCTTCGGTATGTTTTATGATTTCAGCACTTTTGAGTGTTTTGTACCTGTGTGTTTTAGTTAAGAAATCTGACCATAGAGGGATGTTGCTACAGAAGTGTTCATCAGGACTTGATAAATGACCTTCTCAGACTGTCTACCAGCAGGTACAGTCAGGTATGACAAAGCCATGCACACAAACATGTATATATTTATGCACAAAAATCAATGAATGCACCAATAACAATCCATATTTTAACTCAGGTGAGGAGTAAAGCTCAGACTGTGCTGTTCACCGCATTGGGAACCTACAGCTTATGCTGCAGAGACGTCATCCCTGCAGTGCTGGAGTATCTGGACCCAGACCGCACTGATGTCACCCAGCAACAATTCAAAGTAGGTCTTGCACAGATCGGGATGAATATACACTGGAAATTTTTCTTCCTATTGATTGTTCTGACATGACAGCTTTGGAATATTAAATAGCATTGTGTTTTCTCTGTGTTGTGTTTACTCTTCTCTAGGGTGCCTTGTATTGTTTGTTAGGGAACCACTGTGGAATCTGTCTTGCTAACCTGCAGTACTGGGACTGCATTGCTCTCACGTGGCCTGCCATTGTACGTTCTGGTATGAGCCTCTGCATGTCTCTCGAGAAGCCTTCTGTCGTCCGGCTCTTTGATGATCTGGCTGATAAAATCCATCGCCAATATGAGACCATCGGAATTGACTTTTCTGTGAGTTCAGCAAATAGTAGCCTAAAAGTTACAGAAACAGTAAAGAGATAGTTCACCCAAAAATGAAAATTCTGTCATTACTTACCCTCATGCCGTTCCAAACCTGTAAGACCTTAATTCATCTTCAGAACACAAATTAAGATATTTTTGAATGAAATCCGAAATCTTTCTGACCCTGCATAGGCAGCTATGCAATTACCACGTTCAAGGCCCAGAAACGTAGTAAGGACATTGTTAAAATAGTCCATGCGTTGGAAGACTGACACGGAAGAGAAGTAATTGTTGATTTAAAGTTGTTATTTTTGTTTTCTTTGCACACAGAAAGTATTCTCGTAGCTTCATAACATTACGGCTGAACCACTATTGTCACATGAACTATTTTAATGATGTCCTTAAAACCTTTCTGGGCCTTGAACGTGCTAGTTGCGTTGCTGTCTGTGCAGGGTCAGAAAGCTTTTGGATTTCATCAAAAAATATCTTAATTTGTGTTTTGAAATAAAGTTCTTACAGGTTTGGAACGACATGAGGGTAAGTAATTAATTACAAAATTTTCATTTTTGTGTGGAAAAAAAATGCACTTCAGATTTAAGTAAAAGGAAAGCCTTTGTTCAGAATTTGAAGTATTAACATAATACTAAGTGAAAACTGGTTTTGTTTATGTGTTTGTTGACATTGCAGACCAGCTTAAACATTTTCTTTCTATACTAACTGCAGCTATAGCAAAAGTAAAAGTATGTTTATTGTGACATTTATCTTGTGACACTGTTCATTTTTGCTTTATATTCAGATCCCGGAGAGTTGTGTGGAGGTTGCTCTAAAAATGATGAAATCTAGTAACCCAGAACCGACTCCTTGTGCCGCTTCTGAACAGGAGGAACTGGAGGGAAGAAACAGGCAGGAACAGAAAAACAAAGATTCAGTGCAGTAAGTAAATACATTTTAAAAATCTACATTCAAATATGCTTTGCAAGTTTATCTCCAGTGGATATACACAAATTGATTTATTTATTTATTTTTTTTCCTGTATTATCAATCCTAACAGGAAGTATGAGAAGATAGTGATGGATCTTTTGGACTGCCTTTATGACCGAAACCTGTATGTCTCCTCAATGTGTCTGGTTAGAATGAACAGCAAATGTCTGCATGGTGAAGTAATGGAAATTCATTAGTTCATATGCTTGTTTATTTGGCAGGCCCTGGAAGTTTGAGCAGATAGCTATCGGCTTCCTTTCTCTGATGCTGAGAGATGACCACCCCTTGCCGCCTTCTGCAGTCCTCTTTTTCGTTGAGAGCCTGAACCACGATTCGCTCCTAGTTCGCAATGTATGTTTGTGTATGCTTTCCGTCACTGTTATACTCATGAGCTACACAAGCTTAACAAAAGCATACTTCATTCTGTCGTGTGCTATTTATTGTTCAGGGTGCAATATCAGCAGTGGGTGGAATTCTAAAGCAGCTCAAGAGACCTCACAAGAAAGTGGCAGTGAATCCCTTCGACATATCTGAGCTCAAAACGTCCCTACAGTCATGTGAGTTCACTAACTACAGTAAGAGTCTTACTAAATGGACATATCACAAAATATATGAGGTTTGTATGTATTTCTTCCTGTTCTTCGTGTAGGTGGTGGTAAAGCTCTAGGCTCTGTGTTGGTGGGTGACAGGCCTGATAACCAGTGGCTGCAGTATGACAGCAGCAGGTTGCCACGCTCCCAGGAGGACTGGGATGAATGCTGCTTTATTGAGAAAACCCACTGGGGCTATTCCACATGGCCAAGGTATACATGGCTGCCGTGCTTAAAAACATGATTCATGCACCACATTTAATGTCTTCTGAAGCCATACAATAGCTTTGTGTGAAGAATGTAAAAAAAATTGATGTACACACAAAAAGGAAAGACAAAAGTAAAGACCTTTGTTTAAACTTTATATACATCAAAGAACTCTGGAAAAATATTAAGCAGCACAACTGTTCTCAACATTGATATTAACAAGAAATGCTCATTAATAAGAAAGGACTGTGTCACTGAAAACCAGAGTAATGGCTGCTGAAAAACAACATTTTGAATGGTAGTGTATATTTAGCATTTGATTGCTGAAAATGTCAGTACCGTGCAGAAGATACAGAAGATGACATACAGTTTTATTTCATGCTTGTTTCTTTTTCTTAGGAAACTGATGCTTTATGCCCCTCCTGAAGAACAGCCCAAACAGGGCAAAACAAGAGAAGAGCTGAATGAGGTACACAGATATTCATACTGAATGATATCTACACCCAACCACTTCAGAAACACTTAAACGGGGCATCAGATGCCCATTTTCCACAAGTAAAATAAATCTTTAGGGTTTTAATGAAATGTCTGCAACATACTTTGGTTAAAATCCTCAGTGGTCATATTAAAACAACAGCCTTTTTACCTTGTCAAAAATGGCTCTGTCCACAGCGTCCCATTTCATTGCATGTCTCTTTAAATGATAATGAGCTACTGCTCACTCCACCCCCTCTTCCATTTTTTTTTTGTGTATTCGGTGGCACATTACCATCAAAAACAAAACTAATCCACTGTGTCCTCAGTGGCTCTGATGTAGGGAGAAAATGAAGACTCTTATGTTCACTTTTACATCCAAATACAAAACACCTGCATTGTTTACGAGACATTTTTGTCGCTACAGCTGTTTGAGCAAGGAGAAAATGGTGGACAGAGTACAACTGGCTGAGAGCTGAAATATGAAAATATAGGACAGTCCGTCAGCGGCTGTGGGCGGGGCTTGAGCAGTATGACATCATGCTGCTCAGAAATTCAAAACAGCTTGATAATTGAGACTGTTTAGGATTTTTAGCGATTAAAAAAAAAAATAAATAAATAAATGAATTAAAAAAAAAAGGAGGCAGTGGATTTCTATCATTGTAGGGTGGTTGTGTGTACACTGCTGATACGCATAATATGCAAACACTATGTAAAAGTGAATTTTGCATCCAATGTCCCCTTTAACAGATTCTTATACCACCTCATTTCTTTTTTTTTTTATTTCAGTCTGATTTTTACCTTGTTTACTTAGACTTGTTTATGCCTGTTTTCTGTGTTGTAGAGTGAACAGATTATATACGATCATTTCTCAGACCAGCAGTTCATAGATCAGTTCATTCAGTATTTGTCTTTGGAGGACAGGAAGGGGAAAGATAAATTCAGCCCAAGACGATTTTGCCTCTTCAAGGTGAGAGACGCGCATCTACAGTCAGTTTTTCAAACCCATTGAAGTGTTGACTATACACATTTATAATCCAGGTCCTCAGACTTGTTTAAACCAACATTGTCTTGCGTTGTCAAAGGGTCTTTTTCGGAACTTTGATGACGTCTTCCTGCCTCTGCTGAAGCCTCATATGGAGCGTCTGGTTGCGGATTCCCATGAGAGCACCCAGCGCTGTGTGGCGGAGATCATCTCTGGACTCATCAGGGGCTCCAAACACTGGAGCTACAGCAAGGTATCAGCACACATACATATATTAGATGTGCAGTTCAACAGAGTTAAGAGAATTTGAGTCCTCAGCATCACTGTTACATCACTTTTTGGTTCAGAATGATGTGAACGTGTTAATGTTTACAGGTGGAAAAACTGTGGGCTTTGCTGTGTCCACTGCTCCGTAAAGCTCTTTCCAATATCACCATTGAGACGTATACAGACTGGGGCACCTGTATCGCCACTGCCTGTGTAAGAACAGCACAAACTCATCTTTTAGTAGGATGTAGATCTGTATGCCTCATCTCATTGAGTTTATGCACAAATATCTTTTGAAAAACACACTATTTAAAAGCACAATATGTAGGATGTTTTGATTAAAATATCTAAAAACCATTAGAACAGTGTTACATATTTTGCTGACTTGTGCACTTTCGTTATCCCAAATGTTTTGAAGAATGTTTAAATCCAGAGAAATAAGCAATTTTAACTAGTGTACAGACCGTGTCATTGCGTCGCCTGCCAGTCATGTCATACACCCTTGATTTTTCCAGTTTTATTTTGTGGAAAACATGGAAACTCCAAAGAAACTTTAATATGTTATGCAATTTAATAGACAGGTGACGAATGCACAGAGTTGCATTATAACAACACTTCAACACACTCAAATGTATCTAGTAGGATAAAAACAGAATAGCTTTTCCTACATATGCATGACCGGAAGAAGTGGAAGCGGTCAACTGTGGCATAATAAAAGCTCAGCTGCTTTCGAGCCATGTATCGCGCTCGCCTCTCATTAGCAATCGCTTCAGCGGCCTCGTTTTGCTTCTACGACTTTCAGTCCCACCCTGCTTCATACTACAGTGATGTTGCTAAAGCTTTAATACATTAGCTCATCCATGAACGTGATTTTTTGCATCGACTGTGAAGATGAAGAACAACTCCCATGATTCCACACTCAATCACGGCGTCATCAAACTATGCCTTTGTTTCTTGTTTGTTTTGAATATGCGCCTTCTAGCGGCAAAACTTACATATTGTGCCTTTAAATTGTAGATTAAATTTAAATTTCATATTCTTATATAAATAAGGCTAATCACTGAAATTTAGGGATGTCAAACAATTAATCACGATTAATTGCATCCAAAATAAACAAACACAAACTTTTATTTTGGATGCGATTAATTGTGATTAATCATTTGACAGCCCTACCAAAAATCTGAGGAAATATGAAAAATTTGTTTATATACATTAACATTCAAAAGATTGGGGTTAGTAAATGTTTTTAAAGTTAAAAATCAAAACCAAAAGTTTTTCTATTCATCAAAGAATCTTGAAAATGTTTTTTGAGCACCAAATCAGTATATTAGAAATATATATATAATATATATATATATATATATATATATATATATATATATATATATATATATATATATATATATATATATATAAAATAAAATAAAAGAAGTTTTCTGTTTTAAATGAAAATATTATTTTTCAGTATTACTGTTTTTACTGTGTTTTTGGTTTTTGATCAAATAAATGCAGCCTTGGTGAGCATAAGATGCTTCTTTCAAAAGCGTTTTAAAAAATCTTACAGACCCAAAACTTTAACATTCTTTCATATTGTCTCATAAAATATTTCATGTGTATGTATGTGTGTTTTGTACAGGAGAGCCGAGACCCACGAAAGCTGCATTGGCTGTTTGAGATGCTGATGGAATCGCCAGTCACAGGAGAAGGAGGCTCGTTTGTGGACGCCTGGTATGACATCACTACCACACACTTCCTCTTTTGAAAACCGAATCTACTGAATGGGAAATGATAAATGCATCATTTAAATTATATACAATGTCATCTCTTTTTCAGCCGTCTGTATGTGCTGCAGGGAGGTCTTGCTCAGCAGGAATGGAGAGTCCCAGAGCTGCTTCACAGGTTACTACAGTATCTAGAGCCCAAACTCACTCAGGTCTACAAGAATGTACGCGAACGCATCGGCAGGTATGTGCTTGAACACTAAAATCAAGTCAACATTATATGTGACCCTGGACCACAAAACCAGTCTTAAGTCATTGGGGTATATTTGTAGCAATAGCCAAAAAATACATTGTATGGGTCAAAATGATTGATTTTTGTTTTATGCCAAAAATCATTAGGATATTAAGTAAAGATCATGTTCCATGAAGATATTTTGTACAATTCCTACTGTAAACATATTAAAACTTAATTTTTGTTTAGTGATATGCATTGCTAAGAACTTTATTTGGACAAACCTTAAAGGTGATTTTCTCAATATTTTAATTTTTTGCACCCTCAGATTCCAGATTTTCAAATAGTTGTATCTCGGCCAAATATTGTTCTATCATAGCAAACATACATCATACATCAATGGAAAGCTCATTTATTCAGCTTTCAGATGATGTATAAATCTCAATTTGGAAAAAAATGACTGGTTTTGTGGTCCAGGGTCACATATGTAAGTGTCTTCATGTTCCACATGCAACAACTGCCATTCATTCTTTCTGTATTTTTGTCCTGTTTCTCAGTGTTCTCACCTACATCTTCATGATCGACGTGAATCTGCCACACACTCAGCCCACCACGTCCCCGCGCATCGCAGAGTTCACAGAACGTGTCCTGGCCAGGCTCAAACCTTTAACAGAGGGCGAGGAGGAGATCCAGAACCACGTGGTAGAGGAAAACACAGAGGAAGATCAAGACGAGAGGACACAAGCCATCAAACTACTCAAAACTGGTGTGTACTTCGTATGTCTTTCTGTTTGTGTGTGAAGTTAATTGTTTGAGTAAATTAAAATGACTTTGCAGGAGTGTTTTTAGGGCTATTTTGTGTTTTGTTTGTGATGTGTAGTGTTAAAGTGGTTGATGACCAGTGCTGGACGCTCCTTCTCTTCTGTGGTCCCAGAACAGCTTCGTCTTCTCCCTCTACTTTTTAAAGTGAGTCCTAAATTTGTCTGTAGTTTAGTTCACTGTCGACAAGTCTTTTAAACCTGCCTCTTTTTAAACCTCTTTCTAGATTGCTCCTGTGGAGAATGACGACAGCTATGATGAGATGAAGAGAGATGCTAAGATGTGTCTGTCTCTCATGTCCCAGGGGCTGCTGTACTCAGAGCAGATCCCACAAGTACTCAATGCACTTGAGGAGGTGACTTTCCAGTGCCCATTATGCTTTTTTTTTAGTGTGAGTTATGTATAAATGTAAGGGTTTAATGTGTAATCTGACCAGCAGATGGCACTATTTGTTACAGATTTCAAGGAGCAGCTCATGGCATGCACGTTACACCGTTCTCACCTACCTGCAGATCATGGTTTTCTACAATCTTTTCACCTTCCTCAGTGATGCTAAGGCCGTCAGTGATGTAAGAGCGCTGGTACTACACCTGCTGGAGGATGAACAACTTGAGGTGTGTGAATAAACTTGCACACCGATATATGTATATACACATGCATAAAGGTTTGTTTCACAGTTTCTGAGGACTAGGGGTGTCTCTGGCTCTTTATTTCTGTGGGGCACATCCAATCATCTGCCAAGCCTAATATGAGAGTATGGACTTGCCTAGTAATTTCATACTGAATATTATGAATTATTTGTGTTCTACAATCAACATCATACAATTCGAAAATTAAATGGATGAACTTTATGAGCAACACTTTAACTATGACAGCCAGCCAGCAGAGCATTAGAATAAAATCATTGACTCACCAATGAAGATTTGCACAACAATCTCTCATTCGATAAACTTGGCAGACTTTTTATTTCAATATCTGGCCCTTGATTAATTAATTATTGAATGAATCATTTTGATAGCATAGCAAGAGGGTGGGCATTTGAATACTTTCAAAGTTTCTCTCATATGAAGTGTTGCATTTTAGTCATTAATTTAGTCATGAATTACTCACCCTCATGTCGTTCCAAACTCGTAAGACCTTCATTCATCTATGGAACAAAAATTAAGATATTTTTGATGAAATCCGAGTGCTTTCTGTCCCTCCATAGACAGTAAGGGTACTACAATGTTCAAGGCAAGAAGAAATCATTGAAATAATCTAATAAATATGAATTGCACATTTGTTTTTATGTAAAATAGTTTACGTATTAATTTTATTATAATTTAAAAAAATTACTGAATGCTGTTTTTTAAAATTTCTTTTTATCAAAGAACCATAAAATAGTTTATATATTCATTTTATTAATTTTTTTTATACCTATACCATTTTAATTGTGAACCTTTTAAATTGATTAAAAGTGGCTGTAAAGACAAGCATTTCTATTTCAAATAAATGCTGTGCTTTTGAACTTTCTATTCATCAAAGAATCTTATCTGAGGATTAAAAAATTACATTATTTTAAAATTTATGCCTTATACCATTTTTACTTTTGTACCTTTTAAGTTGATTAAAAATGACAGTAAAGACCTTTGTTACCAAAAATTTCTATTTCAAATAAACACTGTTCTTTTCAATTTCTATTCATCAAAGAACCCTAAAATAGTTTCTATATACATTTTATTGGAATTTGAAAAATGACATAATTTTCTATTTTATACCTACATTTTTAATTTTGTAATTTTTGGCAATAAAGACGTTTATTATGTTACTAAAGATTTCTATTTCAGATAAATGCTGTTCTTTTGAAACTTCTATTGATCAAAGAACCCTAGAATAGTTTCTATATTATTTTTATTAGAATAAAAAAATGACTTAATTTTTTCAAATTGATTAAAAGTGGCGGTAAAGACATTTAGTATGCTACAAAAGATTTCTATTTCAAATAAATCCTCTTCTTTTGAACGTTCTATTCAATAAAGAACCCTAAAATAGTTTGTATATTAATTTTATTAGAATTAAAAAATTACATTATTTTAAATTGTATACCTATACAATTTTTAATTTTGTACATTTCAAATTGATTAAAAGTGTCAGAAAAGACATTTATTATGTTACAAAAGACTTCTATTTTAAATAAACACTGTTCTTTTGAAATTTCTATTCATCACAGAACCCTAAAATAGTTTCTATATACATTTTATTGGAATTTGAAAAATGACATAATTTTCTATTTTATACCTACATTTTTAATTTTGTAATTTTTGGCAATAAAGACATTTATTATGTTACTAAAGATTTCTATTTCAGATAAATGCTGTTCTTTTGAAACTTCTATTGATCGAAGAACCCTAGAATAGTTTCTATATTATTTTTATTAGAATAAATTTTTTTTTTAATTTTTTCAAATTAATTAAAAGTGGCAGTAAAGACATTTAGTATGCTACAAAAGATTTCTATTTCAAATAAATCCTCTTCTTTTGAACGTTCTATTCAATAAAGAACCCTAAAATAGTTTGTATATTAATTTTATTAGAATTAAAAAATTACATTATTTTAAATTTTATACCTATACAATTTTTAATTTTGTACATTTCAAAATGATTAAAAGTGTCAGAAAAGACATTTATTATGTTACAAAAGACTTTTATTTCAAATAAATTCTGTTCTTTTGAAATTTCTATTAATCTAAGAATGCTAAAATAGTTGATATTAATTTTATTAGAATTAAAAAAAAATTACATTATTTTTAATTTTATACCTTATACCTATACCTATTTTAATTTTGTACGTTTCAAATTCATTAAAAGTGGCGGTAAAGAAATTTAGTATGCTACAAAAGATTTCTATTTCAAATAAATCCTCTTCTTTTGAACGTTCTATTCAATAAAGAACCCTAAAATAGTTTGTATATTAATTTTATTAGAATTAAAAAATGACATTATTTTTCATTTTATACTTTATACCTATACCATTTTTAATTTTGTACATTTCAAATTGATTAAAAGTGGCGGTAAAGACACTTAGTATGCTACAAAAGATTTCCATTTCAAATAAATCCTCTTCTTTTGAAATTTCTATTCCTCAAAAAACCCTAAAAAAATGTATCATGGTTTCCACAAAATTATTAAGCAGCACAATTGTTTTGAACATTGATAAGAAGAACCAAATCAGCATATTAGAATGATTTCTGAAGGATCATGTAACACTGTAGACTGGAGTAATGGAAAAATCAGCTTAGCCATCATGGTAATAAATTGCATTTTTAAAACAGAAAGCAGTTTTTGTAGCTAATGTACAGATTTGAGGACATTTTCCAGATATTTGACCCTCAATACATAAAACGCATATACAGGCCATAGTCACAGTGCTCAAGTCTAGACAAACCAACACAACTGTCCTCTGAGCTCTGTCTACACTGCTTTCACTCTCATAATCTAGGCAGAAATCTGTACATTTAAGACGTTTTTCACTCAACTCCACTGAATCAATCCTGATCACTCTTCAAGATTATATATCTGTCTATATTTGAGGTCTTTTAGAGGGAAGGTCTAAACGGAAGCAACTAAGAATAAACACGACCTTCTGTCCACGCATGTGTTTGAGTATAATCGCTAAGGTTAAATGTGTCGAAAGCCAATTACGTAAGCCGCTGTGGTGAAAGTATCTCTTTCTCCGTTCTGTCTTTTCAGTGATGTAGCACTCTCTTGTTTTCTTTTATTCTCGCTCTCTCTCTCTCTCTCTCTCTCTCTCTCTCTCTCTCTCTCTCGCACACTCACTCTATCCTCCAATCCCTCTTACTGTTACCATAGCAACTCCCAGCTGCAGCAGTATTCTGTTTCCATGGTGATAGATGTTCAAATTTCCAGAGAGGAGAGGACGGCAAACAGAGAGAAGAGGCTAAAGGGGGGAAAGAATAGGGTTATGAGTGGAAGAAAACTACAGCCTTTAATTCAGCCTATTAAATCAAAGCACTCTGGATTCCAGGTTGCATACGACCCTCTGTCTGCTGATGTAATACAGCCATTCGGTTGATTAGTACTAGCCAATCAGAACATGACAGTGACTTTTTCAAGGTTAAAGAAGCACATGGGCCGAGATTTTAAACAATAGCTGTTGTTTCTCTGTCAGCACAAATGCGTGTTCTCGACTCTCATAGACATGCATAGAGAATTGCTATTTTCTGAGTCAGCTTTTATGGATGTCTGTGTATTTTATTTTATTTATTTTTTTTTTGCACAGGGCTGACTAGATGACTAGTTGTTCGCACTACTAATAAGCTCTGCTGAATTTGCTTTATTCGCCCATTTCAACTTGACTGGAGTCCTGCTGTGGAACATGGCGTTTTGTTCTGTGATGCATATTGCACCGTTCTGCTATGTTACATAAATTTCCAACATTTTTTTTCTTCAGGCCCTCCGTAGATATTTTTTTTTTCTGTAAAGAAAGGTTCTGACAAAGAAGACCTTGTCTGTCCCTGCTCCGCACTTCCTCCGCTTTAGATAACTGAAAAAACAAACTGTCTGAACCTTTGGCTGGAGGATATTAGCCTGAATTGTAATGATCTTCCTTTCCTCCTGTCTGTCTTTGTGTTTTTAGGTGAGGGAGATGGCCGCCACCACTTTAAGTGGATTCCTGCAGTGTAATTTTCTCAGCATTGATGAACCCATGCAGGCCCATTTCGAGGCCCTGAGCAAGACCCGTCTGCCCAAGCGTAAAAGGAGAGAGCTGGGCTCAGTGGTGGACACAATCCCTTCTGCTGGTAATGATCACACATCAATATATACAGTACATACACTACTTTTTAAAAAAATCTCTTATGCTCACCAAGGGTGCATTTATTTGAACAAAAATACAATAAAACATTTATTTTGTAATATACAGTGTTTGCAACTTAAAATAACTGTTTTCTGTTTGAATATATTTTAGAATGTAATTTATTTCTGCGAATTTTTAGCATCATTACTCCAGTCTGTAGTGTGTCATGATCTGTCACAAATCATACTAATGTGCTGATTTAGTCCTCTAGAAACATTTATCAATGTTGAAATCAATTGTTTTTTACATTTTACATTCTTTGAGTAGAAAGGTCAAAATATTAGCATTTATTTGAAATGGGAAAACTTTTGTAACAAATCCTTGCTGAATAAAATAATTATATTTTATTTTATTTTGTATATTCAATTTAATTGTATTTATTTTTATTGATTTCATTTTATATTATTTTATGTTAGGTCATTTTTATTTTTAATTTTTTTATTTATTTTATTTTTCTTTTCTTTATTTTCTTTTATTTTTTTATTTGTATTTAATTTATTTTATTTTTTTTGTCATCTGAGTGACTAAAAGAGCTGAAGTTGATCAGAATTTTGTATTTATTTATTTTGTATTTTATTTTTTTATTTTCTATTATTGTAATTTGTTTTTTTATTGTTTTTTTTATTATTGTTTTTTATATTCTTTATTTTATTTTACCCAGACCTTTGCCATATTGGTTATTGGCCCATGTTTTATTTATCAGTGCCGTCAGTATATGGTGTGTGGGTGTGTGTGTGTGTGTGTGTGTATGTGTATATATACGTATATTATGTATATATATGTATATTATATACATATTATATTATACATATATATGTATATATATGTATATTATATATATATATATATATATATATATATATATATATAAATATATATATATATATATATATATATATATATATATATATATAAAATATTATTAAAGTGACTTTTGTTGTCTAATGCACAAAGTTAATCTTTTAAAACACTGTGAAATGTAATTTTTAGCTATCTTAAAAATGAATAGCAATTTTTCATACTTTATCAAAAAGATTATTTCAGATGTTCATAACTCTCTCAGGCTTGTTAACCTGACTATATATAATATGTCATATATGATTTTACATCTAGGATGAATTTAGATAAACTTGGGACCTTTAATCACTCTTTAGATGATTTACCTGAATTCACCCTAGATATATTTATATACCTTACATAAATAAGTGTACTTGAACCTTTAATTTTTCCTGTGTGTGTAGACCTGGTGCGGCGACATGCAGGTGTATTGGGTCTGAGTGCCTGCATCCTGTCCAGCCCGTATGATGTGCCCACCTGGATGCCCCAGATCCTCATGGACCTGAGTGCCCACCTCAACGACACACAGCCTATAGAGGTACAGCTCTCGTTCTCCTTTACTGCTGTGTGTTCGCTGTGGAGAGAGAGGGGTGGGTTTGATTGGGAATGATCAGCTGATTGCAGTCTGCAGGGGGGCCAGGCCCTGATTGATTGAACAAAGATGAAATGTTAAAGCATTTCTGAAAGTTGAACATGACTCATGCAACTGCATTTTGAAGAAAACGTATAGATGCCAGAGACAGACAGAGCAACTGCAATACTGACAATACTAGCTAAACTGAGAACCACTTTTACTGTAAATAAGTGACTCAAGATCTTTTATATAAATATATATTTGTGTATATATATTTGCTGTTTGTCTAGATGACTGTGAAGAAAACCCTGTCGGATTTCCGTCGCACTCATCATGATAACTGGCAGGAACACAAGCAGAAGTTCACAGATGACCAGCTGCTGGTGCTCACAGATCTGCTGGTCTCCCCCTGTTACTACGCCTAGGTCTGTTATAAACACACACACAGGCTCACTTCCAAAACCTAGTGAGCTGCTTTTGCTTTCTGCCTACATAGATGGTGCCTTTTAAGGCAGCATCCTTAAAATAAAACCACACAAATGGCCGATTTGGAAGAGTCTACATATTGTAGGCAGCAAGTGTGTACATACAAATAGTGATCGTAATACTACAGTACAATACTACAAGTTACATACTTCGATTTAACATCTATTATAGACTTTTTGTTTCATTCTTAAAACATTTTCTGCAGCATTTCATCTACCTTGATGACTTTTAATATCATATATTATGATATAGCATCTAGCTGCCTATAGCATCCAACTAAATTTTGGAGCCAGCATGCATGTTCAGACATGTTTTATCTTCACACTCTTCTTATGGTCATTTCTTTTCTGTTTTTCAGAATGATGTCACTCTGGTGAAGGGGAAAGGCAAAGCTAACTGAAACTTGTATTTTTGTTTGCTCTGAGATTGTTTTTAGTGGAGAGAAAATTATAAGACAATTAGTGTAGTAATAGATGCAATCATCTAGTTATGAGATAACTAGAATATTTTACTAAACTCTTTTGTATTATTTTGGAATACACTTAATATTTAAGGGGAACTTTATTGCAGGTATCGCTGACCTGCATCTATAACGTTCTTGTACAGTTTTCAATTTTCGCTTGTGTGAGTGCAGTATGGATTGTTGTAGCCCAATATAAAGCAGTTTTCTGCACTGCTTTGCATTGCATATTTAATGTAATACTAGCGTTTTACAATTTTAGCAGTAACGTGTACACATGTAATGTTGGTAAATGTTACATATGTGTATGAGGTAAAAACACTAGTTTCTTTTTTTGAAGTAGCACTGTACATTTCCTCCTGCCTCGTAGAGATGGTGTGCAGCTTGAACAGTTATGTAAGCCTAAATAAATGAAAGAATTGGTAATCATTTGGTGATACTATTCTTCAGTTGTCATGCCAATACAGCTGAACTAAACAAAAAATTGAATATGATCGCAATGGATGGTTTTAAAATAGTAGTCTATTTTACTCCCTCTATTTATTTTTTGCAGTCAGTAAATGTTTATTATTTATTAATTCATTCAAATAAAATTTTCATATGTCTTTTTATTTGACCTTTGCATATAGTTTAGTGTTCGCAGTTTGTTTTAAACCAGGTTTTCTCATATCCCCATATAAGAAGCTTTTTAAAGGTGTTGTCAGCAAATGCAGAGACAGTGTCATTGAGACTTGCATTTAGCAAGCACTGCTGAACCTGTTAGTAGTAGGAATTGTAAACCGTATATTAATGCAGTGGTTTCTTGCATTTCATGGGGTGAAAACCAGAAGGGTGGAAGGTACATTTTGTGTGAAATGGAGATATATATATCTCAAATGAAAGCTCTTGTTGAGCCCTTTCTACTGGCAAAAGTATACTGTCATCCATGAGTGTACAAATTTTTATTATAGACTATTGAAATCAGTACACAAAGTCAGATCAAACTATGGTAAATTTTTGTTTTAGCCCTCCTGTAAAGGTGGTGAAATGTCACTTACGGCTTTCTGGTTCTCACCCCCCGATTTGAAGTATAATTTAACATTTTGTGTCAAAATCATGTCATAAGCCAATGTGTAGTTCAAATTTGGTTGGTAAACTAGAAGACAGTAATGCTGTGCTAATGCTTGACTAATTGATGACTTGTTTTGTTGTTTTCTTGATATTCCTTTTACAAATATTTGAAAAGTCAAGAGATGTTTGTAATAAAGTGTGACAAAGTATGCAGGTGAAGACTTTTTTTGTGCCTCTCTCTTGTTGTTTGATAAAATATTGAAGTATATATAATATAATTATATCTAAATATATAATATATGTAATATATTTAAGTATATATAAATATATTAAAACTTAATTATTGATTGGTAATATGATATATAAAACAGTTAACTCCGTTTCTATATATATATATATATATATATATATATATATATATATATATAATACACACACACACACACACACACGCAAAATTCAAAATTAGACCCTTTGTGCTTACTGAGTGAGCATCCTGTACTCACGGGCACGCGCTTGCTGTCCATTCACGGGCTTCAATATGATTCCAGTGAGGCGCGCCCACTCTCCTTCTGCGCATTAAATTCACTGTTTTTCATTCTCTTCTTAGGCTGTGATACTCTTTCTTTATCTAGGATGCTTGTAACGTTCATGTACTTCGGAGATTCGTACAAATGTGGAAAACGCGGCGTCTTAAAAATGGCACACGTAGGGAATCCATGGTAAGAAAAATCATCATTTTTCGGCAAGTGGAGAAAGAATGCCGCAGGGTTATTACAGGCGACTGTGTACAGACTAAACGATGTATTAGATATTTACTTGACGTTTGTTTTAATGATGCATGTGATTTATTGTATACGTTCTTTCATAAATGCGGGCTGGATGCATTTTTGACACGATTTTATAGTCGGCGCACATTCACCTGCAGTAATATCATACTTAACAGAGGTTAACGGATAAGAAAAACCTTTAGATAGTATGCAGATTTTTGCAGACATGTATTCATCTTAATCGATAGATTTGTGGATGACGGGAGCGCGCACGGATGAGATAAGGTGCAATAGCCATCGTGATGCTTTGTTTTTAAAGAAATCTAAAAGAATTTGTGCACCACGTAAAAGATATAACAGATTAAAACGAATTCTTCTAAGCCGTTAGGCCGTTGTCATATTTGTTGTTCATTTATTGTTTTACAATTATCATAAGCAAAGCTTAATATTGTCTGTTACTAATCAATATTTCTTTATCCCTCACGTCCTTGCAGCAATTCAGAGGGTCTACCATGAACCATGTGCACAATGGGAGTATTAGCTCGCTCTTGGGTGACCTAAAGGCAAGATGGGCAACACTCTAAGGCTGTGACCACTGCACATCCCCATGTGTACCATGAACAGCACTGCCTGGCCTTTGGACCTGGCTGAGTTTGCGAAACCAAGGAGCTTCAACAGCTCCCAGAGCCAGTCTGCTTCTGTGAGCGGCTGGGCCTTAATTCACACGGCTACCCTCGCCTCCTGCTCCCTCCTGTTGGTCCTCATCTTCTGTCTCGGTTCTTATGGAAACTTGGTGGTCTTCTTGTCATTCTTCGACCCGGCGTTCCGCAAGTTCCGCACCAACTTCGACTTCATGATCCTCAACCTATCCTTCTGCGACCTGTTCATCTGCTGCGTCACCGCGCCCATGTTTGCTCTGGTGCTCTTTCTGGACGCCGGAGACGCTAGCGGCGGCGTGTCCAAGGGCTTCTGCTTTGCCTTCCACCTCACCAGCTCGGGGTTCATCATTATGTCCCTCGAAACGGTGGCTGTGATTGCCCTGCATCGGCTCCGCATGGTCCTGGGGCAACAGCCCAACCGTACGGCCTCGTTCCCCTGTACGCTAGCCCTCACGGCACTGTTATGGACCACCAGTTTTACCCTAGCGGCGTTGGTCACCTTACGAGCTTATCCCAGGAGCTCCGGACCTTGCCTGCCCCACTTTGGTCTTACCGGCAACAAGGCCAAGGTAGTATTGTACGTATACATTGCGGACTTTGCTTTCTGCGTAGGTGTGGTGTCCATCTCGTACCTCATGATCGCTCAGGCGTTGAGGAAGAACGCTCAGGTACGGAAGTGTCCCATCATCACGGTGGACGCGACACGTCCCCCTGCGTCTCATCCGCCGCTCATTGCTGCTGGTTTCGAGGGCATGCAGTGTACAGTGCAGGTGCCCTCGCTGTACCGCAACCAGACCTACAACAAGCTCCAACATGTCCAGACACACTCCTTCACCAGGAGAACCAACCAGCCCCTCGTTCCCGGGGCTGCCACTGGAGCAACATGCTGCCAGTTGGTTTCCACAGTCAACCTGGCGACAGCCAAAGATTCAAAGGCTGTGGTCACATGCATAGTAATCGTCATCTCCGTGTTGTTGTGCTGCCTGCCGCTCGGTATATCCTTGGCACAGGATATGGTGTCACCAGAGAGCAGCTTTGTCCACTACCAGTTCGAGCTCTGCGGATTCGCCCTCATCTTCCTGAAGTCTGGAATCAACCCGTTCGTGTACTCGCGCAACAGCGCGGGTCTGCGTCGCCGTGTGCTCTGCTGCCTCCAGTGGGTGACCTTGGGCTTCCTGTGCTGCAAGCACAAGACTCGCTTACACGCAATGGGCAAAGGAAGTCTTGAAGTCAACCGCA
Organism: Cirrhinus mrigala; assembly: GCA_036247105.1. Lineage (NCBI taxonomy): Eukaryota > Metazoa > Chordata > Actinopteri > Cypriniformes > Cyprinidae > Cirrhinus > Cirrhinus mrigala. Next base: position 26,232,627 of record CM070019.1, read on the forward strand.
ACAAGTCCTCGCACCACGAGACCAACTCTGCATACATGCTCTCGCCGAAGCCTCAGAGGAGGCTGGTGGACCAGGCTTGCGGACCCAGTCACTCCCGGGACAGCATGCCCAGTCCCTGTGCCACCGTTGGACGCAAGCCTCGACCCCCGAGCACATCTACACCCATCAATACGCGCATAGAGCCCTACTACAGTATCTACAACAGCAGTCCATCAGCTGGCCCAAGTTCCCCCAACAGCCTGCAGCCGGTCAACTCTCAAACCACAGCTTTTGCCAAAAGCTACGTGGCTATGCACTACCACACCCACCAGGAGGCGCTGCAGGACTTTGACAGCACCTCAGCTCATCAGATTCCCATCCCATCGGTCTGAGCTGTAGAACGTCATACTAAAGGGGAGCATTTATAGTGTCTGCTTGTGGTCTGCTAGTGATGTTTCGCTCAAGAGACAATGTGCATCAAGTATCCAATAAAAAGAAAACGGGACTAGCTAATTGTCGCTTTCCCCAGAAGTGTTATTCTCAATGTTTTCTGGACTGAGGGATGTTCTATTTTTACATTGACATGGCATTTTCATGTAATAGTCTTCACGCAGATTATGTATTTGTGAAACATCCTGCATTTTATATATGAACTTATTAAATGTTTTGCAAGTGTATCTGACATCTCTTTCATTTGAGACCGAATGTTTAATATTGCTTTGTCAGTCATCCTTTTAAGGTGAATACATGCCTTAAAGAGATAGTTCACCAAAAAATGAAAATTCTGCCATTAATTACACTCTCATGTCATTCCAAACACGTATGACCTTCGTTCATCTTCGGAACACAAAGATATTTTTGATGAAATCCAAAAGCTCTTTGAAACCTTTGTAGACAGTAGGCACAGAAACATAAGTACGTCGTTAAAAAAGTACATGTGACATCACGATTTTTGTGTGCAAAGAAAACAAAAATAACGACTTTACTCAACGATTTCTTCTGTCCCGGGACAGTCTGCCGCCATTATCGAGAGTATCACGATGCAGTACCACAACTATTTTAACGACGTCCTTACTATGTTTCTGTGCCTTGACCGTGGTAGGATCCGTCTATCAACGGATTTCATCAAAAATATCTTAATTTGCGAACTCACATTACGAACGTCTTACGGGTTTGGAATGACATGAGGGTGAGTAATTAATGACAGTTTTCATTTTAGGTGAACTATCCCTTTAAAAATTAATAAGGCAAGGAAAGGCAAGGCAAGTTTATTTGCCATGCCTAATAAGCAAGGGATATATGTTTTTATGTAAGAGCATCAGTTCTCTGTGAACAAAACGGGACGCGAGCACCACCTAGTGTAGGTAAATGGACCCTTCTGGCCAATTTGTAATGTTTAGCACAGGTGCGTTCATTTCTCCATAAGAAATTGTTTTTGTTATAATAAAGAATGGCGCTCTAATGATTCTATCTAGGAAAAAAAATTCATTGTAACAGTACAGTTTTCTTTTTTTCCCCCTTAATTTATAATTATGTTTAAATATGTTTAAATATTTGTACAAAAATACTAACATATTACTTTGTGTAGTCAAAGTATTCAAGTCAATGTATTTATTTGTATGAATCTTTTGAAATGACTTAAAACATAAATTTGTTATTGATAAAATTGATAAATTTGTTCTTAGAGTTAAAAGGAGCTCTTCACTAAACACATTATTGTACAATAGTGGAAGTGGTTACATTGAAGTGAGTGAGTGTAACACAAATCAGTGATCCATGCTTTTCAAAAAACAGTTTAATTACATTCACTTTCCTTTCCATACAAGACAGTGTATTTCCCTTGCAATTTGCATTGCACAATTACTTCAATCACTTTTAAAAACAAAATTAATAACCATCTCAATCTGCACAGTGATAATGGCAAGCAACTACCAGAGATTGACCAAATAAATAATGCATATTTAAAACAGCTGACCTTGTACAACTGACTTGTATAATCAATTAACAGAACAAATGAATCATTTGATCAAATTTTTAAAGTGACTTTCCCACAGCCAACCATCTAAATGTGCCAAAGCATGAAAAAGCCAAACAAAAATATTCTTCAACAGGTTTGAGATTTGTAAATTAAAACATTTAGAATTCAGTCCTAGCTGCATCTCCAGCTTTAAAAGTTTCATCAAATCTCCTCCTTGTTTAGTCCTTAAACAAAGAGAAAGTGCAGTGAGTGAGGGACTTTCTCAAAGGGTGGAGGTCTGAGGTTCAGCAAGTCCATGTTATCACAATGACTTAATCAGACCTTTATCTCTCTCCCTCTGACCGTCATACTTCCTCTTCTGTATTCGTTCTCCAAAAGAAAAACCATTCCTCCATGCTAGCTAGGGACTGAAAGAAGTCCATTTTCATCTGCAGTGTCTAAGATCTTGCATATTACGGGCGACTCAACCTGTGGCAGAATGAAACCAGAACAATTGTTATCCACATGAAATGATCACACTGTAGCATTTTGTAAGCCATAACATCAAAACACAACATGCTTATCACTGGAATCACCCACTCACCCCGAGAACATATTGACAGGTCTGAGGTTCCAGCATGTAAACTGTGACGGCATGAGGAGACTCTGACTCCTTACACCTGAGACAGAACAGGTAGGTGTTAGTGGCAGCATTCAAGAATCAAAAAAGCATCAAGAAGTTTGGGAAACTCACTTGAGCTTGACTATAACCTGTCTCGGTTTCCCTGTTAGGTCACAAACATCTCCATGGCCATAGAAGTGAGATACGAACCTGATGAGGTATCACCAAGACAACATAAATGACATTATTAAAAATATATATATAAAAAAGATTCCTCCAAATGTTTGAAGAGTGATTTTTTTTTAAATTATTATTTAGTTTTTTTTTTTTTAAAGCACCTTGTATATTAACAGTCAAACATTTTTGAACAGTAAGATTTTTTAATGTTTTTAATGTGAAATCTCTTCTGCTCACCAAACCTGCATTTATTTGATCCGAAGTAGTGATGGGTCGTTCTTGAACGATTCGTTCATCTTGAACGAATCTTTAATGTGACTCGGGACGAACGAGTCGTCTCGGGGAGTGATTCGTTCAGTCCCATATGTGCAACATCCTATTAGGTTCTGTACTGGAATTAGTTCACCTGTTTCGAGTCTTTGGATTTTTGGAGTCGCTCGTTCATCTTATGGGGTTGTCACGTGATGAACGAACGACTCGAACCCGAAAACTCAAGAGATGAACTAATCAATTCTCTTTCCAGCTCAGACTGCATAGGTTAAGCTTATGGGGCTGTCAAGTGATGAACGAACGACTCAAACCCGAAAACTTGTCAGACAAGAGGCGAGGTGAGCTAATCATAGTCTAAAGACCCAGGTAACCAATAAATTAATCTTTTCTGTTTCTTATAGCATTATAGTTTTGTCTTGTTTGTAGTGTGATCAACGGTTGTGTAAGCAGTCGATGTGTTAGGGAGGCAACACGTAACATTTAAATTATATTTTGCTAAAATGAACGGAATGAACGAAATGACTCGAAAAAAGATTCGTTCATTTTGCTGAACGAGACTCAAAGGTCCGAGACGGTAAAATGATCCGAACTTCCCATCACTAATCCGAAGTACAGCAAAAAGAGTACAATTCTGAAAGATTTTGACTATTTAAAATAACTGCTTTCTATTTTAATATATTTTAAAATGTAATTTATTTCTGTGATCAAAGCTACATTTTCAGCATCATTACTCCAGTCTTCAGTGTCACATGATCCGTCAGAAATTTTATTACTTTTATTATCAACAGTTAAAACAGTTGAGTTTCATCAAAGAAACCTGAAAAAAAAAAAATTCTACTCGGCTGTTTTCAACATCATAATAATAATAATAATAAATAATAATAATAAATGTTTTTTGAGCAGCAAATCAGAATATCGGAATGATTTCTGAAGGATCATGTGACTGGAGTAATGATGCTAAAAATTCAGCTTTGAAATCACAGGAATAAATTACATTTCAAAATATATTCAAATAGAAGACTGTTATTTTAAATAGTAAAAATATTTCAGCATTTAACTGCTTTTGCTGTACTTTGGATCAAATAAATGCAGGCTTTAAAAATCTTACTGTTCAAAAACTTTTGACTGGTAGTGTATGTGACAAATATAATCATACCTGACTTTCTGTGCGCCGTCGTCTTTCAAATGATAAGATCGTGCCACATTTTTCTTGGCCCAGTTAATATGATCCTCAGCGTTCCAGCTGCCCACCACCACAATGTTCTTCCCATGTTCTTTATCCTTTAACCAAATGCACAAAATAGAATTTAGCATCTCTCATAATCCAGACCTTCACAATATACTTGGAACTGTTATATTTTCTAAAGAATTCAGCAAATTCTTACCTCATGATACTGGTGGACGTGCTTTCCATAACAGAATTCATACTTCCACCATCCAACACCCTAGACAGATACAAAAATATGTTAAACTGGGAATCCAATTTAGAGATCCACAGATATAGAAATGCATCTAGTATCCATCCATTTATCCATCCTCACCCCATGCAGACAGTATGAGCCACTCAGAAACTCCTTGATCAGCTGTTCATCGGTTAGACGAGAGATGTGGGTGGTGCCAACGGTGACCTGAGCTTGCCCACCCACTGTCAGGGGCTTATGGGTAGAAGTATACGCCTCTTCCTTCACTGGAGATGTGTCCTCCTTAACAAGGGAGACAGAGCGATTACATTTTTGAAAATATTTTTACAATAACAATATTAAATGTTTCCATACACATTTCAGAACTATTTTGTTCATTTTACAAATATAGTTTGTTCATGTCCTTTAAAATAGAGCAACTTTAAGAGCCTATTTGCAACTATTTATAGCAATAATTATTCATTACCACTCACTACTTATTCTTAGGTATGCAAGTGTGAAGGCTATACTCACCCTGGATCCCCTCTGATCTCTTTCGCCGCTTGAGCTGAACGGTGGTTTGAGGAGCTCTTCCTGTTCACGATCCAGCTGAGACAGACTCTGAGGTCTGAGAGGGGAGCCACCCAGAGCTTGGCAGAAGATGTCATTCACTGGGGAGGACTTGAACCTGAGGAAAGATGGGCTGAATTATGTCCCAAAGGACTAAATATTTATTATATCTTATTATTTATTTTTCATGGTATGTGAGGAATAGATGTGTTTATTACTTGACATACATATTCAAGAGCAAAGACTAGAATAGAAAATCAATAACTAATGTTTATGCACTTGTTTTGTGGGATAAACTATGGAAACTGGCTTTAAAACTGAATGCGTTTGTGTGCGTACCTGTATTTCGGATGAGGACAGAGGAGGGGTGTGAGCACCACTACTTCATACTGACAGGTGATGACCTCTGCGATTGTAAGGATCTCATGTTTTGCCTCCGGATGGCAGACGTACAGCACTGTGGTAGAGCGAGGTTCATTCTGTCTCAGAGTGCATTCAGTCCCATGTCCCATCTCTACGGGATAGTATGGTGTCAGCTGACCCTCTATATTCTTTGTTGGCACCTGGGAACACAAAGAGAGTTTTTAAAAAAAAAAAAAAAAACTTAGGTGACACACATTTCCTACATTTATATTTAACAGCCACAAACCTCTGTGTTGGTGTTTGATTCTTCTGTTTCAGAGTCGCTGGGTTTTTCTGATTCTGATTCTGAGGAGCAGATATTGTGTTGATAAAATATGTAATACTTTATTAGAATATTTAAAGAAAGAATTGCAAACTTAAGCTTAAAAACTGACCAACCTGCACTCTCTTTTTTATTCATGTTACCCAGATAGTATTCCTGAATGTTGATCTTCTGAGGGACAAATAAGACCATTAAATTATTTGTATTACTTAGAAATATTTAAATACAATCCATCCACATACAATAATATTTGGGATCAGTGAGAGGTTTTTTTTTTGTTTTTTTTTAAGAAATTAATACTTTTATTCACCAAGAATGTATTAAATTAATCAAAAAAGACAGTAAAGTATTTTATATTGTTAAAAAAAAAAATCAATTTCAAATAAACATTCAATTCATCAAAGAATCGTGAAAATTTCCACAAAAAAAATATTACACAGCATAAGAGTTTTCAACACTGATAATAATAAATGCTTCTTAAGCACCAAATCAGCATATTAGAATGATTTCTGAAGGATCACGTAACACTGAAGTAATGGCTGCTGAAAATTCAGCCTTGCCATCAAGGGAATAATCTACATTTTAAAATATATTAAAATAGAAATCAGTTATTTCAAATTGTAATGATGTGCTACAATATTACTGTATTTTTAAACAAATAAATGCAGCTTTGGTGAGCATAAGAGACTGCCAAATCTTACCAATCCCAAACTTTTGAGCCTGGAACACAAAACCAGTCATAAGGGTCATTTTTTAAATTGATTTATACATCATCTATGAATAAATAAGCTTTTCATTTGGCTGAGATACAACTATTTGAAAATCTGGAATCTGCAAAAAAAAAAAATCTAAATATTGAGAAAAATCACCTTTAAACTTGTCCAAATAAAGTTCTTAGTAATGCATATTACTAATCTAAAATTAAGTTTTGACATATTTATAGAAGGAAATTTGCTAAATGTCTTGATGGAACATGATCTTTACTTAATATCCTAATGATTTTTGGTATTAAAAAAAAAAAAAAAAAAAAAAGATAATTTTGACCCATACAATGTTTTGTTGGCTATTGCTACAAATATACCCATGCTACTTACGACTGGCTTTGTGGTCCAGGGTCACATATGATATAAGGAATGTAATAAATAAGCACTTGGCATGTTCTTTAACAGCATATATCATAAAATGATTTTACCTGTCCTGTCTCCTTTTCCTCATGATACTGCCGTACATGCTTCCCATGGCATACTTCATATGTCCAGTATGACTCGATCTGTCATAGTTAAAATAAATGCAAATCATATGACTCATTCAAACAAAAAGAGCATCATAACAACGTACTTGGTTCATTAATTCAAACATTTGAGTTTTCTAAAAACAAGCTTAATTATCTTTTAGCAAAATATACCTTTTTCCCTTTTTTTTCTGGTTGAGTTGTAGTGAGATATATTATTTTATGAGATATAAGCATATTTATAAACTACAGACATGAAACTGAAACATGAAACTCACTCTGTAGGAGCAGCTGCTTTGTTTGAATAAAGGCTCCAGCAGCTGAGCTGGACTCGGTCCACTATACTCCTTCACGTCATCCTTCAAAAGATAAAACTGAACTAAGCGATACACAGAATGGCTCAAAATAATAATAATAACTCAAAAACTGGTCATGCATAACCACACCTCCTGGTTGCTGGACAAAGATGGCAATAAACATTTGTACTTTTCCTTTTCCGTAGTTGTCATGATAACATAGTCATCTTCTTTGTACAGGCCTCCTGAGGCTGACTGCTGAGAAAGGGATATTATTACACATTAGTGCATATTTAAAAGCTAATAATAACTGTCAAATCCATGCCCACAGCAACAGAGAGATAAACCATACAGCTCTACTTGTCATATATGCACTTTAAGACTCCATAACGCTGTTAGAGAGAATATTAACACACTAAAAGTCAGCTCAAAACAAAACTGGACACATCCAGCTGTTACAAGCGACCTCAGCCAACAAGCTGACAATTAAACAAACACGTTTGTATTTACAGCTGTCATGCGAAATATCCGGGTTTATTAGATGTTTTGACTCACCAGGGTGAAGTCTGCCCCGGGCCATTTGATTTTGAAGGGGATCTCATCAGAAAACACAGGAGATCCTGCACGATTTGCAGACACTCCGACCCAAATCAGCCCCAAAAACCAGCGCCAAATCACCCGCATCGCTCCTGCTGAGCCTTCAAGAGCAGTATCGGGACATTAGCAAGAGACAGCTGGAGGAGACGAGTCAGAAATACGCTTACTACAGGTAATCAGTGAGATCTAATAGCAAACTGACTACTGATAGTTTGACAAGAGTTAAAACAGGAAACGCATCAAGACTTTGTCATCTTGCCACGTCCATTTCCGGCATCAAACGGAAATTCCCCTCAGCCAATAGCGTGCGTGGAGGCGCTGATAGTACTCTACTGCTGTCATTAGAAAACATACAAAAACATACAAAAACATACAGAATAATTAAAACTGTAAAAAATAAAAAAAACGGTAGCTGTGCTACTTAACTGTAATATTATATAACTGTATACTACTAATACTGTATTCATAAGCAAAAACTGTACCGTCTTCCTTTGGGTTTACGTTGTTGTATTGTTTATACACACGTTTATAAATGTCATTTTTTGTTTAAAACATTGCTTACATTATTTTTCTCCAATAATTTAGTAGCGCGATGTGCAAAAAAAGCAATCTTTATTACTTTGCAAAACTGATTTACTGCTATTTTCCAACACATTAGAGCTCAAACAATATTTCTACAATTCATTTTATTTATTTAAAAAGTATCACAGGTTCTAAAAAATATAGCTAATTCTAATAATAAATCAGCAAATTAGAATGATTTCTGAGGGATCGTGTGACAAGTAATAGCTGATGAAAATTCAGCTTTGCATCACAGGAATAATAGAAACCATTATTTTATATTGTAATAACATTTCAGAGTATCACCGTTTTTTGTGTATTTTTGATCAAATAAATGCAGCCTTGATGAGCATAAGAGACTTTAAAAAAAAAAAAAAAAAAAAAAAAATTACCAAACTTTTGAACAGCAGTGTACGCACGTCCTGATTTTGCTGAGTTAGATGTGTTCCTGGGTCAACATATTTTGTTGACCCTGGAACAACATTTTAATACAAAAATGTAATCTTGACCACATCCCTACACCTAAACCTAACCTTACCCATGAGTAATCCCTAAAATCAGAGGAAATGATAGATGAATAACACTGATGTACAAGCACCAAACACTGATTGTAAGCCTAAACTTCACAAAAACTATAAACTGTTTTTTCAAATCTGATTGGTTAATCACAATGTTGTTCCAGGGTCAACAAAGATGTTGATCCAGGAACATGTCGTACTTGGTAAAATCAGGTTCTGCAGCAGTGTACAGAGGAATAAATATTAGTGTAATCATATCCTTTGACAATTTCAAGCTTTTTAACATGCACTACACGCATTTAAATCCTATCTTCTCAAGAGACAATTCCCTGATCTTCAGTTTTCCTCTGCTGAGTGGCTCTGTCCCATCAAGCTTCAGATACTCTGCTTACATCAGCCAGAGCATCCTTGGTAACCATCATATTTCTCCAGGGTCTTCATTTAAAACTATCAACCACAAATTGCTCCCAAAGCTGGCAGTAATGAGTATTTTCAGATTTTCAGAGTCCTTATGCTTTTTCATGTACAATACATGTTTTGCATTTGGATGTGACATGTAGAGGGTATTGTGAATTTAATAGCTTGTGCTATTTTCATAAGAAGCCAATTTAATCTGAATAGTCTATTATTCAGAATAGTGGCAGGCAAAAAGAGATTTCATTTCCCTTCCAGTGAAGAGGTTACTATTTTTGTAGTGAGTGTCATACTTGAATGGCCTTTCCACATGGTTTGTGGATCACTGAATAAATTATGTATTTTCATGTCATAGGAGGTCTTTTGATGCTAGTGAAGAGCCTCTCTTAATGTCACTAGAAATGAAAGCAAACCTGAGAGCTTTGAGTGGAAAGTGGACCTCAATCACAGTCCAATCAGTGGAGGGCAGAACCAGCTTCTTTACATTACAATTTGATGATTCTGATGGTTAAATCTTTGTCTTACAAAGCCGTTTTTGTCACTTTTTGCACTACACTCTTTTGTCTCTTAATATTTTATTTTTGGTGTGTCAATCTATTAGATTACTTAGTATTTTCGCACTTACGAAAATAGACTTCTTTTTAGCGTTTTTTTTTACATTAATCACCAGTAAAACACAAATGATGATGAATTTCTGATTGTTTACATACACCTTGCAGAATTTGCTAAATGTTAATTATTTTACCATACAAAATGGTATCATACAAAATGCATGTTTTTTTTTTAATTTAGTACTGACCTGAATAAGATATTTCACATAAGATGTTTGCATATAGTCCACAAGAGAAAATGATAGTTGACCTCGTTCAAAAGTTTACACATGCTTGATTCTTAATACTGTTGCATACAAATCCCTCAGTTGTCCTCAGTGTGAAAAGATGGATCTCAAAATCATACAGTCATGGTTGGAAAGGGTTCAAATACACAAAAAATGCTGAAAAACCTGCAGAACAGCAGGCAGTTTAACTGTTCAGGAAAAACAAGGGACTCATGAACAATTATCACTAAACAAAAAAAAAAAGGTAAAAACGGTATTGAGAATCAAGTGTATGTAAACTTTTGAACAGGGTCAGTTTTATAAATTCAACTATTATTTTCTCTTGTGGACTGTATGTAAACATCTTTTATGTGAAATATCTTATTCAGGTCAGTACTAAATAAAAAATAACATGCATTTCGTATGATCCATCTTGTTTTAGTAAAATAATTAACATTTTGCAGATTCTTCAAGGTGTATGTAAACTTTTGACCTCAACTGTACATAAAAATGTATTATTGCCTCAGGTTTTTGTCTATGGAATTAAAGTCAGAAGGGTCCAAAACAACACTGGACCCCACTAACTTTTACTGTATGAACGAAAGAACATTGCAAGAGACATTTTACAAAACTATATTTTGATATTATCTACTTTTGTGTTCTACAAAAGAAAGATAGTCATACAGTTTCAGAACAACACAAATTATGCATAATTATAATTTTTGAGTAAACTATCCTTTTGAGAATTGTAATTTATTCAATAAACAAAAGAAACATTGCCGGATCCTGACAAATATGATGCATTTCTCAAGGTTGCATCTCTGTGTTAATATTTAGGTCATCATTGTGCCTGAATACCAATCCTGACAGCTGTCATGTGAGGCTTTTTGTTAGGAACAAAGAAAAGCATGTCAGTGCTTTCTCTATTGCGACCAAAACATAACACATGCAAAATGTATATCTACTAATATCCTATCAAACGTTTCTCTCCCCACAAAAAAAGCATGTTTCTCCCACAGAAAAAACAATGAGCTTCTTTTCAACAATGTTTTCTTTTGTCTCTGAAATAAAGCCGAGCCACAAGCGTTTCTGATCCAGCAGAGGGCGTAATCGTTCTGATAACTGGGTTTGTGCGCCCCACGTTTAAGGTGATGTCCTACAGTTGGCAGCGTGCTTGGCAATTACGTTCATCTACCGGTCGAAGTGACCGGTGTGAAGCAGCGTTGGCTTTGGACAGAGGAAATGACATAATGACCCTCTGAAGTCCCTGCCCACGTTCCAGTGCTCTTCGCGCAGCGTCTTGGTGCCGGGGTGTGGTCTCATATTCCGTTCACCAACGCTGGAATCTCTCAGCCTGTTCTGCCCAACTTAAAACATCCTCCAGATTCATATCTCTCATGCTCTCCGTAATTAGCTCCATATGATGAGACGGATGGTCTACTACTACTAACCACGCAAGGGAAAAAAGGTAATTTTTGTCTTCTGATGAAAAATAAAGTGCAGTTCTTTGTATGCGATCTATAAATCGCCTAACATGTGCACGAGTTTTACTCGTTGTTTTCAGTGGCTTTCTGTTCACTCTTGATGCTTATGATACCAATGCGAAACATGTAAGTGAATCACAAATAACCAGAAAAGAAAGATTTATCTGCTACTCTAGCAAATATACCGTGAATGTAAATCAGATGTTACTAACCAAATCTGTACTTTAAAAAAACAAAGCGACATTTTTTTCTGGCGAATTGACAGCTGTACCTGCCGGTGAGTGTTAAGTTTATATCAGGTTGAACTTGTTGTCCAAACAAGGCGCACCCTGTAGTGTACTCCTAGTACAAAATGAATCTTTTAAGTGAACAAACATTTCTAGCACTGAGTCATATTTTCAGTTCTCTCCCTTTTGAAGCGTGTTACTGTTCTGGATAATTCGTGGACTGACTATAATACGAACCAATAGATTTCGAGAATGATTCTGAATGAGTCTTTTATTGGTTGAAAGTACTGAACGAACACGCCCCTTCACTGATTTATCAAATAAAAGAGGCATCTCGTTTCTTAACTAGAAATCATTTATTTTATAAAATATTGTTTTTATTAATTATATAAGGATATTTTATAGAAAAAAATGGTAGTGCTGCTTTCTGAATGCTTGTTTCGATCAGCTTAGTGTTTTTAAAGGGATCATAGATGTTTTATTATTTGTGACCATGGACCACAAAACCAATCATAAGGGACAATTTTTTGAAATGGCTATTTATCATCCGAAAGCTGAATAAATAAGCTTTCCATTGATGTATTGTTTGTTAGGATAGGACAATATTTGACTGAGACAAAACTATTTGAAAATCTGTAATCTGAGGGTGCAAAAAATCAAAATATTGAGAAAATTGCCTTTAAAGTTGTCCAGATGAAGTTCTTAGCAATGCATATTAATAATCAAAAATTAAGTTTACGGTTGAACATTTACAAAATGTTCTAATGGAACATGATCTTTACTTAATATCCTAATGATTTTTGGTGATAATTTTGACCCATACAATGTCTTTTTTGGCTATTGCTACAAATATACCCGTGCTACTTACGACTGATTTTGTGGTCCAGGGTCACATTTTAATATGTTTCTTAAGGTTTACTTATAACATTAATAAAGTTTTTTTGCACAAAAAAAAAAAAAAAAATGTAATAAAATAAAAATAAATATATGGAAAAATTATTATTTTCAACCCTCATTCTGACTCTCTGTCTAAAACGACCTGTTTTATGGGGCGGGTCTTTTAAGGCGTGTCAGGAATCGGACAATGTTATGACTGGCTAACGTCATTACATAGGAAACAGTATCAACGCCCTCTCACAATTGCATGTGAATGTTTTGACAACATGATCAAAAAAATGGTCATTTGCAGACAAAGCATTATGAAATCCTTTACTTACTGTTTGTGATGCAGCTGCAGTCAGATTTAGTACCGCTTCATCTTTCATCAAAGGTTTCTTTGTGAACTTTCAATGACATTGTGCCTCATTTACAAAAGCAAATGCTCTGATCAATCCTCGGACACAATCCGGGATGCCATTAAAAATAAACTATCCACTTGTTCCCTATGCTGGGATCCTTCTGATATCTGTACAAAGACATGAAAGAGCCGTTTAAACCAAACATGTCAAAGCGAACGTTCTTCACTCCATTTGTCCAAATGACGACAGACTCAATTGGACTGTGTCAGAAAGCGAATGTGTATCTGTTTACTGTATCCAGTGTAGACAAGATACCGTCAGTGATTGTACTTTCTATTTGCTTCTAATGCCACACAACACTTGACGCCGTTAGGCGACTGAACGGCGGTGGACAGGACCTGGTGAGAAGATGACTATTCGTTGATGCCTTGCTCTGGAGGCTGTGTTTATGCAAATGTTTGTGCCCAGGTGATGTCGTCTTGCACCTCAGATCCAAACGAGCCGTTTTTGGAGCTTGATTAAATAAATGCTTTGTTTATAATGAGGAGGATGTTTTAAGCTTTGAAACTTGCAAGATGTTTTGATTGTACAAAGACCTCTTATATGCCAAAAGATCAACGCAAATTTGATTTCTCATGTCATGCCCCCTTTAACAAATTCAGTAAATGATTCAGTGACTCACTTGTAATGCTGAAGAATCACTTGTTGCCAGGTATTTGCTAAACAAGAGAACTTGCAGAAGGTCAAACCAGTGAACGACTCTATTCAGTGAACTAATGCAAATGATTTGAGTCACTGGACTGAATCAAAACCATCTTGTCTAATGTAAGTAGGTTTTGCATTTTATCAGCCTATAAGTAATCTGGTTCATTTCTACACGTGTGACTTTTAACGCTATTTTATTTAAATAATAGTTCACGCTTTTTTAGCGGTCTGTGACCACTAGCAGAGAGTATGCTGATAACATTGCACCCTCAGACTGAATGTGCTTATGCCAAAACACACAGTAGACACATGGCAACATAAGTAACACTGTGACATTTCTGTTTTAGCCTTTGCCCTGTGTCCTGAGAGACTTTCACGTGTATGAGCTGACAGTAATGATAGGGATAGGTCTCATCTTGCTCTTTGTGCTAGCTAATGGTCTTCTTGGTTCTCTCACAAACATTGCTCTTAAAAGAACTAGTTTTTCTTGAAAATGGCACATCCCACACAGTAATAAAAGGACATTCCTCACAAAGACGTGAAGCGCCTAGTTAAGAGTTGGACTCGTAGGCTTAATGATCCAGTCGCACAGGTTCTTGAGTCAGAATGGACAACTTTTATGATGATCTTTTTGTTTGTTTTGGTGTTGTATTGTCACTATGAACCTGAAGACTCTTTGAAATGTCTCCTTTTTTGTTCCAACAGCATAAGGAGAATACAACATGAAGGATAATAAATAATGACAATTTTTTCATTTTTAAGTGAGCTATTTAGGATCACACAAAGAGCCTTTGGGAAATGTAGAAGTTTGCAAAACCACAGTGTATAAAATATAATACTTAAATAACTATTAATAATTTTTTCCATGACATTCATGTGGGTTGATGTGTAAAAAAGGAATGGCGCAAAAAAAAAAAAACTAAGCTTTGTTCCTCTTTGTTGCAACCATGCTATTTGAATATTGGCTCAGGTTGATTTTCATATTTCACATACAGTTTTTTACATGTGCAACATATCTTGGGAGGTGCTTTCCATCTTTATTTATAACAACTGTGTTCTGGTTAATATGATATGGCTGCCAAAGTTATTTATGCTTATCTTTTTCTCTCTCTGCAGAGAATTTAGTGGAGACGGGGGAAGTCAAAACTACAGGATAAGGATGGGAATCCTTCAAGTGCTGAAAACTCAGTTGCTGTGCCATCTCATCATCTGTTATGTGTTCCTAGTCAGTGGAATTATTATCAACCTGGTGCAGCTTTGTACTCTACCACTGTGGCCCATTAACAAGCAGCTTGCACGCAAGATCAACTGCAGATTGGGTTATTCCATTTCTAGTCGTAAGTCATGCAAGCTGTCACATGCAAGCTCACATCTTCCAAAGAAAGATACTGATATAACCACCATGATGCAACAAGTTTCCAGTGCTTATTTTGGTCTGGACTAAAAACAAAGTACTGCATGATGTGCCAAAATCACATAACAATAGTAACAAATTAAAAAGTGGTCAGTAATATTTGTCAGTCATGGAGATCAGGATTGTTTAGGACAGATTGCATTGTACTGGGATTGTATTGTATGATGCACAAAATTTAAAACCATTATTTCCTGTTTGAAAACCTCAAGTGTTGCGCTGAGGCTAACAAAACAGGAAGTTGGTATTTTTGAATATTGCTAATCACTTCAATGTCTGTTTACATACACACAAAGATGATGAACTTGTTAGAATACTGCACATTCATTATAATATAAATGTATTCTGCATTATGACTGTATGCATCATAATCCAGTATTTTTTCCATTTGTTCAGAATTGGTGGCATTGTTGGAGTGGTGGTCCGGGACAGAATGCACACTTTACACAGATCCAGAAAGCTACAAATTATATGGCAAAGAAAACGCTATTGTTGTCCTTAATCATAACTTTGAGATCGATTTTATGACCGGCTGGACCTTCTGCGAGAGATTTGGCGTTTTAGGGGTAAGACAACAAATATATATAAAAAAGTTATATAAAAATCTTAACTTTCCTACAACGTAACTAGTGTGTAATTCAAAGTGATTTTTAATTTGTAGAAATAAAGATTTTTTTTTTAAAGGGATAGTTCACCCAAAAATGAAAATTCTGTCATTATTCACCCTCGTGTTGTTCCAAACCTGTAAGAACGTTTATCTTATTAACACAAATTAAGATATTTTTGATGAAATCCAGAAGCTTTCTGACCCTGCGTAGACAGCAACACAACTACCACGTTTAAGGCCCAGAAAGGTAGTAAGGACATCGATAAAAGTATTCTTGTAGCTTCATAACATTACAGTTGAACCACTGATGTCACATAAGCTATTTTAATAATGTCCTTACTACCTTTCTGGGCCTTGAACGTTGTGGTTGCATTGCTGTCTACGCAGGGTCAGAAAGCTCTCAGATTTCATCAAAAATATCTTAATTTGTGTTCCGAAGATGAATGAAGGTCTTACGCGTTTGGAACAACATGAGGGTGAGTAATTAATGACAGGATTTTCATTTTTGGGTAAACTGTCCCTTTAAGACTTAGTATTGTCATGATTCAAATGTATTGTGGTACTGTCACACAACGGCTTTGGTTACATTTTGTTTTCAGAGCTCAAAGGTGTTGGCAAAAAAGGAACTTTCCTTTGTTCCTATAATTGGCTGGATGTGGTACTTCCTAGAGATTGTCTTCTGCAAAAGGAAATGGGAAGAGGATCGCAAGACAGTAGTGGAAAGCCTGCAGAACCTTCGGGATTATCCAGAAAACTTTTGGGTAAATTTGTGAAATCTCATTGCACGTTTTACTTTGGTGATTTTACTAGATGTCGGATTTTGCTATTCCTTTATTTATTTATTTTTAATTAGTTAAAGGAATAGTTAACTGGTTCACATAAAAATGCATAAGCTGTCATGATTTACTGATCCTCATGTTCTAAAGCTTGCCTGTGGAACAAAAAAAAGGGAGAAATTTTAAAAAATATTCTAGAAAAAAATATTAGAAAACTTTTGAACGGAATGAGAATGTGTACATTTTTCTTATTTTGGAAAGGGTTCAAATACACACAAAATGCTGAACCAAAAAATGTATGGAACCTGAAGGATTGTTCTGAAGAACAGCAGGCAGTTTAACTGTTCAGGATAAACAAGGCACTCATTAACAACTATCACTAAATAAAAAAAAAAAACACTCAGGTAATAACACAGTATTAACACAGTATTAAGAATAAGAAAAGTAGTAAACTTTTGAACACGGTCATTTTTATAAATTCTATTATTAAAAACTATTATTTTCTCTTGTGGACTATATTTAAACGTCTTTTATGTAAAATATCAGTACTAAATAATAAATAACATGCATTTTGTATGATCCCTCTTATTTAGGTAAAACAATTAACATTTTGCAGATTCTGCAAGGTGTATGTAAACTTTTGACCTCAACTGTATAACCTGTATTTTAACTTTTCTGTTTCCTCCTGTGGTTCATGCACATTTTTATGACGTGTCTATAGTTCCTGTTGCACTGTGAGGGCACACGATTCACAGAAAAGAAGCACAAGATTAGTATGGAGGTGGCAGAGAAGAAAGGTCTACCCAAACTCAAATATCACCTTCTACCTCGGACCAAGGGCTTTTGTGTCACGGTCCAGAACCTCAGGGGAACGGGTGAGAGCTTCTTGGCCTTTAAGTAATGATGAACCTGACAATGCTTTCATTGATCTTCCAGTGAGTTTAGGGAAATCACTGTGTTGATGTTTTTCAAATTAAATACTTTTGGCCAATGTAGCCCATAAGAATTTGGCTTGCTGACTTGGTTTGTGTCTCCTCTGTAGTTACTGCTGTGTACGATTCTACACTTAATTTCAGAAACAACGAAATGCCAACTTTACTAGGAGTGCTCAACGGGAAAAAGTACCATGCTGATTTATATGTGAGGTAGGAATGAAAGAAGAAATCTAATTCACTTTGCCCTTTGGCAATATTTAACTGCCTGTTGTTTATTAAATGCTCTATGATACTGTCTCCTGTTATAACAAAGTTCAACATGCAGTCTGCATCATCCAATCATTTATAAATGTTTTGGTTTAATGACTTGCTGTATGAATCATTGTCAGTTGCAAGATCAAGATAAATCTTCATGAATTTCCTTGTGTGTCTGTTAGGCGGATTCCTCTGAACACAATCCCAGAGGATGAGTCTGAATGTGCAGCCTGGCTTCACAAACTCTATCAGGAAAAAGTAAGTGCACTACCTGCCTGAAGTGGAGGTGTTTTTCTGCTGGTCAGCGCTATTTTAGTATAGTACTGTGTGTATTAGTTTTCAGCGGGTTCAAGCGCGTAGCGCCGAAACCCTTTTGTAATTGTTCGAATGGTCATGGATCAGCGATCTCCACGTAAAACTGATCGTGCAGACCAAACCGTAAGTCGTAAAGGTTCGCCCCAATCGGCCTGGCAGGAGCGCTACAGTTAACAAAAGTACGAAACCGCTCATAACTCCTAAACCGTCAATCTCAGGCTCAAGTGTCTTATGTCATTGGAATTCTTGGCTCACGCCAGACAAAGTGCATGCCTCAGGTTCGATTGCAAGCTTGGCAAAATATTCGGGTATTGTGCATTTTTTGAAAAACCTACTTTTGCAAACTAGTCCTAAGTTTTTCACCCAACCAAACCAGTGCAGAAAGATTCTCTGGAGAGTAAATATCAATAAAACTGCAACTTGCAACTTTCATTTCACCGTTGCAAAGGGATGCCAAAACATTCGAAAGTAAAATGCCTGTAACTCCTGAACGAAATTAGATATCTTCACCAAACTCATTACACGTATGTAAGAGCTCAGTCTGAGGTCACAGGAAAAAAATGTGGAGCTTGTCCATTTGGTGGCATTAAAAAAGGGAAAAAAAAAAACAAAACATAAAAATGGCTATAACTGCACAACCATTTGTCCTTTCAACATGAAAATCGGTGTGCCCGGTCTTGGCCCAAAGTGCCACAAGTGTCTGTAAGGACATTTGCGTATCTCAGAAAACATAGCTGAAGTTTCAGCACCTGTTAGACAAACTTAATGGAGGCCGATCGGAACGAAACTCGGTGGGCCTGTTCGACTCGCAACCCCAAAGGTCTGAGAGAAATTTGAGTCGCACAGTTTTTCGCACATATACGTGATATTCATATTATATGATAGAAATCCTCATGCCGGACAACTTCGCCTCTAGAACCACTGCTGTCAATCAAATTGTTTGTTAAATGATTAAGATGATGTCCAAAACCTACTTTCGCAAACTAGTCCTAAGTTTTTTCTCAATCTGGAAAAAAAAGCAGTGCAGTACTCTGGATTCTCTGGACTCTAGATCAATAATTAAAATAAAAATGTTGAAATTTACCTTTTGGGAGGCTATGATGGGGTCGTTTATAAAAGGGGCCTGTCCAAATTTACCCAAAATCCTATAAAGCCTAAACGAAAACTCAAAACTTCACGAAACCTGGTGAGCACATGCAATAGGTGAATCTAAACAAGCATGCAGTTTTAAGGAGATCAGACCACAGCTGGCGCTATAGCAGCTATAAATGTTAAAAAAAAACATATTTCTACGGTAAATGACCTAGATTTGCCAAAAATGCTTTTTTTAAAGCATTGATTTAGGTGGTTACAGGGTTGCTAAATGTCTTTTTTAATGTATGCTTAAATGCCTTAAAATGCTTGAAGTCCGGTAATTGGAGCCTGCAGCTACATTTTATTTTAGTAATTTTATTATTTGTTCCATTGAGCATTTTTATAGCATTTTTAACATATCACTAGTAGACAAAGGTGGGCATTGAGTAAATTTTGGTGTGAATCTCACACAGGACGAATTCCAAGAGCATTACAGACAGACGGGACGTTTTCCGGGTCCTATTACAAGCCCTCCGTGCCGACCTTGGGCCCTGCTGAACTGGCTCTTCTGGGTTTGTTTGCTGGTCTACCCTCTCTGCATGTTACTGCTGCAACTACTGCTATCAGGATCCACCTTCACTGTCGTCTGTACACTTGTCTTCTGCATAGCAGGTACTTGGGATAAGGACAAGGGGATCAATTTCCTATTGATTGTAATTTAAGCTGGTGTAACTAATAGCAAAATAATAAGATTGCAGCAGATGATCTTTTTTTGTCATGAAGCAACAACGAATTATATACTGCTGCTATTTTCCTCCAATCTGTTTTTGTCGAAAAATAAAAATATATAACGGAGGCCAATTAGATGCTAGAGAAGTAAGTATATCAACCACTTCTATCTGGATTTACTGCATGCTGGTCAATTCATAAGCGCATGGATGAATGAATGACACATTTTAATGCATTTAAAAATGCCCTTAATTATCACAGCATGTGAGAACAGGATTAAAGATTCATTTCAGATGTAAAAGTTTCATCTAAACACTAAATGCACACAAAACAAATCCTGAACTACATGATTCAGATATACTGTGAGCAATCGTGTATCTACTAGATATTGTTTAAATGAAGCTTTCATTTCAGCCTTTCATTTCTCCTTTATTTAGTAAAGGGTTCCCACACCTGTTGACCATGATTACTAGGAAAAACTATTTGTAAAAATGAATTTATGGAGTAATTTCTAGTGGATGATGACCAAGCATAACTAGATCCATATCGTTGTAGAATTTACAAATTTCTATTATTTTTCCAAGCTTAAAATGTAAAGTTTAAAATTCCCTTTTATTTCTAGGTTTTCCATGTCCGTGGGAACCCTGTTAGTGTTATGATCTAATGCAGTGGTTCTCAGCCTTTTTGACTCTAACACAGCAATTGTCCAACACACTATTTATAGGCTATTTGTAGTATTTTTGATGTAATTATAACAAACCTGCTAGTTTACAAACCTCAAAGTTTCAGAAACTGTAATTTAGTAAAACTATGGAAGCCTGTTTCTGTCACTGAATAAAAATGGTTTTGCAAAGTTTTATCTCACAATTTTATATATGAACTTGCAATTCTGAGAAATAAAGTCAGAATTGCAAAGCATAGTCACAATTCTGACTTTTTTCCTCATAACTGTGATATAAACTCATAGTTGCAAGAAATAAAGAACTGCAAGATAAAATGTGCAATTCAGACTTTTTTTTTTCTCTCGCAAATGCGAGTTTGTATCTTGCAATTCTGACTTTTCTTCTCAGAACTGAAAATGTATTTCACAATTCTGACTTTTTTTCCTTACAATTGAGTTTATATCACAATTCTGAGTTCTAAAGTCAAATTTTGAGGGGGAAAAGAGACTCAGAATTGCAAGTTTATCTCTCACAATTGACTCACAACTGCAAAAAAAAGCAACTGACTTTTTCCTCACAATTGTGAAAAAGTCAATTGCAAGATGTAAACTTGCAATTGCAAGAAAGTTAATTTAATTAACTCACAATTCTGGCTTTTTAGCAAATGCGCGTTTGTATCTAGCAATTAACTTTTTTCCTCAGAATTGTGATATAAACTCAATTGCGTGTTATAAAGTCCAATATTGAGGGGAAAAAAAGACTCCGAATTGCGAGTTTATATCTCACAATTGACTTTCTCGCAAATGCGATAAGTCAGAAGTGCGAGATGTAAACTCGCAATTGCGAAATAAAAACTCGCATTTCTGACTTTTTTCCTCAATTTTGATATAAAGTCAGTTGCGTGTTATGAAGTCAGAATTGCGCAAAAATAAACAAATCTGAATTTACTTTCTTAAAATTGCGAGTTTATTTCTCAAAATTAAGTTTGTATCTTGCAATTCTGTTTTTCTCGCAAATGCGAGTTTGTATTCCACAGTTCTGACTTTTTTCCTCAGAACTCCAATTTTATAAAGTCCAATTTTAAGGGAAAAAAAGACTTGAGAATTGCGAGTTTATATCTCACAATTGACTCTCGCAATTGCGAAAAGTCAGAATTGCGAGATGTAAACTTACATCTTGCAATTCTGACTTGTAAGATATAAACTCAATTGCGTGTTTTAAAGTCAGAATTGTGCAAAAATATAAATTGCGACTGAATTGTGACTATTAGAATTTGTTTATTCCGCAGTATTGAGTTGACTTTATAACTCACAATTGCGAGTTTATATCATGCAACTCTGACTTCATTTCTCAAAATTGCAAGTTTGTATCTCACATTTCTGAGAAAAAAAAAAAAAGAATTTGAGTTTGAGAAAAAGTTTGAAGAAAGACTTTGAGATGTAAACTTGCAATTGTGAGGAAGTCCGAATTGTGTGAAGTCGCAATTACCTTTTATTAATGTTTCATTCAGTGGTGGAAATTGGCTTTCATAAAAAGTTCTTGAGGTAGAAAATTAAACTATAATTTAAGATTTTATATTATATGTGAGTTTACATTTTTGCTTTTAGAATAAATCTATTATTTTAATAATTTTATACATGCATATACACAAACATTCTAGTCGGCCCCCAGTCCCTCTGGTTGAGAACCACTGATCTAATGAATGATATTATGAACCTAAATGCTTGTAGCCCTAGTTTATTTATGAAGCATGCTAATGTGATTGTCTGTTGTGTTGTAACTGACAAATTTTCACTTTTTTATTTACAGTATCAGTTGGAATCCGCTGGATGATTGGACAGACCGAGATTGACAAGGGTTCGAACTACGGGAATAAAGACATGCAAAAGAACAATAACTGAAAAACTGACAGAATAACTGTCATCCACCAGGGTAACAGGATCATGCTACTATATGGGCATTTTCACAACAGGAACTGGCATTAGCCAAGTGAAACCACATTGTGAAATCTGCGGAAGTTGCCACGTGAAGTTTTTAGAAAGACTCGTTTGAATAATTTAAAACACTTCTCTGTTTTGATTTGCATCATGTGTAAGCTTTTTTTCTTTTTAAGAAACACGTAGGCCATTTAAAAAAAACTGTCTGTTTATTAATATTCTTTTTTTAAATATTGCAAACACTGTTGGAGGAGCAGAGAACCAGCAGTTGATGCCTGTGTAAGAGCATGTGTGTCCACCCGTCCGAGTGCAGCAGCAGAAAGGCGGAGTCAGACTGGCCTCTTCCCTCTCATTGGTTGATTATGCGCTCGTACACCCAGATGGCAAAGGCACGCCATTGGCCAGCGCAAGGCTGAGCCGACGCAGCACAACTACTTATAGGCTTAAATATGACTTGTTAACAGTGGGCTCTGCAGCAAGGCAAACAAAAATACCATTTGAACAAAACAAAAAATTAAAATTAAAACCTTCTCTACTGTGACTTTCAGCCCCAGGTTTGTATGTTTTCTTCAGTGAACACTCATTGAAATTGTACATACAGTCAGTCAACGCCAAACTCCCTCCATCTCCCATTCTCTGATGCTTTGTGCGGAGAACGTCCCTTGAATTAAAGTCTCCTAACATGTATTCCCTGTGACTTATTCACCAACAAAGTGGCTATTAAACTTCAGCTTTACAATATGCTTTGTACAAAGAAAACCCTAACCCTATTCTTACAGTATGTACATAACGCACTCATCCAAACATTTCATCCCATGTTACTGTACATGTAAGACTTGCCCCGCTTTTCACGTGGCGAGGGGCTCGTAATGAGCAGAGCGTGTCTGTTTTTCCTTCGTCCTCCCTCATGCTGTGAAGTAGTGCTAGCATTTATGTAAACATTAAGAGAATACACGTCTTTCTCCGTCACTCTTCATCTGTGCAGACCTGCAATTGAAAAGACATGAGATTGAAGTGTTAATGCCGTTTTCATTAGCCTCATCCAAGCAGCCAATCAGGTGACAGAATAAAATTAGTGATGCCCTTACATTTTTTGAACCAAAATTAAAGTTTCTGTTTAGCCCCAAAACCAAAATTAAAGTTGATTTTTTTAATCAATTAGAGCACATTTATTTGATAATCAACACATGATAAGCAATTAAATTGCACTTAAGCCAAGTTTTTATATCAGCTTTTTTAATTATATAATTGTTTCTACTAGTGCTGTCAAACCGATTAATCACATCCAAAATGAAAGTTTCTGTATACATAATATATGAAAATCAAGAAACATTCATTTTGGATGCAATTAATTGCGATTAATTGATTTGACGGCACTGGTTTCTACTCCAAATTGCTGTTGAAATATAAACTAAGGGTGGCTGTAATAATAATGTTTTCTTGACAGATTTATTCAGCCTGTTTAGACATTAAAGTGAATCAAAATGACATTCATTGTTTGAATTGTTATAAAATTGACTGAAGTAACAGAGCACAAGGCTTTCTGTAATTAAAAACCAAAAATAAAGTTCATTTAATAATCAATTAGAGCACATTTATTTGATAATCAACACACAAATAAAAAGTATAAACAACTAAATTGCACTTAAGCCAGTTTTTGTATGCAGCTTTTTTTAATGATATAATTGCTTTTACTAGTGCTGTTATATCGATTAATCGCATCCAAAATGAAAGTTTGTGTATACATAATATGTGTGTGTATGCTTTATATTTACATGCTTTTATAAATACACAAACATACATGTATACATTCAAGAAAAATTTATTTTGGATGCAATTAATCGCAATTAATCGATTTGACAGCACTGGTTTCTACTCCAAATTGCTGTTGAAATATAAATTATGGTGACTATAATAATAATAATAATAATAATAATAATAATAATAATAATAATAATAATGTTTTCTTGACAGATTTATTCAACATGTTTAGACATTAAAGAGAATCAAATTGACATTTTTTTTTATTTTGTTGTGAAACTGACTTAAATTTAAAGCTGAGACATAAGTAACAGAGAACAAGGCTTATTGCAATTAAAAAACAGAATTAAAGTTCATTTAATAATCAATTAGAGCACATTTATCTGATAATCAACACATAAATAAAAAGTATAAACAATTAAATTGCACTTAAGCCAAGTTTTTATATGCAGCTTTTTAATTATATAATTGCTCTTACCAGAGCTTGTCAATTGATTAAATCACATCCAAAATAAAAGTTTGTTTACATAATATGTGTATACTGTGTATATTTACATGTATTTATAAATACACACATATACATATATATATATTAAGAAATATAACAGAAATTGTTGAAATATAAACTTAGGGTGTCTGTAATAATAATGTTTTCTTGACAGATTAATTCAACCTGTTTAGACATTAAAGAGAATCGAAATGACATTAATTGTATGAATTTTGTTATAAAATTGACTGAACTTTAAAGCTGAGACTTAAGTAACAGACCACAAGGCTTACTGCAATTTAAAAACAAAATTAAAGTTTATTTAATAATCAATTAGGGCATAATTATTTGATAACACACAAATAAAAAGTATCAACAATTTAATTGACATAAGCCAAGTTTTTATATCAGCTTTTTTAATTATATAATTGCTTCTCCTAGTGCTGTCAAATCAATTAATTGTGTCCAAAATAAAAGTTTGTGTTTACCTAATATATGTGCACTGTACATATATTTCATGTATTTATAAATACACACACAAGCATGTATATATTCAAGAAACATTTATTTTGGATGCAATTAATTGTGATTAGTCGATTTAACAACTGGTTTCTACTCCAAATTGTAGTTGAAATATAATTTATATGATTTATTCAAGCTGTTTAGACATAAAAGAGCATAAAAATGACATTCATTCTTTGAATTTTGTTCTAAAACTGACAGAATTTTAAAGCTAAGACTTAAGTGAAGTAACCGTGCACAAAGCTTATTCCGATTATTGGATGGTAGGCATGATACAAATAATGTTTTTGTGAATTTTTGCTCGCATATCAATGGACTAAAAGATTATTCAACTGAATATCCATTAAAAATGTGAAATCAGTATCGTCAACTCAAGGCCTAGTGTCCACACAGTTTTCGCTCAATGATTTCAGCCCTCCGAAATTAATTTCTCGCCAAATATTTTGGAAGCCAAATTTCGTTGCATCACTAAAATAAATCATTGGTTTTGGTGTTTAGTGCGCAAAGTGAGAATTTAGTTGAGTATTTAGTTAGCGTCTGTTTTCATGTTTTTTCAAGTGTCTAACATGTTTGGTGGATGTACTACAAGTGCTGGTTGGATCTAATTTGGGTAACAGATTGGAAATTTGGCCTTCTGTACAAATTTGGCACAGAAGCCTGCGCCTCATCTCCTTTATGTGTGTAACCCCACGAATCAGCTGAAGGAAATAACTAGCTGTATGGGTGAGAGGGAGTCTGTACCTTGACAAAGGGGTGGTCCAACAGGGCGCTAGCGGTCCAGCGCCTCTTCGGTTCACTCTCCAGGCAGTGGGCCAAGAAGTCCTTCCCCTCTGTGCTCAGCTTTTCAGGAATGGGTGGTTTGTGGCCCATTCCCACTTTATACATGATCTGAAAGTTATGCTCATATTCGTGCCAAGGTCTCTGAATTAACAAACAAGATCGAACACGAGTTACTAACAGTAACATGACGTTTGTAGAGTTTTTAAAAACACTAAATGATGGTACAACAAGACGAATAAACTTTAAAACTGGTGAATATTTGAATTGAATCTTTTGCTGTAATTGGTGGAAATCTGATTACGTTTCAGGAAGCCCTATCCAGCAGTACCAGTTTGGTTGTTTAGGCCTGTGTAAGCAAGCCCTGAAAATTCCCTTTGATATGGTGTTGAATGAACGCATAGCGGACACGTTTTCACAACAGTATGCTATCTTCAAACCCGTTTGGACAAATGCTGGCAGATGGGTAAATGAATTAGACCAAACTCAAGCGTAAAATATGCACACAGACCAGGTTTTTACCTTTCCAGTGACCATTTCTATGAGAACACAACCAAGGCTCCAGATATCAGCAGCACGACCGTGACCTTCACCCTTTGCTCTTGTGATGACCTCAGGAGCCATGTAAGCTAGAAATGAGAAAGAAAACAATATATCTTGAGATAATCATCACAATGCTACAGATGCCAGATGTTATTTTTATTACTTGTGACCATGGTTCATGAAACCAGTCATTTTTTTAATTCATCTGAAAGTGGAATAAATAAGCTTTCCATTGATGTATGGTTTGTTAGGATAGGACAATATTTGGCCGAGATGCAACTATTTGAAAATCTGGAATCTGAGGGTGCAAAAAAAATAAATAAATTAATTAAAAAATAAAATAAAAATAAAATAAAAATACTGCCTTTAAAGTTGTCCAAATGAAGTTCTTAGTAATGCATATTACTAATCAAAAATAAAGTTTTGATATATTTACAGGATATATTTACATGGAACATGATCTTTACTTAATATCCTAATGATTTCTGGCATAAAATAAAAATAATTTTGACTCATACAGTGTATTGTTGGCTATTGTTAAAAATATACCCGTGCTACTTAAGACTGGTTTTGTGGTCTAGGGTCACATTTATATACTGTTATGCTATTTATAGATTTCTTATTAGCTTTTATTTTTATAGCTTCAGTTTTCCTTTTAATTTCACTTTGTTTTAGTACAAGTTATGTGCTTTTGTCACTTCACTTTTAATACTTTTAATATTTTTATTCAGCTTTAATTTATTTTATTTAAGTGATAGTTTTAGTATTTTTAGCATTTCAACTTTAAGTTGGTTACCAGGCATTTCTAATTTTTGCTTAACTAAAGTCTTTCATCTTATTTTATTTTAGCTTAATTTCACTTAACAAAAGCTATTTTAATAGCTTTAGTTAATAATAACAACACTGATGCTAGTTTGACAGACTTTGCATTTAAGCTATATTTAACACTTACATTTCTGTTTATATTTTAAATTTCAAACTATTACTGCCATTTGTTAAACATTTTTGATACTTAATGTTACAACTGGTAATTCTGTAACTGGTGTGTTGTTAAAAATATTAAAAAAAAATGTTTTCATTAAATGAACAATGCAGAAATAAGGTAAAGGTATTATATAAAAAACTTTTGCTTTATGAAAATGTTGAAATGTTATAAAATGAATGAATACTTACAGGCTATTTTCAGTATTTCTGATGTAATTATGACAAACCTGCTTGTTTACAAACTTTATAATTTATAATTTCAGATGTTCCATGTTCTTCAGTAAAAACAAGAGTTACTGAGAGAAAAAAAAATTAACTTTTATGAAAACTAAAATGAAATTAAAATGAAAACTACAAATATAAAATTCCACAAAAAGTATATGAAAACTAAAATAAAATAAAAAAACGTTTGGATCTGTTTTCATACTGCTCAAGTCTTCCAGGAAGCGTTTAAGTTTGTCAAGCGACCCTTTATCATGATATGATCATACCATTCAAAAAGTATAGGATCCTCTTTGTGTTTAATTTTTGACAGGACTGGTGATAAAAACTTTGAAAACAACTTAAAACAAAGGTCTAGACTTAATGCATGCTTCACAGAGTTTTACAACGAAAAGAACATGTCTTTTAAGATCAACAATAAAGATAGTGTTTCGGTAGGCCAGGTGTGGCTTTGGGACACATCACCATACCGTCAAAAAGGTTGACACGCCCTCTGGTGTCTAAACCAGGGTACTACAGCTTTAAGTCTCTCACCTGCTGTTCCCAGTGTGCTGTTCACCTCTCCAGGCATCGTCTGAGCATTGTTCTTCAGCTTCACTGAGCAGCCGAAGTCCCCGAGCTTGATCAATCCTGAAGATGTGAGGAAGATATTGGCTCCTGGGGAGTAAAATAATAAAAACTTGTAATATAGTGATATATAAAAAAAAAAAGGAAAACTGAGGAAAGCAAATCTTGGTGGAATAAATGAACACCTTTAATGTCACGGTGGACAATGCCGTGTTCATGAAGCACGTTGATTGCCGTCGTGATCTGCTTGCTGTAGAGGCGGATGACGTGTTCCTGCAGACCCAGTCTAGACACTTCCTCCAGGGTCCCTTCATCACAGTACTCCATAAAGATATACATCTCTTCCTGCAAGAGCAAACGAGAAAGAATGAGGAATAAAAGTACAGAAGAGACAAGCAGACCTTGACATAAACAAACAAAACTTTTTACCCTGTGCAATTCAACACCAAAGTAGCGGACAAGGTTGGGATGTTTGATTCCTTCAAAGATCTTCAGCTCATCTGCGGTTTCCTTTATGGTTTTGTGGTCATTGGGCTGAAAGCGAATCTGGAAGCAAATTCAGTTACAGTTAATGAAGTGCTTATAGTGCAGTGTGTATATATATATATATATATATATATATATATATTTAATATACACTCTCAAGCACATACCTCCTTCATGGCCATCAGTTCACCAGTGTCCACATTGATGCATGTGTAAACCTTTCCATACTGTCCCTCGCCTGTCAACAAAGGAAAAAAAAAGTATTAATAAAATGTAACAAGAAAGGCCTCCACTATGTAATGTTCACATACTGATGTCCACTGACCTATCTTGTTGCCTCTCTGCCATTTAAACGTGACTTTGCGCAGACCCACGTGCATGACGTTGTCGTAGGATTTCGGCGTGTTGCACACCTGTCCGATGATGTTTCGCTGTCTCATGAACGCATAGTGCTTGTCGTCGAAGACACGTATGGAGCGCCGGACCGCCTCCATAGGGCTTTGACGTGCTGCAGTGTCTGCAAAACAATCAGCACAGGCGTTGATATATACATTATATTTGTTAATCTAAATTCCAATAATAAAATAAAAATGCATTTAGAGTGAGAATCAGTTAAAAATGATGATTTAAAGGGATAGTTCACCCAAAAAATGAAAATTGTGTCATTAATTAATCACCCTTATGTCATTCCAAACATGCAAGACCTTTGTTCATCTTCAGAACACAAATTAAGATATTTTTGATGAAATCCAAGAGCTTTCTGAGCCTGCATAGAGAGCAACGCAACTGACACGTTCAAGAGCCAAAAAGGTAGTAAGGACATTGTTAAAATAGTCCATGTGACATCAGTGGTTTAACCTTCATTTTAAGAAGCTACATAAACATTTTTGTTTGCAAAGAAAACAAAAATAATCTCATAGCTTCATAACATTGCGGCTGAAACACTGATGTCACATGGACTATTTTAACAATGTCCTTACTACCTTTCTGGGCCTTGACCATGTCAGCTGCATTGCTGTCTATGCAGGGTCAGAAAGCTCTCGGTTTTCTATCAAAAATATCTTCATTTGTGTTCTAAAGATGAAGTTATTAATTACAGAATTTAGATTTTTTTAGGTAACGATCCTTTCAGGTGAATCAATTCAGTTACTCAAGTCTCAGTGTGGTATATTTCATGTATTCAATTTTTTTTGTTAAAATATAGCTTAAATGTTGGGGGTTGGTAGACATTTTTAATGTTTTTAATATCTTATGCTCAACTGCATTTATTTAAATCACAAATATAGTAAAAATAGTAATACTGCAAAATATTACAGTTTAAATACATTTCAATATATTTCAAAATGTAATTTATTCTTGTGATTTAAACTGAATTTTCAGCATCATTACTCTTGATAGTCTTTAGCATGATCCTTCAGAAATCATTTTAATATGCTGATCTGATGCTGAAGAAACATTTCAAATTATCATCAATGCTGAAAATAGTTGTGCTGCTTAATATGTTTTTGTATACTGTGATACATGTAACAATGTAAAATTCTTTACTGTCACTTTTGATCAAATTAATGCATCTATGCTAAATAAAAGTATTAATTTCTAACCTACTGACCCTAAAAATCTTACAGACTCCTAAACAGTAGTGTGTGTGCTGTATGTAAACATTTAGGTAAATATTTTAGTTTGTTACTATGTCTTGTTGTGTTGGTACACTTATATAATATCAGTATTGTAGTATTAACTAGATTTTTACAGTATTTGACCCTACATTAAACAAGTCAATGACAGTTGATTGAATTTATGATTCCATGGGTTGAGCAGAGCAAATACAATACATGAATAAAGAATAAATATTGTATATATAGCTTTATCAGAGGGTGTGAAAAATACAGATACATATTTTAAAGGGACAGTTCACCCAAAAATGAAAATTCTGTCATTACTCACCCGCATCAAAGGCACACATCAAAGACTGACACCGAAGAGAAGAAATTGTTGAATAAAGTCGTTATTAGTTTTCTTTGGGCACAAAAAGTATTCTCGTAGCTTCATAAAATTACGGTTGAACCACTGATGTCACATGGACTATTTAAACACTGTCCTTACAATCTTAAAAATAAAGGTTCTTTATTAGCATCAATGGTTCTATAAAGAACCTTGAACATTCATGGAACCTTTCAAATGCTGAAAAGGTTCTTTATAGTCAAAAAAGTTCTTTAGATTTTTAAAATGTTCTTTAAAATTCAAAAAATCTCTCAGGAGCTATTCACTGAAAGGTTCTTCAGGGAACCAAAAAAGGTTCTTCTATGCTATCACTGCAAAAACACCCTTTTGGAAGCTTTATTTTTAAGAGTGTTACGACCGTTCTGGGCCTTGAACGTGTCAGTTGCATTGCTGTCTTTGCAGGGTCAGAAAGATCTCAAATTTTATCAAAAACATCTTAATTTGTGTTCTGAAAACGAACAAAGGTCTTTTGTGTTTGGAACGACATGAGGGTGAATAATTAATGACAGAATTTTTATTTCTGGGTTATTTTGCACAGCTGTATTTTCATCTACCCTCTTGCATGATGTGTATTCATCATCGTAATTTCCTTTCTTCATTCTACCTTTTGACTGGCTGATAAAGTTGCGGAGCTCCCAGCTACGTCGGGCAGTATTGCTGGGGTCTGCTTTAGGATACGATGGCTCTGGAAACACAACAGAAAACTTACAGAGTTTGTTTGGTTGAAAAAAAAAAAAGACACTTCTTGCACAAAGACATGCAATGCATCAGTACCTTCTCTGTCTTCTGTCGGGCTGGAGTGGCGACTGAGGGATTTAAACTGCAGCTCCGCCGCCACAGATGAGAGCCGGTCATTCTCATGTACACTAGAACCCCTGTTTGGCAGAAAAGAGTCAAATGTTATAGTCATCACCACCTACATTCAGAGAGAAATAGGTCGAAACACTGCATGCAACAAAACAATTAAAATGAAACATGTTAGATGTGATAAGCATGCTTGAGTCTTACAGGAACACATAATGCAGATGGAAAAGCCAGCTCTATTGAAGCGCAGCAGTGTTAAGACTCACAATAAGCAGTATTAAGCTCTTTCAAACCATATACTACAACCTCTGCTTCTGTTTTTAACAGAAAAGTTCATGAACAAGCCATGTCAACTGCTCTTCAAGCTATTAATGTTGCTTGACAGCCTATATATGAATTGTTTATTCTGATTATTACTATAAGCCACCCATGCATTACAGCGATTTTATCACAGTGAGTTACTGTGGTAAAATCACTGTAACATGCAGCGTCATTCTTTATTTTATTATCTTTTATAGTGGCACAATGGATTTTGGGAGTTGGACAAAATGTTCCAGATATAGTACTGATTAAGATCAGACATTTTTACCTTTCATACACTAATGAACAATCCCACATAGTGGTAGTGGTGAGTTGATCCTTAAACAGCACTTTGAGATCTTTAGGCACTTGGATCAGTGTGTATTTTTGTTTCAGTGATGTGCCTGATGGCAGCGGGACAGGGTTTTTAAGCCAATGATGCGTGCTAATGCATGCCTCTACAGAGGCTATTAATACGGAAGCGCTGGACACTGTGAAAGTTGCAAAGATCATAGTTCACCAAACACATTTATCATTCAAGCAAATCATCGGCGAAGGGCTCATACAATATTGAATTACAGAGCAACGTGGAACCAAGACAATTATTGTGGGCTGATTACATATCCAAACTAGCTGGCAAGGAGTTTGAGAAGGAGCACTACATCACTTTCATTTACTGTATTTAAATGTGTTACACTTAAAGAGGTCATATCATATCATGCTTGTTTTCATTACTGTTTATTTTTAAAGTCCACTCATGTTTTTAGTGTAATAATTCAGTCACTAATAACGATTCCCACCCTCTCTCAGACACTCTATTGAACTAAACAGGGCATTTACTGCCATGCCTTTAATGCCCCATTTCAATGTGAAATAAAATGCAGCACAAGTGCATTTTTCTGCAATTACAAATGAGCTGCGGTTTCATTGTGTCGAACATTGTTTGTGCTGCTTTACCCTGCAATAATGCAACGGCTTCTTTACGGTGTGACAATCACAACCAATACAATACTAAAGTAATCTTTATTTTTAATCCTGGGATTCTTTAGAAGCATATGCAGAGCAGTAAGTGCTATATCCAGGTATTTTTAAAGGGATAGTTCACCCAGAAATGAAAATTCTGTCTATAATTACTCACCCTCATATCGTTCCAAACCTGCAAAGACCTTCGTCCATCTTTGGAACACAAATTAAGATATCTTTGATGAAAACTAAGAGCTCTCTGACACGTTCAAGGACCAAAAAGGTAGGAAGGACATCAATAAAATAGTCCATGTGACATCAGTGGTTTAACTGTCATTTTATGAAGCTACGAGAATACTTTTGGTACACAAAGAAAACAAAAATAACAACATTACAGTTTTGGAAGAAAAGGTTTTGGTGAGTAATTATTGACAGAAATTTAATTTTTGGGTGAACTGTCCCTTTAAGTATCTGAGATACTACAGTTTTATTAATATTTTATATATTTGAGTTTTTATTTTTGTATTTTCTGTTTTTATTTAGATTTTTAAAGTTTTAGTAATTTTGTTGTTTTTGTCATTTATAGCAGTTTTTAAAATGTCTGTAAAGCTTTTACAAATTTACATTGTAGTTTTAATTCAAATTAACCTAAAAAATGCTTGTTATTTCACCTATGGTTTTAGTTAACTATAATAACCCTGTTACATACTGTACAAGGTTTAGTGAACATTCCCAAATTTGCATAACAAATGTAACTCTTATTGTCAGTTCCTTTAGTTTTCAGAAATAATCTATGATTTGTAACACTAATTGTTCTGATTACCCAATAGACATTAGTGACACTTAAAGGGGACATCAGATGCAAAATTCACTTTTACATGGTGTTTGTATATAAATGTGTCTTAGCAGTGTGTGGACACAACCACCCTACAATGATAAAAATCCATTCACTCCTTTTTTTTTAATCCCTAAATAACCTAAACACTCAATTATTAAGCCATTTTGATTTTCTGAGCAGTATGACGTCATACTGCTCAGGCCCCACCCACAAATGCTGGCGGTCTGTCCCGTATTAGCATATTTCCGCCCTCAGCCAGTTGTTCGCTGTCTATAATGCAGGTGTTTTGTAGTTGGATGTAAAATCGAACATAAGAGTCTTCATTTTCTCCCA
This sequence comes from Cirrhinus mrigala, assembly GCA_036247105.1. Classification (NCBI taxonomy): domain Eukaryota; kingdom Metazoa; phylum Chordata; class Actinopteri; order Cypriniformes; family Cyprinidae; genus Cirrhinus; species Cirrhinus mrigala. The sequence goes on from CM070019.1 coordinate 26,266,664, forward strand.
ACATTAGTTTCGTTTTTTGATGGTAATGCACCACCGAATACACAAAAAACGGAAGAGAGGGGTGAAGTGAACAGTAGCTCATTATCATTTAAAGAGACATGCACCGAAATGGGTCGCTGTGAACAGAGCTGTTTTTGACAAGGTAAAAAGGGTGTTGTTTTACATGACCATTGAGGAATTTTAACCCAAGTATGTTGCTGACATTTCAAGAAGTTGTTAAAGAATCATACCAACTTGTGGGAAACAGACATCCGATGTCCCCTTTAAAAGTAATCATTTTAATACATTGGCTTTCTGATGTAAGAAATCCAAAAACTTTGTTATTTTTGCAGTTTGGTTTAAAAAATATTTTGAACTAAGCTGTTTTGTACTGTAAAACTTGTGATTGTATGTTTTCACAGTGCTTCTCAGTGGTTCAAGGAAATTTGATTTCTGATGATATGACCCCTTTAATTTCACAACATCCTGTGTAAAAACAGCATTACTCAGAAAAAGCATGCTTTTCTCGTGGACTTGGGTGAGAAAACAGAAAATTTTACTCAAAGAGTAGCCTGTTCTGGTACCTATCATCCTGTTTTCAGAACAAAACATTTATAACATTTCAGATTTTGGCCAATTCACTCATGAACACCAAAAACCCACGAGAGACGCTGTTCTAAACAAGGATGCAATGCTTTGGATATTGAAAATGTTGCAGAGCTCCATCTGGGGTTGAGAATGGGAGGTCCTGACTACCTGGTGTCATTGGGCACGCCGCCGGAGGATTTGGTGGCGTGGCCGTGCTCCCCTGGGGGTAATGGAGGGGTGGGGCGGGGACCTGGGGGACACAACTGGGTACGCAGATCGCACGGGAGACTCCGAGAGCTGTGGTGGGAAAAACAGACTGACGGCCTCAGCATTCTGCTATGGATGATGTGTGCATGTGTGAAAGTCTTTATTATTAAATAAGGCAGAGCTTTATACACGTCCTAATGTCAGCATACAAATACAAAACACAACACACACCCATATGAAGCTCTATGTGGAAGCACAGATAGTGGTTAAAGCATTAATCTAAACTACAGCATTAAAAGCAGCGTTACTCGTTTAATTAAACCCTCCTCCAGATTATACGGGGCATGCATAGGAGGTACATATGCACAAGCATTATAATGCCACTAGATGTGCTAACTGTGCTACTGGTGAAGACCCAGGACATGACCTACCTGAAGGCCTCAGAATGAGATGGAGGGATGAAGAGGTAAGGGTTTGGAGGGTCACTGTGGCAACGGGGGACTTTGACAGGTCGAGGGCTGTTACGAGGGCCTGCTGGAAGATTTACATCAAATGCCATTTTTAATTTACTGCCTTAATTAATTAGTAAACTACAAGTTACATAATCTAAGAGCATAAACAGTGATCTTAAACACCACAGACGAAGAGAACACTTACCAAAGTACATACTACTGACTGGACTGTGCGGTTTACCGATAACATGCCCGATACATTCATTCATCAGAGCTTGCAGACTCTACAAGGCACAAGATTAATAACTAGAAACTCAATTGCAATCCAAAACAGATACTAAAACAACAGTGCATGGATATCTCACCAGAAAGTCATCTTCTGGCAAGGCTGATATAAACGCAGCCTCAATCGCCTGAAGAAAATCAAAGCCTTGGGTCGCCCACCTAGAGATTAAATAAAAATGTAACCTCAAACAACATTTGTAAGCATGTTAAAAGAACAAGGTGGCAATATCATTTATTGAGAAAGAAGCTGGAAATGTTTTCTGTTAACATTAGCATCTCTGTGGGATGAAACACTGGCTCTGCTCCAAAACCTAGTGAGCTTCCTGTGGAGGCTGCATTCGAAGGCTATTCCAAATGGTAGGCAGCTTGATAATGCAGGGTTCTAAGATAACTTTTTTAGCACTGCGTATTTCCTTTACAGAAAATGCGATCCCACAATGCACTGCAACAAGGCTATAATGCAGTCTATAATCTAAGATGAGAACACAGCATCAATAAAAATGGACAAACTTTATTAAAAATGTGTCTCTACTATGTTTCTATGAGATTAGATCAGTTATGTATCAAAACAAACTACAGTAGTTAACATTTAAAGTGGATCAAAACCTTTCATCCAAAATGTCCTAAAACCAAAACAATACGCGTTCTTGTCTTAGGACAACTTTGATTAACTTTTTTTGATCCACATCAAATGTTGACTACTATATTTTAATCAACTGAGAGGGCATAATGCTACTCGTATGACATAAGTGCATGAGCATGAGTGGCTGCCTATGTGAGGCGCTCCAAATCATGATGGTTAAAGAAGTTCACTTCCAGAACAAAAATGTACAGATAATTTACTCACCCCCTTGTCATCCAAAATGTACTTGTCTTTCTTCAGTCGTAAAGAAATTATGTTGTTGGTTTTTTTTTTTTGAGGAAAACATTTCTCTCTATATTGTGGACTTCTATGGTGCCCCCGAGTTTAAACTTCCAAAATGCTGTTTAAATGCAGCTTCAAAGGCCTCTACACGATCCCAGCCAAGGAAGAAGGGTCTTATCTAGCGAACCGATCAGTTATTTAAAAAAAAAAAAAAAAAAAAAAAAAAAAAATTGCTATTTAAAAATTGAACCGTAAACGCTCATCTTGTCTAGCTTTGCTTAAACTCTGTATTCCAGGTTCATGACAGTTAAGGTAGGTCGAAAAACTCCATCTCATTTTCTTCTCCAACTTCAAAATTGTCCTACATCACTGTTTTACCCTTTTTTTTTGTAAAAGGCGTTTGATCTTCTTTGCGCATTCACTTTGTAAACACTTGGTTGGTACTTCTGCCACCATGTCGGATGATTTCAAAGTTGGAGGACAAAATGAGAAGGGAGTTTTTCAACCTACCCTCTCTTGAACCGGAGTTCACGCAGAGCTAGACAAAACAAGCATTTGAAGTAAAATCGTCAAAATCGTGAAATAAATCGTCAATTTTTTTTGTTTAGAAAATAACTGATCATTTCACTAGATAAGACCCTTCTTCCTTGGCTGGGATCATTTAGATCCCTTTGAAAGCTGCATTGAAACTGCATTTTGGATGTTCACACTCGCAGGCACCATTGAAGCACACTATATGAAGATAATTCTGGAAATGTTTTCCTCAAACACAATTTCTTTACAACTGAAGAAAGAAAGACATGAACATCTTGAATGAGAAGGGGGTGAGTAAATTATCTGTAAATTTTTGTTCTGGAAGTGAACTTCTCCTTCATGATGCATGACACCCTAATTTGGTTTTTAAACAGAGCCTGCTCACCTTGGACGAGTGCCTCTTCCACTTTCACATTTTGTGAGGACAAAGTTCATCCACTTGCGGGCAAAAGCGATGTAACGCTCCCCTATTCGCCGCCTGAACTCTCCAGACATCAGCCGCACAACCTCCTTATGGTACTACAGGAGAGCAAAAAAACAAATGTGCTGAACTGACAGGAGTGTATAAATCTTTATATGTGACTGTGGACCACAAAATTCGATACTGAGATTTATACATCAGCTAAATAAATAAGCTTTCCACTGATGTATGATTTGTTAGGATTTAACAATATTTAGCCGAGATACAACTATTTGAAAATTTGGCATCTGAGGGTGCACAAAAAAAATATTGAGAAAAATCACCTTTAAAGTTGTCCAAATGAAGTTTTAAGTAATGCATATAACTATTGAAAAATTAAGCTTTGATATATTTATGGTAGGAAATTTACAAAATATCTTCATGGAACATGATCTTTGCTTAATATCCTAATGATTTTTGGCATAAAAGAAAAATGTATAATTTTGACCCATACAATGTTTTGTTGGCTATTGCTGTAAATATACCCGTGCTACTTAAGACTGGTTTTCTGGTTTAGTCCTGCTCCTGTTAGAGATGTTTTGTATGTGTGTATTTTTCCCCTCTTCACATGGCTAATTAATGTAAACACTGATATAAAGACAGCACTGAAGAAAATTAAGGCTTATTAGGCAACTACTAATTAGTCTTTAGGGAGCAGGAAACCAAAATAGACATTTAAGCACTAAACTACATCACCACCTCATTACTAGCTCTTTTTAACAGCCTTAAAAAGAAGGGAAAAGAAACAGTGACTTTTTTTGATTGTGCTGGGACAAAAATCACACTCTTATGTGTAATAGATTAGTAAGCTGCTTAAAGTTGGTATCAAACAGAAATTGTGATCTGTCTTTTCTTCCCTATTGTGACATCTATAGTGAAAAATGTATGATGGAACTTGATTTGTCCATCAGGAATTGATTGGATCAGATGGATCATTGTCGCTTGCTAATTTCGTGGTGACTTTAAGGTGCTGCGCACCATTCATAAACAAAATCCTATCAGGTTCGAACCTCAAATGCAAAGTTGTAGCCCTGGATCATGGCCTCTCTGTAATACTGCTGCAGTGTGGCCTTCTCCGTCTCCTCCACCTCAGCCTCAAACTCTGACGTGAACATGTAATCCACACGGTCGATCGCGGTGTTGATCTTGATGCATAGCTGGAGAGCCTCATTCTGAAAGGACACAAAATGTTCTTTAAAAGAGCAGCTCAAACCAAAATTGCTTTGCAAACTTCCGGTTTACTTATTTTGCACCGTTACAGGTTTTTATATCATCACACAATGTAAGTCATGTCTATGGAACAAAACTGAAAGTCCCTGCACTCCCTAAACCCGGGATTTCCATGTGTATTTATATTGTGTGAAGACCGGAGCGCATATAGTCCATTTGTATGTTACATCAGCGTTAAATGACACAGACTGAAACCCTGCTTGATGTGATATGAAAGTGGGTCTCCAAAAACTCCAGCGACAGTCAGAAAACAAGTACACATCAGCTGTTATGTCACAAACCAGAAACTGGGAGCACTAAATATAGTTTGTTTTTCTGAGTTTGTTCTGCATCACCTTAAGCTGTTCCAGGGCGGAGACGATAAGCGGCTGGCTGGACGTCTGCTCTCGGCTGAGGGTGAGAAGTTCGTCCATGGACTGCTGGAAGGCTTTGCGTTGCGTCACCAGGTGGGCCGACTGCATTACAACCAGCAGCAGATTGTCCACCTAGGAATCATATATGACATATTAGAAACTGTAATGAATGGCTAACTCGTAAACTGATATGAGACTTAAAAATTGTCAAAATAATAAGACAGAATAATAGGCCATATATACAAAATACAATCTAAAATAACTGTTTTTATTGAACACATTTAAAATGTAACTTATTCCTGTGATGACAAAGCTGAATTTTCAGCATCATCAATTATTAATAATGGTTGTTGTTATTATCAGTGATGTAAACAGTTTTTTCTGTCTAATATTTTAGTTTTTACTGTCACTTGAACTTCATACCTTCATGGCCCGTAATGTGTCCACAGTCTCCATCTGAGGCACTAGTTTTAGCACAGTGCCGTCCCATTCAGTCCAGGCACCATCGGTGGACGAGTCCCCGACTCCATGCTTGCTCATGAGCAGGTAGGCCTCATCTTCTGGGATCTCGTCTGGCTCTTTGGAGCAGTCCTTTCCAGCTGCTGCATTCAACAGCTGCAAGATGATCAGCCGCTGCTCCATCAGATCAGAAGGGACGAACACCTGGAGCTCCTCCAGTCCTGGGATTTGGACCTAAGAAAAGGGACAGATCATGTTATTTAACACATGCAGAGCATCTGTCTATAGCAGACTATAATTCATAAACAGTAATGTCTTATTACTTTGACGTAATTCTTGGCCTTCAGTGCTTCAAGGAGAGAGGGCACTCCACTGGTTAACCTGAACTCTGCAGCAATCTCAAGATCCTGAGTGGGAGTAAAGCAAAACGTTACAACTGTCTGTCAAAGTGGCACAACACAGTGCAAACAAAGTGCTAAATGAACTCACCTTGCGCAGCATCTTGGCAAAGCCCAATGCTTTAGATGCTCTCTCCCTGGCTTCATGGAAAAGCTCTTTGAGCGAGCGACTCGTCTCAATCACTGAACGTCTGCAGAGAAAGAAAAAAATAGGGATAAATGCTTACATAAATATATCACCATCAGAAAATAAAAAATATACATATACACATAGGGCCCTATGATTTCCGTGATGTGGAAAACGAGCATTTTACTATTTCTTTTAAAAACAACATAATCATAACAACATATACAAAAAGAAACTTAAAGGTATTCAGAGCAAAATAAAAGTTCTTTTTAATTTGAAGAAACTGTGACAGAAATATATTACTTAATGTAGGCCTAATGATAGTTATTAATTTACTAAATCATCATATTTTAAGGAATATTTACCAGAAAAATTATTTACCAGAATTTATTTACCAAAATGTAAATACACAACACAGTATTTCTGAAAAAAAAAAAAAGAAAGAAAGAAAAAAAAAAAAAAGAAATAAAATAATAATACATTTTTTTTTTATATATAAAATCAGATAATTTAAGAAAATTTAATGAAACCATTAAAATGGGGATGGATTTCATATGGCCTTAAATTTTACATTTTTATTGCTGTTAAATTGTGTACGTTTCACGATTTCAATTAATTAGACATGCTTTTTTTATTAATTTATGTTTTAATTTAACTATTAAAACAGAGTCTAGAAAAATTGAAACGTAAAAAATGGAATTTGGAAAAAAAATACAACAGAATTTGGGGAAAAATAAAACAGACATCGCCCGACACACACACTTATATACATAAAATGTCTGGGGTCAGTAAGATGTTTTAGGATGACTGTTATGCAAATCTTTTTACAGTGGTTAATAGTAAATTATATTATATATTATATATATTATATTGTGAAAAATTTGTGCAATTTAAAATAATTAGTTTTCTATTTTAATTTTATTTATTTATTTATTTTAATACATTTTAAAATACAGTTTAGTCCTGTGAATTTTTTAGCAGCCATTACTGCAGTTTTCAGTGTCACATGATCCTTCAAAAATCATTCAAATATGCTAGTTGGTGCTCAAGACACTGTTTATCAATTATATTATTATCAATGCTGAAATGAATTATTTAGCTTATTTTTTGATGAACAGAACATTTACAAGAACAGCATTTATTTTAAATAGATCTTTTGGAACATTATATAAATGTCTTTACCATCACTGAATAAAACTATTATTTTCAGATAAATATTAAACCAACATTTGTGTTTTACAACTGCACAAAACAGAATTTGTGTCCAATCTCATTCTCTATTCTATTCTCCCTAAAACTCAATCTTTTCCATGGATTTTATATGACAAAACATTTTTGCTAGAATGAATAAGATACGATGACACAGCACTGAACACATGCTCCACAGGCTTTGATAAGTCTAGCACCATGTTTATTACTCATTAAGTGATGTCTCAGACACACCTGATTTCATCTGAAGCAGTGCTGTCATCCGCACACTCCCAGAACTCATTGCCGCTCTTCTGAAGGCCCGCATCCAGAAAGTCTCCAGTGGATTTTAGCAGCATGCCAGCAATATCACTGAAAAAGACAAACAAGTAGTGATGCTTTTTGTGAGGTTTACTTTGATATGAATGCTGATTTACATCTAAATTCCAACCCAAGAATGAACGCAATAACTTTTTCTTCTTTGTTTCAAGCATGAAAAAAATAATACAATAGAATGCTTTTCTGTTGTACAACTGAAACAGCTAGAACACAGAGTAAAAGACTAACCAAAAAAGTTTCCCAGACTGGGCCTCTCCACCCCGGATGTATGGAGTGATGACTTTGGTGAAATTCCACTCTTCCTCTAGCAGGTTTTTCAGGCTGTGGGAGGCTTGAGGCAGCTGCTGTAACATCTGGATCCAGCTGCGCATGTAATCAAAGTACACCTGCATGCACAGACATACAGAAAACGGTGTCGGTTTACGTTTTTCTAAGTGAAGCTCGCTTCAGATCGCTGCTGTTCATGATAAAGATGATTCTTAAAATAAATATTTTTTTCCAGATTTTTTAGAATTTTATAATGCAAAAAAAGCAAAAATCCCTGATACAGGTTACCAGTCATCAAAAAGTGAGAACCACTCCTATTGAGTCAGGATGAAATAACTGTACCATTAACATCTTACAGTCACTAATATCCTCATTTGTGATGATTATAAGCAGTCATGCATATTTATCACTACATACACACATCAAACTCACACCATCATGCAGAATCTGGGTCATATTTCACTTGATCTCTGGTTGAAAATAATATAGTAGTTGTTTATTGGAAATTAAGTGTAGCAAGATTGGCCTTTATGAATCACTGTTCATCATGAATATAAAGGTAATTGCACAAGAAAGCCTGTAAACGGGATAACAACTCCAGTCAATCCTAATCCCACCTCTAGCATTTTGTGGAGATCCTCTTCAAACTCGTCGATGTTGGCGTTAGTCTGCAGACCTTGGGGGTCAGTGACCACACCTCGCAGCATGAACTGATAGTACTGTTTCATCAGGAGCCCTCCTTTAAGAACCTCTTTACACTCACGCACCAACTACAATACAGACAAACACACAAATCAGCCATTTCTGACGTCTTTAAGAATCATTTCATGGCATTTCATTTAGTCAAGCACAATGTGTGAACAGCTTTTATGAGTTTTGAAGTCAAACACAATGCCCTTAAGACATAATAACCAATAAAATAATATCTATATAGCAAATGCATCAGGTAGTTTCTAAACTATGAAGTCATGCACAAATATTAAGGTGAAATTTTAATTATAAGCTCTTATGTTGGCTTTAGTGAATAATAAATAAAACAAAATAAATATAAAGTTATATAAATGTTAAAAAAAAATGTAATGTTGTAAAATTTTATTGCAATTTAAAACTAAATTGTTCAAAAAATATTTTTTTTATTTTATTTTATTTTTTTTAATGTAATTTATTCCTGTAATGACAAAGCTGAATTTTCAGCAGCCATTATTTCAGTATCACATGATCCTTTAGAAATTATTCTAACATGCTGATTTGCTGCTCTAGAAACATTTTTTATTATTATTAATGTTGAAAACAGTTGTGGTGCTTAATATTTTTGTATAGGATGACTTTCTATTTAAAGAATACAAGATTCTTTGAAGAATAGAAAGTTCAAAAGAACTAAATTAATCTGAAATAGAAATCACAGACATTATAAATGTCTCTACTGTCACTTTTGATCAGTTCAACCCCTAAATGTTTGAACAGCAGTGTATATACAACATGTAGGTTTTTGTAATTAATGACCTGCTTGATGCTGAGCAGGGACGGTTCCCCTGCAGGCCTTTGCTCAAGGCGCAGTTTGAGGCACTCGTGAATAACATTTAGCAGCACACGGCAAAGCACCAAGAAGGCCGGCCGAAATGAGGGTAGGTCCATGTCCACAAGCTCCTTCCACGATACTCGTCCTGACTCCGCCTCCTCCTCCACCTGACCGGACACGTGACGAGATAGCTCCGGAAGGTAGTCACAGTGCTGCAAAGAATAACCTGGGACCGCTGACAACTAACAGGAACAGAGCAATGAGAATACGGACAATTGAAATTCAGTACATGATCGTGGTTATGAACATAAAACAGAAGACACTGACACCAAAGTATTGCAGAAATACTGGTAAGAAAGAATGAAAGGTGGTACACTGCCACCAACCCTTAAAGGGATAGTTCACCCAAAAAAGAAAATTCTGTCATTAATTGCTCACCCTCATGTCATTCCAAACCTGTAAGACCTTCGTTCATCTTCAGAACACAAATTAAGATATTTTTTGATGAAATCCAAAAGCTTTCTGCATGGACAGCAATGCAACTGACACGCTCAAGGCCCAGAAAGGTGGCAATGACATCGCTAAAATTGTCCATAAATAACAGCAGTTTTATGAAGCTATGAGAACACTTTTTCTGCGCAAAGAAAACTAAAACAATTTCATTTAATAATTTCTTCTTTTCCCTGTTGGTCTTCAATGTATGTTCACTATTCACATTTCATAACATTACGGTTGAACCACTGATGTCACACTGACTACTGTCCATTGTCCTAATGTCCTTGCTACCTTTCTGGGCCTTTAAAGTGTCAGTTGCATTGCCGTCTACGTAGGGTCAGAAAGCTTTCGGATTTCATCAAAAATATCTTAATTTGTGTTCCGTAGATAAAGTCTTATGGATTTGGAATATCATGATGGTGAGTAATTAATGACAGAATTTTCATTTTTGGGTCAACTATCCCTTCCATCCCTAAAAAAGTTCTTGCAAATGAAAATTCAGTCATCATTTTTTCAACCTCATGTTGTTCCAAACTTATGCGACTTTCTTTTGGCAGAACACAGACAAGTTTCTGAAGTAAAACTAAAACTAAAAATCTAAAATCTAAATATCAAGCTAAAATAATGAGACTATCAAGCTCTAAAATTACAAAAAAAGCACCATAAAAGGTGCCTACATGACCTTTGTGCTATATATACACCCCTAAAATGTCTAAATGTAAAGTTAGCAAGAAATGTAAAGTTCAACCTATTTTCTTAATGTGTTTTTGGTCTTATTGTAAGAGATTAATCAAGGCATATGTTTCATTTTTTACCTTTTTTTTTTTTTTTTACCTCAAAACTTAAATTAAAACATGTTTAATTAGTCTTGATCTTCCAATGAAAGGACAGACTTTTCTCTGGTGATGTACACTGGACTTCGCAAAACATTCAGTTTGCATAAACACCACCAATTTCTTACAATTAACTACAAGATTGGATGTGGATTTGCTTTCATCCATTCAGCAACCAATAAATGAAATCCCCATCTTACTTTTCGTATGTCACTATACAGAAGAAAAGATCTGTTACTTCTGTCCCATCACAGCTTTACAGTGGTGGCCAAAATTGTTATAACACTAGTATTTTCACCAGCTAAAAATGGTTTTAAGTCAGTTGTTATTATCTTTTTCTGTAGTGTGTCAGTAGGAAATATCATTTTACATTTCCAAACATTCACTTTGCCATTAATTGTAATAATCGTGTGAGATTTTTGTTTGCACAAGGAGTCTGACAACAGCCAGTGCTCCACACAGAAATCTGATCTTATCATCATCCAGTCTGTTTTGAACGACATGAAGAAACAGAACAAACTGAGACAGATTAAATCCAGAAGAACTGTGACAACGTCTCCAAGACACTTCAAGAAACCTACCAGCAAAGCTACAGTACTGTTAAAAGTTTTAGGTACTTGTGTAAAAATGCTGTAAACTGAGGATGCTGTCAAATATAATGTCATAAGCAGATTTTCTTTATCAATTAACTTCTGTTACCTAAATTAAATCAGCATTGGTTGTGACCATCCTTCCTGTTTAAAGCAGCTTTTGCTCTAGGTGCACTTTTCAAATAGCTTTGCAGGTAGGTCTCTTAAAGCATCTTGGAGACATTGCCACAGTTCTTCTGGATTTAGTCTGTCTCAGTTTTTCTGTTTCTTCATGTCACTCAGTGTGGAGCACTGGCTGTTGTCAGACTCTTTGCGCAAACAAAAATCTCACTGGATTATTACAATTAAAGGCAAAACTAATGTTTGGAAATGTAAACTGATATTTCCTACAGACGCAATACAGCAAATGATAGAAATAACTGATTTAAAGAATAAGTTCACTTCCAGAACAAAAATTCATATAATTTACTTTACCCTTGTCATCCAAGATGTACATGCCTTTCTTTCTTCAGTTGCAAAGTAATTAAATTTTTTGAGGAAAACATTTCAGGATTTCTCTCCATATAGTAGTCTTATATGGTGCCCTCGAGTTTGAACTTCCAAAATGCAGCTACCAAACGTCTTGAACTGGAATACACAGAGCTCATGCAAGAGCTAGACAAGACAAGCATTTGAGGTTAAAAAGTATATAAATCGTAATTTTTTTTTTTTTTTAGAAAATGACCGATCGTTTTGCTAGACAAGACCCTTCTCCCTCAGCTGAAGCTGCATTTAAAATGCATTTTGGAAGTTCAAACTCACAGACACCATAAAAGGCCATTATATGGAGAAAAATCCTGGAAAATCCTGGGAAAAAAAAAAAAAAAAAAATTCTTTACGACTGAAGAAAGAAAGACAAACATCTTGGATGACAAGGGGGTGAGTACATTATCTATAAATTGTTCTGGAAGTGAACTTCTTTAAAACCATTTTTAGCTGGTGAAAATACTAGTGTTCTAATAATTTTGGCCACCAATGTATGTCACCTAAAATGCAGACACCCACCTCTGCTAGTAATTATGTAGATTAATTTGTGTGCTTAACAGTTTAAAAAGTCAGATATTTTTAACAAATCTGACGCGGTTCACAAAACTGGTGGAATGATTCATTCACCAATCTAACTGATCCAGTTCTCCAATTCACTGACTCAATGACCCATTTGCGTAGGTAAACAGCTAAATGGTTGTAAAGAGAACCATTTGCATGATGAATTTTTGACCTTTTGGAGCTTGAAGATCTAGTTCCTATTTACAACAAATGCTTCGAACGGCAACCAGTACAGCTCCCCTTTTGTGCTCAACAGAAGCAGAAAAGTCACAGTTTTGGAATAAAATGAAGGTGAGGTAATAATGAAAGTATTCTCATTTTGGGACAAACTAATCTTTCTCAGCTTCTCATTCTTTCCAAGCTGCCATGAAGCCAAAAGGAATGTTTTCCCATTTCCTCTGATATTCCACAAGTTCACAACCAAACTGCCAACACTCAGAAGCTCCACAGTTGCTCTCTCACCTCTTGAGCCGGCATGTGACTCAACAGAGCAGTTCTGGACCTCTGCAGCGAGCGGTCCATCAGCTTGTGCAGTCTAAGGATCAGTTTACGCAGTCCCATCTGTTTAAGTGCCTTATCCACAAATGGCCTGTATATGGCGGTGGGACAGTAGCAGGTCTCGTTGTCCCGCGGGAGGAACTCCTCCTCCGACAGGAGGCGAGAAAACTTTGGTGTGGCGCAAGGCGACTGCTCCCCATCGCTGGTCGCCTCACTCAAGGTCCTTTCCTCCCCGTCGTTGTCGGCAGTGAAGGTAGCGGTGGACTCGGTCTCATCCTCGTCCAGCTCATCGTCCTCATTGCCACGGGAGCAGCGAGGCGAAGGGATCTCGAAGATGGGCCAGCCGATGCGGGAAAGGTCCCTGAGGCCCAGCACGGTGCCCATCACGCGCAGCTTCTGGTTCAGGTCCTGAGTGATGTTGAGCCACAAGCAGAGCGCCTGCACCCTGCCCTGGAAGTCCCGTGCGGCGTACTTTTCGTAGTCCTTCTGCAAGGTTTGCAGAGACGGGTACAAAGCCTCCACCGACTCTAACAGCGACATGACCCGCTTGACCTGATCGAAAGCTACTCGCTGCCTTTGCAGATGCTCCCTGCACTCCAGCACTGAAGAAAAAGGAGCAGCGGCGTCGATCTCTTCCCTGGACGTGGAGCAGGTGTTAAAGCTAAATGTATCAGTCTTACAATTAATTTCGCCAGGGCAGGAGTTGCTCTCCTCGAATGAGATGTTGCTCTCAAGCCCGGCTAGGCTGCTATAGTCCACTTTGAAGTGCAGAACCCCGTTTATGATGTCAGGTATGGCTTGTCGGGCAGTGTACAGGTAAAGGTCCTGCTCTACGACGCTACGGCGGGCATGCCAGGCTTGCAGCTCCAACCAGATGACCTCGTTGTTCTGGCCCATAAAGGCCGTGTTCTCCAGGCCTCGCTGCTCCTTCTCCTTCTTCTTGGACGACATGGAGGTAAGCTTAAGCAGCAGCCGTAGAGTCTCAAAGAATTTGAGGCGGTCTGCTGGACAGTCTGTGCGCGAGGTCTGCCGGTGGGTGCGAACGGGCAGCATGCCCAGGCTCAGGTAAGGTTTGCGAGGATCCATGTTTCTGGAGCCGATGGCACTAGTTTTGGACATCGGATCCAGCATGAAGGAGCCCTCGAACGTCTTCTTGCTGTCCCGCTCGTTGGAGCGCTGGTTAAAGCGCTGCTTCTTTTCTTGCTTGTAGCTGTGCTCTTCAGGAGGTTCGGCTGATCTGGCTCCCTCACGTTCTCGTTGAGACAACGGGCTGGAGGAACACGGCTTCTCTGTTGATGAAAGAGATGAAAGTTGGTGACAGATGACCTAAGCCTTTTGTTAGGATAGGACAATATTTGGCTGAGATACAACTATTTGAAAATCTGGAATCTGAGGGTGAAAAAAACAAACAACGAGAAAAATCGCTTTTAAAGTTGCCCAAATGAAGTTCTTAGCAATGCATATTTCTAATCAAAAATTAAGTTTTGATATATTTATGGTAGGAAATTTACAAAATCTTAATTATTTTTGGCATAAAAGAAAAATTAATAATTTTGACCCATACAATGTATTTCTGGTTAATATACCATCCGACTTATGACTGGTTTTGTGGTCCAGGGTCACATATATACTTAGTCTGCAATGTACTTATTGTATTATTTACAAGCAATACAACAATTTTCCCAAATTCTGTTTTTTTTTTTTTTTTTTCCAAATTCCATTTTTTTAATGGTTAAATAAAATGTTATTATTCCAAAAGCAAGCTTAATTAATTACAATTACAAAACGTACACAATCTGACATCAATATATTAAAAGTTGAACAAAAATTACATTTTTAGGGCCCAATTAATTTTTTTTCACATTCTATTTTATTGTTCCCAAATTCTGTTTAATCATGTCTAATTATCTGAATGAATAAGAACAACTTAATTTATTACAATTTATTTTTACAATATCCCTATGAAAGTTTTTGTTTTTTTCTGATATTCTGTTTCATGCATTTTCATTTTTCTGGTTATGAAATATAAGAATAACATTCATTTAATGCATCTTTTAATCAAACTCTTTATTTTTGGCAAATCAAAGGGGGTTTACTATTACATTTAAAACATAGAAGAAATCATTTGTGATTATTCCTTAACAAAAATTCAGTTTTATTAATATTATTAAAGTGGTAGAACGAGTAGTAGTATTAGATACATTCTACTGCACAATAGTAATAAATTTGACAATTTCTTCAAGTCTTTGCTTAGTTTTTTTTTTGACGGGTTTCCACAAATTCAAGATATAACACCAAAAATGGCCTTTGATGGGGCTTTATCTTATATTTATATCATATGACACAGACATAGCATTATCACACAAGCAAAAGAAGAATTGAAAATGTGATATTGACTTAGCACCACAGTTCAATAAACAAGAGGCTAATAAGTGACCCTGGACCAAAAAACAGTCATAAGGGTCAATTTTTGGAAATTGAGATTTATACATCATCTGAAATATAAATAAAATATTGAGAAATTCACCTTTGAAGCTGTCCAAATGAAGTTCTTAGCAATGCACATTACTAAACAAAAATGTTTACTAAACAAAAATTTTTAGTATATTTATGGTAAGAAATTTACAAAATATCTTCATGGAACATGATCTTTACTTCATATCCTATTGATTTTTGGCATTAAAAAAAGTAGAATTTTGACCCATACAATGTACTGTTGGCTATTGCTACAAATATATCTGTGCGACTTATGACTAGTTTTGTGGTCTAGGGTCACATATTGTGTTTAACTGTAGACAAAATATTGTTAATATTGCCTGGCTTTGCTCAAGTTCGCAAAAACGAAAACAGTTCCAAACAAACACAGCAGAACTGCTTAGCTGTTGCAGCCTTAGCTATTATTCTTTAATTAAATATTCGTTTAATCATTGTTTTTAATTAAATATCAGTGCACAGAGCTAGAGTTACTGCGGTTTTCTTCATGCAATTGTCAAATGCTCCATTTTCATTCAACATGATCTCAATGACACTCCAGAATGATGGGTGTGCACCACTGTCATCACTGGGGCCCTAACACCATATGCTTGAGAAATTTGCAAAGTTAAGGGCTCTCACCTTTGCCCTTTGACCCCTGGCTGTTTCTCTGGTGTTTGTTGGACATACGTTTTATCTGCCGAGGAGTGCGGGGAGGGGAGGTGCTGTAGAGAGTCTCCTCTTCCTGGCTGGGCTCGTCCCAAGGCTCATCCACCTCAGTGTTCTGCTGGGGCGCATCTTTGGACGAGTCCTTGAGCCTGAACAGAAATCACAGCAATCCAAAATATAAATACGGTGCATCTTTATTAAAAACTAAAACCTAAACCACAATTCTGTTATCAAAATGGAAGAATTATGAAAATAAATCCACAGCAAGGTCGAGAAGCACATTATAGGGTCTCACAGTTTTTACAAATCGGAAGAGGAAATTCATTCCATAAGCAATGAAGCAAACAAAAAAAAAAGAAGAGATCTGCTAACTGGTGCAAAACTCGGCATCATGCTGAGACAAACTGTGTATGTAGGTGTATTTGGACACGTGCATGTCTCTCTGTGCGTGTGTGTGTGTGTGGGAGGAAAATGATATTGATACAGGGCCATTGTCAGGCAATGGAGGAAGGGATCACTTTCACAGTGGGGTCAGACTTTGGTTGAGTTAATCTGTGATTCCACTCACAAAGACCACTCAGAGCAAAGCCAGAGTCATCCATCTGCCCCTCACACACACATAAATTCACCCACAATCTCCCAGGGAGTCTCCAGCCAGCCCAAAAGTCCCCCAGACACCTGCTGCAGGGTATTGTGGTCCTCGTGCCAGAGCATTCAGACACAGCCCGCCCGACACCCTGCACCCCACCGCTGCCGCCACTTAACATATGGATACCACCCCAAGACCCATCATTTACATTTAGCTGACTCACATCACTTAGAAGAGCAACAACTTGGCACCGTTTATGATAGTTGCACAATTTGGGAGGGAAAAATCTAACTGTGGTTTCTCTGATACAAATTGTGGTTGTAGAGCTTTTTATAGCTCCAGGTTCACAATCTGGCCAAACATTGTGATTGTGAAAGTCCTTGTTTTTGTTTTCTTTCCTTACAAAATGCATTTTTGTAGCTTCACTATTTTAACAATGTCCTTACTATCTTTCTGGGCCTTGAACATGTCAGTTGCGTTGCTGTCTATGCTAGGTCAGAAACCTCTCAAATTTCATCAAAAATATCTTAATTTGTGTTCTGAGGATGAATGAGGGTGCGTTCTTAAGTAATTAATGACAGAATTTTCATTTTTGGGTGAACTATCCCTGTAATTTTTTTATTTTCAACCTTTAAAATTACTTTGTTATGGTTGAAAACCACAAGGAGCCCTTAAAGCTTCTCTTTTATTGGTTTATATGCGCTTCTTATTACAAGCCTGCTAGCACGACGCATTCCCAAATGCACATTATAAGCGACCCAAACTGAGTACATGCAGAGATGAGTTCATGAGGAGCAGCATTTTCTGTAAATCAAGCCGACACTAAAAAACACACTGGATTATGAGCTGCTAGTGTTTAAACACATTACCATTCCTCAAATATACAACACATGTGTGACCCTGGACCACAAAAGCAGTCATAAGCAGCACGAGTACATTTGTAGCAATAGCAAAAAACATATTGTATGGGTCAAAATGATGGATTTTTCTTTTACGCCAAAAATCATTAGGATATTAAGTAAACATCATGGTCCATGAAGATATTTTGCAAATTTCCCACCGTAAATTTTAAAACCTAATCTTTGATTAGTCATATGCATTGCTAAGAACTTCATTTAAACAACTTTAAAGGCAATATTTAGATTTTTTCGCACCCTCAGATTTCAGATTTTCAAATATTGTCCTATCCTAACAAGCTTATTTATTCAGCTTTCAGATGATGTATAAATCTCAATTTAAAAAAATGGACCCTTATGACTGTTTTTGTTGTCTAGGGTCACATATTTATTGAACTGAACTGCAGACTTTGCGATTTGGTAATCTAGGGCCCTATGAAATTAGTTTGTTTCACCAATTCTGTTTTTTCCATTTTAATTTTAAATCTAGACTTTTTCTTTTTTAAATGGTTAAATTACATTTTAATAATCAAAAACCAAGTCTAATGAATTGAAATTATGAAACAATTATATACAATTTAACATCAATTTATTAAAAGTTATGAGGTTTTGAAGTTTTGTGGCCCTATGTTTTACTTTTTCTCACCTTCTGTGTTATTGTTACCAAATTCTGTTCAAGCATGTCTAATTATTTGAATGCATAAAAACTTAATTTATTAAGTAAGTTTTTTTTTTTTATAAGTTTTTTTTTTAATTAAAACATGAACAAAATATTGTGTGATTATTCCTTAATAAAATAAAGTTTTAACAATTTCAGTAATAGTAGTAGTAGTATTACGTACATTATACTAAACAATAGTAATATATGTAATATAAGTTACACCAAACTTTTATTTTGACGGGTTACCTCTACATGATATGATGGTAGTTTCTCTCAAAAGAAACGGCAAAATGCTCATGAAGAAACTTCAGAACAGTTCTGGAAATGTTGTTCATATATTTATGTCCTCATTTGGCGAGACGGCAGACACTGCAATCACCGCGAGCATCATGCGCATTTCAGTATGTGTGTAGTAAACAAAACCGCGCGTCTGTGGCATTCACACACGGAGAAAACTCTGACAAATTCCGTGACATTCCACATTATACACTACATTCCATTATGACTGGATTCCGCGATTCCATCCGTGTTCTCCACATCGTGGAAGTCATAGGATCCTAGATAACCGCGCTAAGCAATATCCCGTGTTCAGCTACTTTGATCAATCGAGCATCCCTACATTTACACACACTGCATGCAAACCAATGTGTCTTTTTTCCAACAATGAACACAGCAATATGATCATTTCTAAAAACTTGACCACACAAGCAATAAGAAAGTTTCCATAACTCCTACTTTTTCTCTCACATTTTTTTCCTCACAAATAGCAAACTAGTTGCATGCAGGTTTCTGTGCAAGATTTAGGCTGAAACAGCCCTAGTCCAACTCTCAAAAGCTTGCTGGGAGAGTGACAGTGTGTTTGTGTTTGAAGGTGCAGCCCTGGGCAGAGTCTAACTGTGACCGAACCCTTCAGGAATGACACAGGAAATGGTGAAATCACCCAGGCTCTGGCTGTTTGTTTGGTTGTCATGACGTATCTCCATTGAACGCTGCTTGAGCACTAGAGCGGAAAGGTCTAGAGAATTCCGCCTCTGTACTATCACCCCACTGAAAGGCATCCAACCCGCAGGAACACCACGGCAGCGCTGAGTGCAACCCCATAACGCACAAAAGCAACATGAGTTGTTGATTTACGGCTGCATATGGAGCTCAGGTTAACTGAATAGCTCGTCCAAGGTTATCAGGAACAAACTATACAGCAGAGGAATGTTACAGCCTTTGACGAGGGCCATAAACAGAGCTGACCACATCTGCCTCGCTGCAGTCAAGAGAGGCCAGTGAACTCTGACCCCATCCGCCACCGGAGCCATTGTTGCAGCCTGCGGCGCTTCATTGTGTGCGAACGACACGTGGACCAAACGGTCTCAGCATCTAACGGCTGGTTGCAGTCAGTGATAGGAATGAATCATACTGCTGAAATTATTCACGTTTATAATATTTTATGACAATATTTAATATACTACAGATGCAATAGAGACAGTTTGCCCAAAAAAAAAAAAATTCTGTCATTAATTACTCATCCCATGGTGTTCCAAACCCTTAAGACCTTAGTTCACCTTCTAAACACAAATTAAGATATTTTTCATGAAATCCGAGAGCTTTCTGACACTGCACAGACAGTAACATAACTACCATTTTCAAGGCACAGAAACGCAGTAAGGACATTGTTAAAATGGTCCATGCAATATCAGTGGTTCAACCACAATTTTCCGAAAGCTTCATCGCTGTGCCTTGACGGTTGTAGGACCCTTTCTGTCAATGAAGGGTCAGAGATCTCTCAGATTTCATCTAAAACATCTTAATTTGTGTTCCAAAGATGAACGAAGTTCTTACGGGTTTAAAACAACATGAGGGTGAGTAATGAATGAAAGAATTTTATTTTTTGGGTAAACCATACCTTTAAGTATTACAAATTGTCTCCAATCCCATAAAATTTCCCACTAAACAAAGAATTATATAAGAACTTGGCAGTTCAATCTGCAGTTTAACATTTTATCCCCTAATCAAAAAGGGGGGGTCAGTCTATATATTATTATTCTTTTTTTTTTTATGGAAATTCAGCAAGTATGCATTACATTGATCAAAAGTAGCATTAAAGACATTGTTATAAACAAATTCTATTTCAAATAAATTGCTGCCTTCTATTTTATTCAAAGAATTTTGAAAAAACAGTTTCAAAAAATATTAAGCAGCACAACTGTTTAACAATAATAGTTTCTTGAGCAGTAAATCAGCATTTTAGAATGATTTCTGAATGATCACGTGACACTGAACTAAGTAATGACGCTGAAAATTCAGCTTTGCCATCAAAAGAAACAAATTACATTTTAAAATACATTCAATATAAAACAACTATTTTAAACAATAAATTTCACAATAATACTGTTTAACTGCATTTTTGATCAATTAAATGCCGTTTTAAAGAAATAAGAGACTATCAAATTAAGCAAATCCCCCACAAATTCTGTTTTTTTTTTTCAAAATCTCACTCATCGCTGTAATACTGTACAATAAATCATCCTGTCTGTACACTTTTACACTAAAATCACCTTAAAAATGTTTAATTGTCAAAAACAGTGTAATAAATTGTCATTAAAAATAGGTTGTTTTTTCTTTATACAAACCAACGTTCATTTTCTTTCTTTCTTTTGATTTTGGGGCAAAATATGACCTGGAAATTTTGGGACAGTTTTCTTAAGATTTACCTAATAAGGAGGCAGATAAGTCAATAAGGAGGTCCCTTCTGTGGAAAAACAAAAATCCAACATAAAGTTTCATGGACATGGAATCATGGATTTGTAATAAGCGTTGGGAGAGAATGACAATAAATTGAATAGTTTTTCAAAGGACGTTCACAGACGTGGCCAAAACCTAAAAGAACATCATGTCACAGACAAAACAAGAACAAATACTAAGCCACGCCACAAACTTATGTAACTTTGACATAAGGCCTTACGAGCCATTCTTTGCTGCCGCTCACATGTGCACACATACATTCACACACTTCCTTTTATAACACGTGGACAACATCCCTGGGCCACTGGCTGATTGATTGAGGCCCTGCAAGACACAAGAAGACCTGATTGGGCACTATTAGTCACCACTGACTGAACCGACATGCATATAGACATTTCTCACTTCTCATTATTATCAATGTTGAAAATAATTGTGCTGATTAATATTTTGTGGAATCCAAGAAATGTTTCATTTTCAAGATTCTCTGATGAACTGAAAGTTCAAAAGAACAGCATTTATTGGAAAAAAAAATCCTTTTGTAAAATCAGAAATGTCTTTACTGCAATTTATCAATTTAATGTGCCCTTGCTGAATAAAAACATTTATTTTGAAAAAAAAAAAAAAAAAAAAAAGCTCACTGACCCAAAAACCTTTGAACAGTATTGTGTATCTGCAAAACAAACCATCATAAAAGCATTAGATTACAAAAATCCAGCAAACTAATTATCAAAAGCTGTAGGGCCTATAAACAGTCATAAAAACGTAACTTACTGTATAACGGAATGTCAAGAAATTTGCCACATTCTGGATGAATAAATCAAAAGTACATCAGTACACGTAAATCAAAAGGAGACATGGAACACTGTCTGTCAATATTAAGCCACAAAACTACTATTTAAATATGAATCCTGCATGTTCGGCGTGTTTCTGTGTGAATGAATGGTGCAGACGCGTAGTTTCCTTTACTACACACATACTGTAGGATGTGCGGCACACACAGTGTTTTCAGCCTCTGTCACCTCAATATATGAGTACAACACCACAAGTATTATCTCTATAACTTCTTTTGAGGAAAAACTATCATATCATATACAAACAGAAACTTGAAGGTCTTTACAGGAACCAGTAAAAAGTTCTGTTTAGTTTGAAGAAACTGCAACAGAAATGTATTACTTAATGGAATAATAGTACTACTACAACTAGTGCTGTGCAATGATCAATTGCAATCGCATGCAAAACAAAAGCTTTTTGTTTACGAAATATATGTGTGTACTGTGCATATTTATTATATATATATATATATATATATATATATATATATATATATATATATATATATATATATATATATATATAAAATATATAAATATGTTCAAAATATATACTGTATGTGTGTGCATTTATATATACACATAAATATACACAGTATACACATTATGCAAACAAAAACTTTTATTCTGTATGAGATTAATCGCAATTAATAAAATTCTTAAAACATTATTTATAAAGGAATATTTATATTTATTTAGCAGAAAAATATAGATACAAAACACATTATTTTTGAAAAAGAAATAAATAAATGAATAAATAAAACATTATTTTTTAAATAAAATCAATTAATAAGAGATGCATTTGATTATTAAAATTTAATGAAACCATTAAACAGGGTTCCTACCCATTTTTCATTTCAAAAATCCACACTTTTCCGGACTCAAATTTCCAAACCTCTCAGTAGATTTTTAGACAATCTTTAACATAAATGGTCCATTAAGCATGTTTTTCAGCTATATATTTGGAATATAGTTTAGCCATCTGTAAATATTTTTATTTTCTCAGGGTTTTTTTTTCCTTGTGATAATATACAGAGTCCCTAAAATAAAAAAAAATTAAAACAAATTATATATATATAAAAATGGTATTGCATTGGTATTGCATATACACACACACATATACCCACATATACACACATATATATATATATAATACAGACTTTTACATGCACACAAGTAACATTTTTGTGCCTTTGGGAAACTATTCACATGTACAAGGGAATTTTTTGCATGCTTACGCATAACAGTTTCTAGTTTTATGTAACCTATAATCTCTAATATACTGGCCTAATGTCCAATTTAACACATCCTCTGTGGCGGCGCAGAAACCACAGAAACCATAACACGAAATGGGTTGATGTCATAAAATTTCCCAAGTTCAAGGATCTATAAAACAGATTAAAATTTGGCTTTTGTTAGGGCAGTATGCCATATTTCATGGCCTTAGGTCTCTTTAACGCATACTTTGTGAAAGCCAAGAAACCACACCGCGAAATGGGCTGATGGCGTAATGGGCAACTCGGTATGCATTGTCCTACATGCTAAGCTTAATGGTTTCACTTATATATATATTTCTTCTTTTTTTTGCAAAGGTCCTTGAGGCTATGTAATTCAGTGCTTAGAATACTGTGAGAAGAAACCCCAAATGCTTATATCCTGTATTTTGCATAATCAAAAAGTGCATATTTGATAATCACTAAAAAACTAAATAGGGGTAAAAGTCTGGAAACACAAATATTTTTTCATACTCTGCTTTCTTTTTTACATACTTTTCCAGACCTGGAAAATACTTAAATCAAAATCCATACTTTTCCAAACCCTGTAGGAACCCTGAAAATGAATGCAAAACAGAATTTGGTAAAAATCAAACCGAATTTGAGAGGGAAAAAAAAACAAAAAAAAAACATGCAGCCTTAATAATTTAATTTTTGTTCAACTTTTAATACATTGCTGTTAAATACTGCAAGTTTCATGAATTTAATTAGACATGCTTTTTGATTCATAAAATTTAATTTAACCATTATAACAAAGTATTTAAAACAAAAAATTAAAACATAAAAAATGGAATCCTGAAAGATTAAAGCAGAAAAAAAAACAGAATTGGGGAAAAAAAAAAAAAACAGAATTTGGGAAAAAAAATTAAGTCGGATTTCATAAGGCCCTACAGTTGTTAGTTGCAGGCCAAGCAGCAAACTTACATCCATATGACCTTTTCCCACAAGCACTGGAAATAAAAACCAGAGACGTTGTTAGTAAACAACTCCACTGGCCTGTGATGTTCCCTTGAGTGTTTTTCTCTGAGCTCATGTCGTCATGCAGTTGATATTCAATATTTCCTCACAGACATGAAGGTAAAATCTGTGTAGGGAAGTGTAATGATTCTGGTTTGGGTTTCTGCATATTCGGTTCTGAGCCTACAAAGAAAGTTAAAAGTGAGATGTGTCATGTCTGCATCACAAGCCGCACCATAAAATTGCAAACTGTTTGTTTGCGCAGCCTGAATGAGAACAAAACACCGGATTACCTAACGCTAAGCGTTTGTGATGGGACGGTTTAAAATCAACCTTATTTGCAGTTGTTGGGTTTGCAGAAATTATACATTAGAGCTTGATAACATGTTCAAAATAGTTATTTTGTGAATATTTACAAACATTAATCGAATGCAATGTGAGCTGCTGTAGATTAAAGTGTCTACAAATGTGCAAATGTAAACTGGTTTCAATGGCCTGTCAGAATTGCGTTCTACTGCAGTCAAAAGTGATGCACTCAGGCCATTACTAAACTGTATTACCAAGCCTATCAAGATCCAGAACGACTCTTTTATTCCTGCACATTTTCCTTATTGTGAAAGCTGCGCAAGTGCAGCACTTTGAGGTTTCCGTCTTATTGATTTGCATCCTACATCACATGCACGTCCTTCCACACTAAAAATACATCTGTATTCTGCAAGAAAACACATTTCCTATAATTGCATGACTCAAACTAGATAAAAGTTATGTTGCTTGTTAAGTTAAAGGTTGGCCTCTTAAATAAGATCTCTATAGGCACAAAATAGATTCATGATTCACTGCTATAATTGCAGCCTATACAACTTATGCATGAAGTGACTGATGTTGGCTGTGGATAAATGAAGTGGATAATAGCACAGTCACATTATGAAAAGTGAGTTCCAGGAATGCTAAGGCAGACTTCCTCTAATTTTAAAACAAGCCACTTCCTTTGCTCTATTTCCCATCACTATGCCACAGATTTGTACAATATCATTTCCTGTGTCCACATAATGACCATTTGAGGCCGCAAGGCAGAATGACTTATGTGTATGTGTATGTGTGTGTGTGCGCGCGTGTGGGTGGGTGACATTAAGACATGAGCATGTGGAGCAGAATGGACTGAGTGTTGCACGAGGGACCAATGAAAATCCACCAACCCTGTCTAGCCGATACCTCTACATTGAGAACTCAACACAAGCTGCTATTCTAACCTCCACCCCTGGTGCACACCCTCTCCGGACAATTGAAAGCATAATGGAAGGTATTACATGAGAAACTAAAGACTGTTTAGGGAGTTTAGCTAGACAAGCGATCGCTTTAGGATGATATGTGTTACATCTCGGCACTTCCGTCCTGAAGACAAGTCAAAAAGAGGACACAGTGGGCTGTAGCTCCGCTGGGCAAAGTGATGCAGGTGTTTGGCCAACATACAAGCCAAAAATACTAACCTTGCAACCATAAAAATATAAAAAACATGCATATAAACCACAAAACCATCATGTGTGGCTTCAGAGCACAGCTGTGCGAGCTACTAGGCCTGTTTGGAATATCCGATATTTAATGCTAAATCAATATTATTTTGGCAGTGACAAAAAAAAAAAAAAAAAAAAAAAAAAAAAAAAACTTTTTATTTGGCTAGAAGGCCAATTTTGTGCAAGCTCCTTATGTCACAAATGGAACATTAATAATAATAATTAATTTTAAAAGTGACATATCATGAAAATCTGACTTTTGACCGGATCCCAAGTGCATCTACTAACCTTGTTTTAGTAAATCTTTTTCTGCAAGCAGGTGAAAAAACGAGGATGTCAGATTTAGTTTCCCCAGTGATGTGGTAATGGGATCTTATTATAATATTACTGCCCCTTAATCTGCACGTTTCCACCCACTGCACCTTCATTTTGTTTTAGCAAGCAACAGTGGTGTACCAGTTCTAACGCCATGGCAAAAGTTCGAACAAAGCATGCAAACTATTCTGTCTTTGCTGCACAGAACACTATTTAGAGTCCCAGCCTCAGAGGAGACGAGAGCAGTGGATTTATTGATTTATTTACTGCATATTATGCTGCTCTCACACAGATCTAATGTAAACATGCAATTTCTTTCCCAGCTGTTTACCTTAACGGACGCAACTGACTGTTTTTGTAACGTGTGTTTTTAAAATAAACTTGTGTGTATTTGACAATTTAAGCACAATAAGACATGAAATAGAACTTAGTTTAGTACTCGCATGCCATGTGACAGTACACTTTCTGTGCACATGCTTCACTCAGAAAAGAGTATGTCAGAAGTTTAAACTAATATGGTTTAAAACACACGATTTCAGCGCCATAGACAAGATAATCAAAACCAAACAGATGTTTTTTTTAGCAGAGCATCTGAGGTATGAGCTGTAAAGGCACAGCCCTATTCTGGAAAAGGTGGCGGGGAGCAGCAGCTCATTTGCATTTAAAGAGACATGCACGAAAAACAACGTGTTTCTGCCTTCACTCAAAATGGGCATTTTCAAAATGATATAATAAATGATCTGTGAGCTTAAACTTCACAGACACATTCTGGGGACACCCGAGACTTATATTACATATTGTAAAATAGGGCATAATAGGTCACATTTAAAACAACGCTATCTATATAGTCAATATCTCCATTTTAAATTTCAGATCAAAACACTGATTCAACAATTTGCTTGCATCATTCGTGCAAAAAAAGTTTACTGAGATAACTGCATGCCATTCGGCATGCTTTTAAACATCTTACTAAATAAGGTAAATACAAATGAAAATGCAAAATGCATGCCTTGATTATATTTAATTGCTGTATCTATATTTATTACCATATCAGTTTCACAAGCTATTTCATGGCTGATAAAGATTCAGCATTCCAAAAATACAAACAATACAATGAACACAATTATTTACATTTTGCATATACATAACTCCATGAAAAAAAAAAAAAACATTTTTCTCTGTCCATCTTACAAAACCTGTCCTGCAAAGTTTGTCGTCGTCTCTTGACAAAACAATTAAACAGACCAAAACATTTGTTTTACTTCACACTTCAAACAATGCACCGACTTGGCAACAATGGTTTTAAGGGAGAAACGATGATTCTACAACAGTCAGATAAGACGTAGGACTGAATGCAACCTGAAGCATTGCACCATGCACTGTGCAAAGAAATAAATTAATAAGATCCAGCCATGGGTGCCTCCAGGACGTGAGGTCAACATTCTTTTAGTGCGCCACATCCTGGAATTGAGGCATGCCTGTGGCCATAAATGAACAGGGATGGGATTTACAGCATGCTACACAATGACGTAAAACGCCAAAACATCAGTTCTGCAAGTTAAACAACCACACACTGAATAATTGCTTGCCTGATAGCTGCAATAGCCAGGTAGATTACTGAATGACACATGCACTAAAGATTCCAGAGGCATCAACTTGACCAAGAAATACATTCTTGACACTATAAGCAATTTTCCAACCTATAAATGTCAATGCAAGCTTATTTCACAGTTCCTCATAGCAGCCCAGTTCACATGAACTGCACAATAAAAAAAAAGAAATTAAAGTGCACAACAAATCTCTGGTCTGGCACTTTAAACAAGTTATCTCTACCATTAACACTTACCAATGAAAGCAGTTTATCTAGAAGAATTGCTAGGAAGGGTGGGGAGAGCAGGAAAAGAGACAAAACAAGGCATTCTTGAGAAGCTGTCGCCAGGCATTCAGGGCAAACACTTTCGGTGACATTGCGTGGGGTCATAAGAGACAAAACTATGAAAACACTCCAACAAAACATTCCACAGGGCTTTATCAGCTAAAACCTTGTGCACATGGCAGTCAGCAAACAACACTTGATCTTAAACAGAAGGACTCAAATGCAAGAGGACATTTATGACAGCAAATAACGCACTGCAAAAAAAGGCATGTGGCCACAGGCCAACAAGAGATACGGGAGAAAAATAATATGCCAGAACAAGCTGTTCACACAGGTCTCAAAAGAGCTCCAAACAATCAGTGAATAAACAAAAACACACACAAACAACTAAATTCCCCGATTACAACACTCAGAAATTAGACGCTGCACGTCAAATCCAAGAATTCCTCCTCAGCAGAGCGCAGCCGGGTGATTTCTGGGAATAGCAAATCAAACATTTCCCCAACTCACCAAGGGAGTGTGTGTCAATCTGACTCACAGGACTCGTGATGGACCGGCTGGATATTTTATATTCAATCACGACTGTTGCTTCACACCGGCTATCGGATCAATGTCCAACTTTACCCGTTGTGCGTTAAGTTTTTTTTTTTTAGAGTTCTCTGCAACTCAAGTTGCACTCGAGGAATGATGCAAACAAACTTGAACACTGAACCGACAATCTCAAAATTTATAATCGCACCCCGGGATCGAGACCGGATATAACCGGTGATCTGTCCATGCAACAATACACTGAAATAGTACACATTCCTTAAACTTTAAAAGGCACACTGCAGAAACTGAAAGAGAGAGCGACGCCGCAACATAACTCGCGGGCTAGCTGAGTACAATGATCTTGCACATAGACACACAATCTTTTTACCTTTCCCACAGGTCGGCTTGTTTCCATCAACACTGAGTTTTCCTCACGAGAAATTGATGAAATCGTGCATACGCTTGCGCCGAGGTAGCGGTTTTCAATTCTTGTAGAAAAAGTTTGCAACTTTAATGTGAAATTCTGCTTAGTGTTGCGCTGCAAAGCGGGATCACTTTGTGGCAGGAAGCGAGTTGCAGCGATGCCCGATTCGTGAATGAATCATTCTAGTGAGTCGGTTCTTTTCAAAGAATTGAACTGGAATAAATCGACCCGAATGGCTCAGGATAGTCAACCCAAAATATACAAGTCGGTCATCATTTATTCTCCTTCAAGTTGTTTCAGAGCTGTATGAATTTCTTTCCTCTGCTGAACACAAAAGACGATATTCTGAAAAATGTTGGTAAACAAGCTCTTCCATTGACATTTTCCATTCTATGGAAGTCAACAGGTACCAGCAACTGTTACCAACATTTTTCAAAATATGGTAACACTTTACAACAAGGTGTCATTTGTTAACATTAGTTAGTGTATTAACTAACATGAATGAACAAATTCATTACATTATTTATGAATGTTATTTAATGAAATACATTGTTTGTTCATGTTAGCTCACAATGCATTAACTAATGTTAACAAACACAACTTGTGATTTTAATAATGCATTAGTTAATGCTGAAATTAACATTAACTAAGATTAATAAATGCTGTAGAAGTATCGTTCATTCTTAGTTCATGTTAACTAATGTTAAGTAATGAACCTTGTAATAAAGTGTTACTCAAAATATTTATCTTCCGCTAAAGAAAATAAACACAGAGATTTGGAACAACTTAAGGGTGAATAAATGATGACAAAATGTTTATTTTTGTGTGAACTAATTAACTGAACTTTTTTTCTCTATTTCAGTTTTATCAGCGCACATCATTTTTTTAAATAAACAGCATCTTATTAAAACACAATGAATGTTTATCAGTTTTTTTATTTTAATGAGCTAAATCATGGTTGCAACAAACTGAACAGATATTAAATTACAATAAACACACTTAATAATAAAACTACAATAGGGGCATCTTTAAAGCATGAAATACACTACCAGTCAAAAGGTTTTTATTATTATTGTTGAAAACAACCGAGTAGAACTTTTTCAGGTTTCTTTGATGAATAGAAAGTTCAGAAGAACAGCATTTATCTAAAACAGAAAAATGTCTTTATAATTACTTTTGATCAATTTAACACAACCTTGCTAAATAAAAGTATTAATTTCTATCATTTCTTTCAAAAATTATACTGACTCCAAGCTTCTGAATAGTGTATAATGTTACAAAAGCTTTTTATTTCAGATAAATGCTGATCTTTATATCTTTCTATCTTTCTATTCATCAAAGAATCCTGAAAAAAAATTACTCAGCTATTTTCAAAATAATAATAATAATAATAATAATAAATGTTTTTGATCAGCAAATCAGCATATTAGAATGATTTCATGTGACACTGAAGAGTAATGATGCTTTAGCTCTGGTCACAGGAATAAATTTTAGAATATATTCAAATAGAAAAGTTATTTTAATCAGTAAAAATATTTCATATATATATATATATATATATATATATATATATATATATATATATATATATATATATATATATATTCTGTTTTTGCTGCACTTTGGATCAAATAAATGCAGGCTTGGTGAGCAGAAGAGATATCTTTTTAAAAAATCATTTTAAAAAATCTGACTGTTCAAAAACTTTTTAAACTGGTAGTGTATGTCCAGTGTATGTAGTGCCGGTCTGTCATAAAGACTGTTGTGTCTGAAGCGAACGATTCGCGGAAATGAATCGGATTTCTCATCACTAGCTGGTTGAAGCTGTAGCGCGCATGCGCCCTAGTCGCACCCAATACGGTCTCAATAGGTGCACTATTTGGCAGCGTGTCCTGAATCCCGGCTGTGTAGTTGCGTGATCATACACACACACACACATATATATGCATACAAACACACACAGACTCAAACACGCACGCACTGGTTCTGATGCGCTTCTCTTACCTGATCTCATCCGGAGGCTCCATAACCGGGGCCGAATCGACGGGATGGCTCTCCGTTCAGCCGTGCATGAAACAGAACATGTCCAGGAAAAGAGAGCTCGACTTTGCAAAGACTGGTGCGTGATATGAGTCCCGGTGCACACTTTCTTTCTCTATCCGTCTGCAGAGTTGAGGCTCGCCCGTGTGTGCACTGACGCCATGTTTCCAGCGAGCCGCTGATGAGGGAGTGACACACACTCTACGGCAGCTCGTGCAGTACACCAGACCCGCTGCGACAGACTGGATCACGGCCGCCCCGTTCAGACGCACCCAGGAACTGCAGAAAAAAAGACCTTACAAAAGATCCATCTGCCAGGACACAGGGACGCACGAATGCTTTGTGCACATCACTTAAAATAATAATGCGGTTTTATAAAGGGCATGTTCCTTTCGTAACTGTAGCTCTGCTGCACACGAGTTAGAAAAATTCTAATAATCATAACTATGTTCTGTTTTTTTTATTATTGAAATAATAATTATTAGAATTCGAATATTTTATAATAAAAACATTTTACATGGGCTAATTTCATATTATTATTATTTTCTAAGGTTCTGTTTGTTATACACTACCAGTCAAACGTTTTTGAACAGTAAGATTATCAAAAATACAGCATTTATCTGAAATAAAAAAGCATTTGTAACATTACGCCATTCAAAAGCTTGGAGTCAGTACAATTTTTTAGGAAATAGATTATAGAAATTAATACTTTTATTTAGCAAGGATGCTTAAAATTGATCAAAAGTGATGATAAAGACATTTATAATGTTACAAAAGATTTCTATTTCAGATAAATGCTGTTCTTCTGAACCTTATATTCATCAAAGAAACCTAAAAAAAAATTCTAGTCAGCTGTTTTCAACATAATTTTTTTTTTTTTTATTAGCAGCAAGTCAGAATATTAGAATGATTTCTGAAGGATCATGTGACTGGTGTAATGATGCTAAAAATTCAGCTTTGATATCACAGGAATAAATTACATTTTAAAATATATTAAATTAGAAAACAGTTATTTTTATTTTAGTACAAATATTTCAGAATTATACTGATTTTGCTGTACTTTTAATCAAATAAATGCAGGCTTGGTGAGCAGAAGAGACTTCTTTAAAAGACATTAAAAATCTTACTGTTCAAAAACTTTTGACTGGTAGTGTATGAAATCTGTTGGTTTTAATATCACAAGGTGTAAAATATCTGACATGTTTTTTTTATTATTATTGCATATTGTACACAATAAGACAGGTAACATCCAACAGCATAAGGCACATCCACCATAAATAATCAGAATAATAAACATAAATAACAATAAGTATACTTACAACAATAATAGCAACAATGAGGGGGGAAAAAACACAAGGAGCAAGAAAGAAGTACATAAAGACATCAAATAAAAATACATCAAACTAATATATATTTTGAGAGACAAAATGTTTTCTATTTAGTTTTTTAAAGTACTTGAAGTTCTGAAACATTTTCACAAACCCAGGGAGGGCTTATACTTTTCCATTTGCATGCATGAAAATTATATTTACATAAAATAAAACAAAGTTGACAACATCAAAAACATGAGGATTTAAATCAAACTTAAAATAGAGGATATCTTACAAATCAAATAGGGGTATTGTCTCCATTTTTACTGATAACATATGAGAATCAAACCAGAATTTAGCAGTAACCTCACAGTAAAAAAAAATAGGTGATCAAATGTTTCAGAAAAAGAAGAACAAAAGCCATACTGGTTCATCTGACATGATTCATTTTTACATCACAATTCTTTAAACAAGGGTAGACTTTTTATAGCCACTATTAAATGATCTAAGTTTGAATTATTTATTTAATTTAGTTACAGCTTTTTATTGAAATTTCCATTCGCCTTAAGTTTGACTGAATGTTTTGGAAGATAAGGTGTTGTTAGAGAAAACAGAGCTAAATGAACCTATTAATAAAGGTAGAAGGGTGTCAAGATACACAGCTCAATAGACTGTAACTAGGAGAGGCAGCTATTCAGACTAAAGGTATGAAGTGATGTCTCAGAGCACGGCCTGATCCTGATGAGAAATGCACAGGTATTTAGAGGTCAGTGACTCTACATCAAGACTGAGAGAGCAGTAGAACAGGGCGCAGCAGGAGGTTAATGTGTTTGAAACAACACCGTGCAGAGCTCAAGAAACACACTGAACCAGGATAGAGATTGATCAGGTGGATGTCACATCCAAGGCTCAAGTAGACAGGCCACACTGATGTTTTTTAATTCCAAGAATAAACAAAAGCATGTAAGCTTAAAAATAATGAAGTACTCTGCATTGCCTGGGTCATCAATTAAAGTATGCTTTCAGTGTTTTTTTTTTTTTTTTTTTTTTTTTGGTCTTTTATGTGGATAATTCTTTAATAATTGTGACCTTGTTAGGTTATTACACATTCCCAATAAAATATGCTCACTTTCAAACAAGTTCAGTCCAGTTGAGCAGGAATTCCTGCTTAATTATCACACCTCATCAAAGACAATTACATTAATTATACTCTTACATTTATATCTGTATTTTTCTGATTCCAAACAAAACATGTCAATTTTGAAAGATTCACAATATGATTTTTTTTTTTCAACAGAAACCATGTTTACCAGAAGTAAAATAGATCTCAAGTCCATCAGCTGATAAAAACAGTTCACGTGGGCAGATACTGCTTGCACTTTCAAAATATTTCTAAAAGAAATACCCATCATTAACCAAACATTTAAAAAAAACTGGGTCAAACCACTGTTTCCTTCTTGGATTTCCATGTTCTACATGCAAAAATAAATATTTTTTACGAGATTATTGCAAACTGTTAAGTCTATAAAGCGGAATATGGCAAGAATATGTTAAGCAGCTTAAGACTACAGTTTTGATGATTACAGTTTACAGGTCATTTTAGGAAAAATTACTATACATGGCTGGTCCACACTGAATTCCAGCAGTACTGATTGTTAAATGTCATGACAGGCTAAGTGTGTCTAGAAATAGACACAACAGTGTATTTAAATAAAAAAATATAGTGCAAATACAACATAATATTTTTCTTTTTAGAAAGTCTTACTATATATGGCCTAAAAAATTGAGAACTGAGGTATTAGGAAGAGTGGGGTAGGATGAGTCATTTTTTACTTATGTGGTCCTCAAGATAAGGGAAAAATAAGGCAGCTGTACAATGAAAGTATCTAAAGTAATTTCAAGATGTTTCCTATCATTTTAAATGATCAGAATGTATGACAAGGGGTTCTAAAAATATGGCTTTTTATAAAAAAAAAAAAAAAAAGGGTTCATGTGTCTCAATTTGCCCCAGGTTAGAGGTAAGTTGACCTGAGTCAGGGGGTAAGATGCACCATCTGGGTGAAAACTGACCATCTGGCTGAATCTGATTCAAACCCATGTGGAAATTTTAAAAAATAATTTACCTCTTTTAAAAACTTTAATAATTAAATTTAAGAAGGATTTGGTGCACTTGTACACTATCCCTATGAAATAAACTACAAATAATATGTATATATATATGATAAACTAAATCAGTTGTGTAATATCACATTAAAATACCAGTTTAAACTTCAGAGATTTAACTTAACTTCAGTGCCTTATGGTGGGGTAAGTTAAATTGCTGGCTCAACTTTGCCCCATAGCTGGCATTTTGGAAAAAAGAAAAATAAACTAGCTAGCTTAGCTATTCAGGCTAATAGTTAGCTAAATTATTTGCATGAATTTATATGTTGATAAATCACCTATATGCATCATAAATATTTTTAGACCTGGATAAATTTGTTTTGATGTAACGTGTTATGCTACAATTTTACTTTAACAAGCCAAAAACAGTAAATGGTGCCTTCCACTTTTTCCATGTGTTTCTCCTTTTCACAGTCTGGCAGAAATTATATGTGATTCCAAAATACATGGTCACATGATAGCAAAAGTGTACAGTTGCCAAGATACAGGGGGTGGGTCAACTTACCCACTGGTTCAACTTAACCCACTCTCCTCTACTTGTCGCCCTCTTCACTTGTTCACAAATTAATAATTTTTGTCGGATGTTTTATTACGGTTTCCCACTAAGTGGCGCCATTTTGCTGTTCTGACATCTTAAACGGCTACAAAAAACGTTGCTTGAGGTAGACTAGTTTATTGACAAAAACGCTGCTGCAGTCTAGAAGTTTAATTTCACGGCAAAACGCATACTGGCTGATTTCTAATCTTTATACTAGAGTGATCTGCCCAATTAAAGTCTATGGTGGGTTACTGTCCTGCAACACACACATCCAACTTTCCTGCTTTGTGCAAACTGATAATCCACGGATTGTCCGAGCAGTAAACAAACATTTTGCAATCCACCTCCTGCTTAACATCTTACAGCTCAGAGGTTTAAATTCCCAGTACAAAAACCTGAAATAACACACTATCACAGAACAGCCTCTATTTTTAGCGTCTGTTCAGCCTGGCAAAGAAGAGGATAAAAAAAAAGTCGTATAAAAGCCACAGAAGGCTTGCTTGATTTTGGTCAGAATTTAAAGTTTTGGTAAAGACTTGTCATTTTAAAACTGCCCTGTTCCACATACAGTCTGACAGAGAAAAGAAAGTTACTAGTACAAACTTCAAGGAGTCAATAAAACCAGTTTTTCTAATAAAGCAAGACATCTTGGCATCAGGACGACTCATCAGATCAAATCACTTTTTTCCATTGCACAGGTTTTGCACTACTACACCAGGTTATCTATTATATACAAATAGCTTTTAAAGGGGTCATCGGATGCAAAGTTCACTTTTACATGTTGTTTGAACATTAATGTGTGTTGGCAGTGTATGTACACATCTACCCTATAATGATAAAAATCCATGCAGCAGTTTTTAATTAATTTGTAAAAATAATATCCCCTTTTTCAAATCGAGCCATTCTCAGATGTCTGTTGGTGTGCCGTCACACCGACAGAGGCCGCTCCCACCATAGTTGATTGACATGAGCCTCTTACCTCAGATCCGCCTTAAATCAGCTGTAATAGTCCAGTAACCTCCATTGTGTCGATGCCGGAGCAGGGATGTAAGTTAGACAAGAATATCTCAGATTGAGCGAGTTTGAGTTGCTGGATGTAATAATGAACATAGTGGTCGTCATTTACTCCTGACTTTTAAGCCACTGAAGATGCAGTGGATTACGTTTGTTTGTGAATGGAATGTGCCTCCCGATCTACATATATCTGTCTATGATCGCACAAATCATTTGTGATCCAGCTTCACTTACAGCAGAAGTGAGTATAAGGGTTTTTTATTAATCTTTGCGATCGCCTTTCCTAATAACGTTCTAGTTAGCAAGTTTAGCAGCTAAATGCGGCTAAAGTAAACAGGCTCGTTACTCCACAGAGAGAAGAGCAGGGCGGGGCGAGCAGAGCTCATTAACATTTAAAGCAACCTGGACCAGAACAGGATGAATTTTACAGAGCTAAAAAGGGTGTTTGTTTTACACTACCATATAATAGACTTGTCATTAAGACCCTAAAGAGTCATATCAACTTGGGCATCTGATGACCCCTTTAAATAACACCCTTACCAGAGATTTCAACATTTCTGAACTCACAATTTTTGTTAATGAGTTTAATGAGTCCAAGAGAAGCTCATTCTATCCTAAGGTCATTTTGTGGCTGCAGTTTGTGGCATTTAGCAACTTGGAATCAATGTATTACTTACTTTTTGTCACTAGGCCTACTTTTTTTTAAGGCATTCTCCTTTGACAAAAGTGTACATGTTTGTATGTTATTTTTGTCCACTCTTCCGAGCCGGAACACTGGTGAACGGAGGGAACCTTTTTCCCAACTGTTCTAAAAGAACCCAGATTCCACCACCATATCAGCTTCGCACAGACTGTTACCTTGGAAACAGTTGTCGCATGTGTCTGCATCCTCTTCAAGAAACAAGGCCATATGAAAGAATGAAACTCTCACTGTGTAGAAAACAAGGCCATAGTTCTGAAATATGTGAGACTTATTCCAGATAGCACATTTATGCCTGCAAGATGTCTGTTAAAGATCACTTGATCTGGAAAGCATCTGCTGTATACAAACATCTGACAGTTTTACATACATTCTAAATTATAAACATCTATTTGACATTTAATAGGAAATGTCCTATAGACCTATTGCAGATGAGCAAACACTCTAAAAAAATATGTCTTCCAGATGTACATGTAGACGTCAGGAGATTGTGTTTATCAGTAAGCTTAGCTATATATCTTTATTGCCACACAGGGTTAGAGTACAGACAGAAGTCTAGAAATGAGATCCCATGTGCTGCTATGGAAGTTTTTATTAATAATTGGTATTAATATTAATATACAGTGAAATTCTCAAACAGACATGAAACAGACTTTACAGAAGAATTCAGTTTTAGTCAGTCTGTGAACTATATGCAGGTATAGGCTTATATGTTCACAGCTTGTTTGTATAGGAGGAAGCGCAGACATAAAGATCACAGCTTTCAGTTCTGTTAGTATTTATCAGGTGTAAGAACTTCAAGTGAAACCAAACACCTTGTCTTTCAAAATAAAACTCTCCATTCACAAGCCCCAGCATGTCCCACCACTACATCCAAACCAGTATTGCATGAAAGACAGCCAAGCTTCTTTAACTCTGTAAAGCCTGATGTATGGGAAAAAAAAAAAAAAACATTTTTAATTAAATAAAATCTTTTTTTTTTTTTTAATGGAACAATTTATTAAACCTTTGTAAAAGTCATTAAGTCAATTTCGACTTGTGAACTCATAATTTTGACTTTTTATCTCATAATTTCAAATTTTTATCTCATAATTCTGACTTAAGTATGTCATAATTTTGACTTTCTAAGTCATAATTCCGACTTTTTATCTCGTAATTAGGACTTTTAGTCATAATTTAGACTTTTTCTCTCATAATTATGCTTTTTAAAGTCATAATTTTTAATTTTTAACTCATAATTTCGACTTTTTTATCTCATAATTTTGACTTTTTATTCTGATTTAAAAATGTCATAATTTCGACTTTAAAAGTCATAATTTTGAATTTTTATCTCATAATTACGACTTTTAAAGTCATAATTTCTACTTTTATCTCGTAATTATGACTTGTGTATGTCATAATTTCGACTTTTTAAGGCATGATTTTTTCTCTTACGTGGCAGATATGGGCTTCCATACCTTTGGATATGTGCTACTATGAAAGTTTTTATTAATATTAATATTTTATTAGGCATGTGTATGCAGTTTTTGACGTTTGAGGGGGAAAAAGAAAAAAGAAAAGAACAGAGACTACCATTTTAGTGAATCAAAAACATACATATCACCAATGTAGTCCGATTCTCTAAAGAACGACTCTTACGAGTCATCTTTCATTTAGGTGAATGAAAAAAACATACAGCGCTACAGGTAGTTCGATTCTCGAAAGAATGATTCTTCTGAGTCGGTTCACTTTAGTGAATCAAAGTCATACAGCACCACTGAAGTAGGCGAGTCCAGTTCTCGAAAGAATGACACGCATGAGCCGGTTCATTTTGGTGAATCAACAACATACAGCGAAAATTAATACATAAAGCATTTTCTTCAGAATTGGACAGAATTTATTCCGCCTCCAAAAACAGAAAGACATAATCTGTGCTAAACATTTATTATTTATTATCAACTGAAATATAAATGGATTCAATCACTGGCGACAGGCTTTTAAATGGCAATGGTTCTCCTTTAAAACAATCGAGGTATTTCATTGAGAACCAGAATTGGAATCAGAATAGCTACCACATTTACAAAGTACATAATATTATTTGCGCTCTTCTGTCTGAGATTGCAATCATGTAGGAGGATGTTAAACTTGGCACAGACAGCCATTCGGTGTGTTATTTCCTCTCTTGATGATGTTACCTGGTGGGCGAGAGCCAATGACGTCACGTCCCCGTTACGAACTGAGCTCCATCTCCTCCGCGCTGCATTCGGAGCAGCCCGCACAATCAAGCGCATTAAAACGCATCTAAACCACAAGACCCGACATCATCATCGAATATTGTTGGAAAGCTGAAGATGCTTCAGTCCCTCACCGGTAATTCGTGTGTGCGCTTGATACAGAGCAACAAATCGGCATGGTATTTTATGTTTCTCGTGCTCGGCTATATTCTGTATCTCATATTCGGAGCGGTGGTTTTCTCTTCGGTGGAGCTGCCTTATGAAGACCTTCTGCGCGAGCAGCTCAGGGGGATCAAACGACAGTTCCTCCAAGAGCACGAATGTCTGTCCGAGGAGAGGCTGGAGAGGTTTCTGTCCAAAGCGCTGGAGGCCAGCAACTATGGGGTGTCTATTCTCAACAACGCGTCGGGCAGCTGGAACTGGGACTTCACCTCGTCTTTGTTTTTTGCTAGCACCGTCTTATCAACCACAGGTGAGTCAGTGAACAATGCGGATATATGCCATAAACTTATACAGCAGGACAGTTAATAGCTAACGTGGCATCCGTGAGACTCTGTGCATAGTGCACCATTTGATGGCTCTGGATATTTGCATTGAGTGACACATATTTTAATGCTCCAGGAAGGTATCATTAATAACAACTGCAAACAAAACACCTGCCTTTTTTTCTTTCATTAATAAGTTTAATGCACCACAGCTAATAATAGAGAAGTTATTCACCTTTTGTTCTTGTTTTCTTTGTTCCCTTTGGGAAGCTGTCTCGCCTGTCATTTAACACCTGCCTTAACACAGCAATGTTACCTTAGGCAGGTATCCAGTTCTCAAACAGACATGAAACAGACAACTTTATAGAAGATCTCTACAATTCAGTTTTTTTCAGTCTGTGAACTATATGCATTGAGGCTTGTATGTTCACATACAGGCGTAAGCACAGACATAAAGATCACAACTTTCAGTTTCAGTTCTTTTAAAACATACCAAAAAAAAAACAACTATAAACTATAAAACTTCAAATTAAAGCAAACCCCTTGTCACAAGCC
Source organism: Cirrhinus mrigala (assembly GCA_036247105.1). Classification (NCBI taxonomy): domain Eukaryota; kingdom Metazoa; phylum Chordata; class Actinopteri; order Cypriniformes; family Cyprinidae; genus Cirrhinus; species Cirrhinus mrigala. The sequence continues at coordinate 26,306,175 of CM070019.1, forward strand.
CCAGCATGTACTACCACTACATGCAAACCAGTATTACATGAAAGACAGCCAAGTTTCTTTAACTCTGTAAAGCCTGACATAAGAAAAATAATATTTTTTTTTATTTTAATTTTTTTAAATGGAACAATTAACTGAAACTTAGGACAAAATAAATTAAGGTTTAATAAATCATACATCAGGTTTTCTTGCCTATATATTATCATGTGATTATAGAGTTCATAAAGAAATACTAATTCAGAGGCCCATACTGACCAAAAATATGCAATTTGTTGCAGATCAATGGATAATCAATAAGCCTAAGTTGCTTCAGTCCAGTAAATGTTCATTTTGCAATAACAAAAAGTTATTCTTAAGCTTATTTTATGAAAAAAAAAAATATCATTAGGGTGGACATTTTTAATTATACAAAAACAGCAAACGGATTACTAAATGCATATGAACTATCAGTCAGATGACATGCAGCAGACTGTGAACAACAGGTATTTTAGTGAGGTTTTGTTAGTAATTTAGAGGCCTTAGAAATTTGTATATCAAAACATTTTAGATTTAATACTAGGGCTTTTTAGGGTTGACTACAGTTGGTTTACACTGCTGTAGCAAACATCACCAGGTTAACACATAGATCCGACAAAGCCTAATTACCACTGGAATTTAGTTTTTGTTTGCCTTTTAGAGGGAAGTGTGAGCCAGCCTATATGTGTAAAAGCTCTGTCATGATTTGCCATGGAAGAAGGATTTGCAACCGTCTTATCGTTACCACGGGCATGCAGTATCTAGTTCCCCTTTGCATTTATGCATGTTGCTCAAATCATATTTTCAAATCTTCTAATCTACAAAAGGAACTTTGAACAACACAGGTTGACAGAAAGCTAGTGGAATAAATCCATAGCACTGGCTACAGTTTTATGGCACAGGTTGGCTATGCAACACAGGCATCATGTTTCTCATTTTAGTGAAAGTGAAGGAATGTTAAGAGAGAACTACTTTGACTACATTTTGGAAAAGAATTCTCCGTGTACAATGTTAATATGTGCGTCACATAAATGGAACAGTTAGATTGTGCAGGTTTGTTTTGTTTGGTTCCTCTTAAAACTGCAAATTTTGATTGGGTATAGATTGTCATAGCAGTATAGATATTGTTATAATTGGTGCTATTAAAAATGGGCCAAACTACAAAAACTACTTTTTTTTTTTTGTTTTTTTTTTGTTTTTTTCCCCTCCAAAGTTTGCATGTCTGTAACTCAAGAAGTATTGAAGCTATCTTAATATCCTTTTAAATTTTGGATGCTAACTAAAGTTGCTTTTGGCATCTTCATTTTTAAGGCCCTGTATTGTTCAGTTCTGGAGATATGGATCTGGAGAATCTCAACATGGCTTCAGGCATTAGGATATCTTTAATACTTCTTAAATTACAGACATGCAAACTTTGGAGAAAAACTTGAAAAGTGCTTTTTCCCATTTTCGAACTGTCACCATTTGCATATAATCCAACAAAGATTGTTAAAGTCAACAGATTTCACTAATAGACATACCAGTCTCTATATAAAAGTAATATAATGATGCTGCCATCTTTCTAAAGTTATTTTACTCCCCTGTAATTTGACTCCGAATCTCAGGTGAAAATTTTCATTTTGACCCCCCTCTACAAGAAATTTGAGCCAGGGATGAATTTGGTTATATTTAAAAATAGAAAGATCCTAGGTGTTTTGGATGAAAGCTCAGTAGTTACTTGCTGGTCCAAGTCAAAAAAGTACACCAAAGTCTATGAGAATCTGATCCCCTGAAAAAAAAAAATGGATTTCAGCTGGTCAGGATGGGATACAAGCTGGCTATCCAACTAGGCCAGCTAATACTAAGACTTGGGGTTGGTAAAAATCTTAAACGATTTTGCAAAGAAGTCTCTTGTGCTCACCAAAGCTGCATTTATTTGATCAAAACTTCAATAATAAACAGCAATATTTTGTAATATTACTATAATTCAAAATAATGGTTTTCTATTTTAATATATTTCAAAAAGTAATTTATTCTTGCGATGACAAAGTTTTCAGCAGCCATTACTCCAGTCTTCAGTGTCCCAAGATAATATGGTGATCTGGTGCTCAAGAAACATTTCTTATTATTTTCAGCGTTGTGCTGCTTAATATATATTTGTGGAAAGCACGATTCATTATTTTTCTGGATTCTTTGATGAATAGAAAGTTCAAAAGAATAGCATATATTTAAAATCCATTTTATAACATTATAAATGTCTTTACAGTCACTTTGATCAATGTAATGTGTCCTTACTGAATAAAAAAACATTTCTTTGATGACCCAAAATGGTAATGTATCTTTTAATACAAACAGAAGTGCAGTTAACACTAGTAAGAGTTTTTATTTGGCCATTTCCTGTTAAAAGTGGCATGTGTGTGATTCAGGATTATAAACTGCTCTTTCATTGCTGCTCTACTGTTTCATCTAGTGTTTGTCTTACTTATGAAGCAGTACAGCTCTTTTTTTTAAAAAAGATGCATGAAAATGCCACACGGCTTTCGTACTTGTGTGGGTTTAGTTGATGCAGATGGTCCTGCCGTTCCTAGTACTTTATTAAATGGCTTTTCACCTTAATGCAAATCTGTCTAGCAAGGTTGTGTCAGAGACCCGAGCCATTTAGAGAGACCATGCAAACTAACCTGATTGTTCATGTCCATAATGTGAGATCGTCCATTAGATGTGAGCTCTTGGGAGGCATCAAACTGCTGAGGGCAGAAATGAGAGCATTATAATGAGTTTATTTCAAGGATACACAAACAAAAAATGAAATTACAGAGCTGGACTAAATGATTAATTCATTGATAATCCAGGATGGGACTTAATCTGGTTGTTAATCTGTGTCTGGCAATGGCTGTGGGACAGTATGGTTTTGTTTTGCAGTGAGGAGAATACAATGTGCTCATCCATGAATAAGATGGATGTTTTCATGAAGTATGTTAACGTGTCATTTTCCGCTCTTCTAATTCACAGGGTATGGTCACACCGCCCCTCTCTCTGATGGTGGGAAGGCCTTCTGCATCATTTACTCTGTGATTGGCATCCCCTTCACCCTCCTCTTCCTCACGGCTGTGGTACAAAGGATCATGGTCTATAGCACGTGGCGGCCCATTATGTACGTTCATACACGTTGGGGTCTCTCTAAACCCCTGGTGGCCCTCGTTCACGCGACCCTGCTGGCCGTCGTGGCTGTGTCCTGTTTCTTCCTCATCCCTGCTGCCATCTTCTCTGCCCTAGAAGAGAACTGGAACTTTCTGGAGTCTTTCTACTTCTGCTTTATCTCACTCTCCACTATCGGTCTGGGCGACTATGTGCCAGGAGAGGCCTTCAACCAGAGGTTTCGTGAGCTCTACAAACTGGGCATCACTGGTAGGTCTGGTTTCAGTATGCTTTTTGGTGTGCATTATTAATATATTTAAAATGTTGGGACTTACATACAGAGATTTGTAGGGAAGAATATGATTTTAACAGTTAACATATAGTTTTGAAAAAACAGAAATTCACAAATTTGCACAATGGATGCATATCCCTATAGCTGCATAATACAGCAGAATTTTTATATCATTTTAATGCATCTCCTAATAAATTCTGTCAATTCTGTTTAACTTCTTTCTCAGTATATTTTAAGATATTTTAAAGGATGTTAGTAACCAAAGAGTTTCAGTTTTCATTGGACAAAAATGCAATGAAAGTTATTGGGAACTGAAACTGTTTGGTTACCAACATTCATGTTATACAGAAAAAAGAAACTCTTACAGGTTTGAAATTACATGAGCGTGAGTAAATGATGACAGAATTTTCAGTTTGGGTTTGATCATTCTTTTAATGTTAGTTTTTGCTTAAAATGTTAGCTGTTCAAACGTCATTATACTTCTCAACTAAATATGTTTTTATTTCTCATAGTGGCGTATTTTATTGAGTAAACATGCGAATCAGTTCACTTCCTCTTCTCGTAAGTAAAATTCACCCCGTAAATAAAAACGCTCAGCTGACTTCCTTTTATGCATCTAAACATCTTGTAAGTCTGGCCTGTTGTCATAGAAACAGATGGAAGGTAAAAAGGAAGTGCGTCTGATTCAAGAGTATAAACTGTTCTTTCACTGCTGCTCTACTGTTCCATCTAGTGTTTGTCTTACTTATGAAGCAGTACAGCTCTCATTTTCAAAAAGATGCATGAAAATGCCACACGGCTTTCGTACTTGTGTGGGTTTAGTTGATGCAGATGGTCCCGCCATTCTGTTCGGTATGTGGGGGACGGTGAGAAAGATTTGCTGTCATAGTGTGATTGTGGAGGATGTGGCGCTCATGAGGCCTACACGTGCTGTCATATTTCTTTTGCTCTGACTCTTTCTGTTTCCATTCTTTCACGATGTTGCTGAAATGAAGGATAAGATGCTGGCTAAAATAATCTTATTCCTGATCTTTGAGGTGGCAAAAAGAGTTCACTACTTTTTTTTTTTTTTTAACACCCATGTTGTTGTTTTTTATATAAACACTTTTCCTGTGAAGTTAACACATTTGCACCCAAACCTATTTTATGTCGTATTGTGATTTTTATGTGGTGTGCAGTAATGTTCTGAAATGAGGCCAAGTTTTTCTTTCCTTCTTTCTTTCCTTTTCTTTCTTTTTTTTTTTTTTCTTTTTTTTTTTTTTTTTTTTTAAAGGGGTCATCGGATGCTAAGTTCACTTTTACATGTTGTTTGAACATTAATGTGTGTTGGCAGTGTATGTACAAATCTACCCTATAATGATAAAAATCCATGCAGTGGTTTTTAATTAATCTGTAAAAATAATAATATCCCCTTTTTCAAATCAAGCCATTCTCAGATGCCTGTCGGTGTGGCGTCACACCAACAGAGGCCACTCCCACGATTGCTTAACATGAGCGCCTTACCTCAGACCTGCCTTAAGTCAGCTGTAACAGTCCGACCTCCACTGTTTAATGCCGGAGCAGGGATGTAAGTTACACAAGAATATCTCTGATTGAGTGACTGAGGTGTTGTGTTGCTGGATGTATGAATCTATGCAATCACCTTTCCTAATAACGTGCTAGTTAGCAAGTTTAGCGGCTAAACGTGGCCAAATGCGGCTAAAGTAAACAAGCTTGTCATTCCACAGAGAGAAGAGAGGGGCGGGGCGAGCAGAGCTCATTTGCATTTAAAGGAACGGTCCATTAGAATGGGTTGATTTTTGCAGAGCTCATTTTGACAAAGTAAAAAGGGTGTTGTTTTACACAACCATTGAGAATTTTTAACCAAAGTATGAGATTTCATTAAGACCCTAAAGAATCATATCAACTTATGGAAAATGGGCATCCGATGACCCCTTTAAATCAATTGTATATTCATGTCTCAGTCACATTCTCTTGGTTAAATAAAAATTACTTACACGATCAGGAAAAAAAAAAAAACAATTCTGTTTTATACATTTACTTTAACAGTGTAATCAATATTCTGTTTATTGAAATCAAGTATGAATCTCAAAGTTAGCGTTTTTAAGCATTTTACATTTATTTCAAAATATTAACTCAAGGTAGATTTAAACAGTATATTTTACAGAGTGTTTATTTACACTAAGTGTAAATAGCCCGCCTTGTTGGCAGAGCCTATTTACACTAACTCCGCCCACCATAATATTTTTGACGCAATCGGCCCCAGTTTCGAATCCACCTTTTGCCATACTTTTTTTTTTTTTTTTTTTTTTTTTTTTCCCCCCCTCACTTAAAAATCACATATGTGACCCTGGACCTGGTCTTAAGTAGCACGGGTGTAATTGTAGCAATGGCCAGCAACATTGTATGGGTCAAAATTATAGATTTTTCTTTTATGCCAAAATAGGATATTAAGCAAAAATCATGTTCCATAAAGATATTTTGTAAATTTATCAAAACTTAGTTTTTGTTTAGTAATATGCATTGCTAAGAACTTCATTTGGACAACTTTAAAGGTGATTGTTCTCAATATTTAGGGGTTTGTTTTGTTCAGATTCCAGATTTTCAAATAGTTGTATCACGGCCAAATATTTTCCCTAGCAAACCATACATCAACAGAAAGCTTATTTATTCAGCTTTCAGATGATGTATAAATCATCTTTCAAAAAATTGACCCTTATGACTGGTTTTGTGGTCCAGGGTCACATATCACATTTATTTTAAATAAAAATGAAGGAAATAATTAAAAAGTTGTAAATAAATTATCAGGTAGGGTTAGGGTAGGTGTAGGAAGGGCTTTATTGTCCCAATAAGGTGATTTAATCATTTAAATTAAAATTATAATTTACACTCAGTACTTAGTATAATTTATACTCAGTTATTATTGCATACTGTTTTATAATGTACTACAATACTGAGGTACAATTGCCACTATTAGCAATAAGTAGTATAAATAGCAGAAAATCCTGCTATTTTAATGTAGTGAAAATAGAATCTATAGCTATTAGCACTTAGTGTAAATGGCATCTAATTGCTATTTGCACTTAGTACAAATAGCTGCTGCTTATATTTTATTGGTGAACTTATGTTCAGCTATTCTTTTTAATAGATAAGTAATTTTTTCCATGTCAATACATTAACCCCCCCCCCCCCCCAAACACTCCTGTTCCACCTACTTTTTAAAACAAAGTTACACTACTGCATTAACGCCATTATATTGTTCATTCACACCGATTCGCGAACGCAGAACGTTAACGAACACAAGAGGTGGGATTTATTGTCTGAACTAATCACAGGCGAACATAACCAGTCATATCCAATCATATTGCGATGGAGGCACGGCCATTCATTCTCAGTTACCCCCCACCGAACTCACCGCATGTTATAAGGGGTCTGTTAAAACTTAATGGGCTCAGGGGAGGCGAGAGGGAAGCGGACTCCTGTTGTAACTTTACCTGTTGGTGTCGCTGTTGGACAATGTTTTCTTAGAAAAATTAGTGATTTATATGCTTTTTAATGTTATATTTTGTAATACTGCCATTGTTTTATTTTTGTGCTATGAATTTTTTTCTCATTCAGTTTTTAGGAGGCTCTGCATCCCTTGCCTCCTCAAAGGAAACGCCCCTGATACACCTTAAAACAAATCATTTCATTAGCTAAAAGATGTTGCAGTGTCCATTAGTAACATTTTACCAGACTGGAGGAAACTCCTTTCAAGGCTGCAAAAGTTACCATAAACGCAGCAAGAAGTTTACATACAATTTTACATTTCTCCGTTTCTTTCTTCCCTTCGTGTCCCACAGTGTATCTCCTCCTCGGCCTGATTGCCATGCTGGTGGTGTTGGAGACCTTCTGTGAGCTGCAGCAGTTGAAGCAGCTGAGGAAGATGTTTTATCTGAAGAAGGAGAAGCCCCAGGACCGCCTGGCCATCATGGAACATGACCATCTGGCCTTTAGCTCCATGCCAGATGGTACCGTCAACTCGCCCCAGGAGGACAAAACCGAACCCTTTGTGGACTTCCCCATTCTAACCTCTCCAGGAGGTGATGACCCTATGATCAAATAGATGTTTTAGCTTCCATCTACATAACTCTCAACCGAGGGAGACATCTTTAGCTGAGGGGTCTTGGAAGTGACTGGTAGGATACAGAAGGGTACTTGAATATGTCGCTTGAGATTCTTTAACAGCCGTCTACAAAACCATGCCAGTCTGGTTTCCTGTTTCGTGATAAAATAGTCCACTGGCTGAATATCTGTAAGTGATCATTAGCACACTTAGGCTGCCCCATTAAATCAGCAAAATGCTTTTAAAAGCCTACATAATTGCACACTAAGCTCTAGTATGTACTTGCCAATTGAGATTGCGGAAATGGTAGAAGTAATGTTGACAGCATTTGTGGCATAACGTTGATTGCCACAAAAATTTTCACTTCTCCTTTTTTTTTTTTTTTTTTTGTGGACCAAAATAGTATGTGTATTAAATATTAAAATGATTTTAGCATGAAAAAGATTGCATAACATTTTCTCTGTAAATTTATAGCCAATTTTATAACATTTTTACCATGACAATGAAATTTGTAATTTCAACAACTTAATGGCTTAAATAATAACCGAAGCTTCACATTTTCTGCTTTTAAAGATATACACTGCCAGTCAAAAGTTCCAAATGTTTTTTTCTTCTTTAAAAAAAGTCTCTTCTGCTCACCAAGTCTGCATTTATTTGATATAAAGTAGAGCAAAAACAGTAAAATTCTGAAATATTTTTACTATTTAAAATAACTTTTTATTCCTGTGATTTTAAAGCAGAATTTTAGCATCCTTACCCCAGTCAAATGATCCTTCAGAAATCATTGATATACTGATTTGCTGCTCAAAAACATTTATTATTATTATTATTATTATTAATATTATGTTAAAAACATCTGAGTAGAACTTTTGTAGATTTCTTTGATGAATAGAAAGTTCAAAAGAACAGCGTTTATCTGAAATAGAAATGTTTTGTAACGTTATAAATGTCTTTATCATCTTTGATCAATTTAAAGCATCCTTGCTAAATAAAAGTATTAATTTCTGTAATTTCTTGAACAGCAAATCAGCATATTAGAATGATTTCTGAATGATCACGTGACACTAAAGACTGGAGTAAAGATGCTAAAAATGTAGCTTTAATCACAGGAATAAATTACATTTTAAAATATATTTAAATTGAAAACAGTTGTTTTAAATATAAAAATATTTCAGAATTGTACTGTTTTCGCTGTACTTTGGATCAAATAAATGCAGGCTTGGTGAGCAGAAGAAACTTCTTTAAAAAACATTAAAAATCTTACTGTTCAAAAACTTTTGACTGGTAGTGTAGTTCACCCAAAAATGAAAATTCTGTTATCATTTACTTGCCCTCAACCTGTACGACTGACTGACTTCTGTGGAACACAAGAAAAGATATTTTAAACATTGTTGGTAATTTCACTTCCCATTGCCTTGCATTGTAATGACAACAAAAAAAAGGAACAAAAAAAGTTTGGCTACCAGCATTTTTCAGAATATCATCTTTTATGTTCAACAGAAGAAAGAAAGTCATACAGGTTTAAAATGATTTTTGAAATAAATGATGACAGCTGGACTATTGCTGTACATCCTTAAAAACAAATACAAATTAGACCCTATTTTTGTAATGATGAGGAACTTTTTTTTTTTGTGATAATCAACTTAAGCCACAGTTGCTGCCAACTGAGCTTTTTTCCTTTTCCAAAATTGAACCTAGAATATTCTTTTATGGTCCAGATTTTCAAAAATAGACTAAATCGAAAAGCACTTCTGCTCTGATCTAAGCTTTGAATAAAGACTCCTCCTCTTCTCAGATCTTCATAAACATCAAACATAGTAGTTGCCCATTATCTGTTAAGTTTTATTTCCGACTTTTGTGGTCAACCTTGTGAGCTCGCAAACATCTTAACTAGAGAAAGATTACAGGATATCTGCTACTAATGTTGAAAGAAACTACTACTAGTCTCTCATGAAGCTGTATTCCTCTAATGAATTAAAATGTTAAGATTATAATGCACTATAATGCAGCATATACTGTAGCATAAGTGTAGAAGCACAAAAAAGTTAGCCTGCTCAAAAGGGAGTCATTAGACCTTTAAATGTGTGTAGTTAAAATAAGGTAACATTTATCTTAAGGGATATTTTAAATGCGTTAAAAGGGAAATCCATCCTATGCTATATCTTTTTCTTATTTTAGAAAGTGATCTTTTACATTGGTCTAAATATTAAAATGCTTGACAGTGTAAGTCAGTCTCGGTTTACATGGATTTTTGAATCCAAGGTCGAAAAATGGCTGGCTCCATGTGTCCTTGTCATAAGCTGCTGAGATCCAGCACAATGCCGTTACATACCAAAAAAAAGTTTTGGCGAAAATCTAGGATTACTGAATTGTGGTTGAGTATTATCGACTAATTGACTGTATAAAGCGATCATCCAGATTTTAACTGTTTGGATTCAGAACATTTTTGTGGCTGTTTAATAAAAGGAATGAATTCTATTTTTGAAACATGCTTGAAGTGTTGTTTACAATAGAATGCTTGTTGTTTGTATTATAAGAATGACTGTTGTAGGCGCAGACTGATGACTACTGTTTAAGGTCCCGTTGGAAGATCACACTGTACTGCTGTCATGACATTTTTCTCACAATAGAATAAAAGCTGAATGTTTTTAGGCCTCATTTTAACTGCTGTTGTTTCTGACCGTAGGGATAATTTACAGGTAGTGTTGTTTTTACATTACATAAACATGCTGAATCTGAGCTCAGGCCATGGGAACTTGAATGTGCTGATGTGACATTTTTATTGTGTGAATAATGAAATGCTCTGTGACGTCACTGCTGGATTCTTTGTGCTTATTTGCCCTTGGTGTTTTGCTGCATGAGTCTCTATGATCAGCTACAGTGTCTTAACATTGTATCAGCGCAGCACAGAATCATGTATGTATTTGTTATGAAATATTTATTTTTTTGTGTAGCAGTAGTATGTTTAGAAATACACAAGGGCATAATGTCATGATCTCTGTTTGAATTGTATGAAAGACTGTTGAATAAATGTTGTCATTTCCAGAGATAAAAGTCCTGAACTGCATCAATAGCCTCTGAAACATTTTTTTATAATTACATTTTTTTTAGCATATAAGAAAATTACTATGAACTATATATATGTAACAGAGGTCGCGTTAACCGAAAATTGTCTGAAATTTTTATAATCAATGACTGAAAAATCTGAAGGCCGTCTGTCACTTTGACGGATTACACTGAGGGTGATCTATTGTAAATTGTAGATGTAATTCCCACCCCTGTCCAGTTGGTGGCGAGTGCGCTCCAGTGTAGCAGCAGAAACTCACGAATCTTTTGCTATGCATTTGATTACACACAGGCGAGTACACAGAAGCTACATCGATCTATCACGCCACATTAAAGAGCGCAAAAACGGTATTTATTGTTCGAATTTCCTAACGAAATGGACAGAATTTGAAATCTGAGACTTTGTTTCATATCTAAAGTAACACAAAGTAACTTATTGCTATTTATTGGAAGGAATGCGCACATGTACTGTTCATTCATCAACTGAAAACAGCATAGACCAAAAGATGATTGCGATTTAAGAATCGATATTGGTTCATCAAAATAAGAATTTATTAAAGTCGAGAAATCGTTTTTTGTTTGTTTGTTTACCCAGCCCTAGCATATTTTGTTTTTAAACACTGTGCTGTCATCCTATAGGTTCATGATTAAAAATGAAAATGTGAACAAAAATAAAAGCAATTAAATGTGTTGTTATAATTAAAATATAAAAATAAAATGACGGGTAATAATAGATTATGACGGAATTTTTCACAATGTTGAGATAATATATATATATATATATGTGACGTGACCACCCTGAATAGTTTGGGTCAGAAAGTATTACATTATTTGTATATATTTATTTTGTATTTGTTTATGTCTATTTCTGTTTACATGTGTATATAGGTTAATTTAAATTACTTTAATGTGTGCTTAATATGAGTTTGCACTGAAAAGCCAAGCTGCATTTTCTAAATTCCGGTGGCAGTTGAGAGAGTAGAGTTACCGTGACAACCGCGGTGCATCCTCAGACAACAAAGAGGACCACTTGGGCAACCACTAACTCTTGTCTATGTCTCTCTCATTTACCATTAAGGTTAGTTAAGTTTTTTAAAATTAAATAACAAACTTTAATTGAAGTGCTTTAATGTTCAAATAACTTGTTTCAGTTGATAATTTGTATAATTGTGTAATTTTAAGATACTTGTGTAAAAGCGAAGTCCATTCAATGTATCACTTATCTGAGTCGTTTGTATTATACTTACCTGAAATACTTACCTGAGTTGTTATAAGTCCAGTTGTGTGAAAGAATAAGAATATTTCTGTATATATGGTTATTTATTTATTTATTTATTTACCGTGATTCTGCTGAAGTATCTGTATGTACTATTACTGTGATTCAAAGTGTTTAAATGAATACAACAATTATTGAAGACAACAAAGAGGACCACTTGGGCAACCACTAACTCTTGTCTATGTCTCTCTCATTTACCATTAAGAGAGTACTACAATACTTTAAAATAGAACTTATTCCTGTGATGCACAGCTGAATTTTTAACATCATTACTCCAGTTTTAAGTGTCAAACGATCCTTCAGAAATCATTCTAATATGCTGCTGGTTTATCAATGTTGGAAACAATTTTGCTGCTTAATATATATATATATATATATATATTTTTTTTTTTTTTTAACCTGTGATACTTTTTCAGGATTCTTCGATGAATAAAATGTTACAAAGAATAGCATTTATTTAAAACACTAATCTTTTGTAACAACATACACTACCACTCAAAGTGTGTGGTCAGTAATTTTTTTTTCTCTTTCTTTGAAAGAAAATGAATACTTTATTCAGCAAGGATGTGTTAAATTGATTAAAAGTGATAGTAAATACTTATATTGTTAGGAAAGACTTTTATTTTGAATAAGTGCAGTTACTTTTAACTTTTTATTCATTAAAGAATCCTGAAAAAAAGTTTCAAAACAAATTAAGCAGCACAACTTTCCAACATAATAATAAATGTAATACTTCTAATATTAGAATTATAATTCTATATGCTGATAATAAATCAGCATATTAGAATGCTTTCTGAAGGATTGTGTGACAATGAAGACTGGAGTAATGGTTGATGAAAATTCAGCTTTGCACCACAGAAATTATATTTTGAAGTATATGAAAATAGAAAACGTATTTTAAAGTGCAATATTTCATATTACATTTTTCCTGTATTTTTGATTAAATAAAGGTACATTTTGAGCATAAGAGACTTCATACATTTGAACGGCTATATAGCTATATCTCTAAAATTTTGTTTTAACAGTCTGGAAACAAATTCACAAAACTTTAAAATTATGATTTTCCAAGCCTGGAAATGTATAAAATCATTGAGTCATTGAAATTCCTAAAATCCAGTATCAATTTCAACTTGTACTCAGCTCTCAAATATTGCACCAGCCACAGCTCTTTGTGAGAGCAATTTTAAACTTAAACAACAAAAAAATAAATAAATAAATAAATAAAATATTTAAATAAAAAGCCTCAGTAATAACAGTCAACCCTAACCCTAACTCTTGGTTAAAATGTGTTGGAGTCCTAGATAAAAATAAATAAGAGAAAGTGGGATGAAAAACCCTATTCTGAACTTGGAACTTCAATTACTAAAATGTAGTAGTTATTTTATGGAGTAGTACATTTTAGACAGTAAAGTTTTAGCCATTGCTTGTGGGGACTCACATCAACACAAAGGTTTGTGCTTTCATAACTTTCTTTTATTATTTATTAAAATTGATTTGAACAAATACAAACAACAAACAAACACAAATAATGAACACAAAGAACACAAAATACACTAAAAACCATGCTTTTGCACTTTAAGCAGCAGCTCATCACACAATTCTGTGACATCTTTGACTTCTTTAGCCTGAGAAGAGAAAAGAGACGTTACATCATTTTGAAAAACAATTCAAAACTACACTCAAAAGGAAACCACTGTAAGAGTGACTTCCCCTGTGTGTGCATGCATTTACCTTTTGTTCCAGATCCTTTTCAAGGGACTGAACTTTCAACTGTTCTCTTTTGAGCTGCACCTCCAGTGTTGCCACCTCTGCGCCCGATTTAGTACGAATCTCAGCTATGGCCTTATTCGCTCTGAAACAGCAACAACAGCACGATTAGCAATGCTCGCAGAAGTATTAAATCGATCAACGTTCATTATGCAAGACTGCATTATCACATTCATAAGACAAAACGCATTTCAGACTGTTTGAGCACATACTGATCTAGTTTCTCCTCAGCATGGGCCTTCAAAGCTTGATAACGCTTTTCTTCTTTCTGCAGCCTGTCCATGCAGTTCTGTGCATACTGCTTCAGTGTTTCTTCATTCTATAGGAGACAAGGGGGGGAGGAGAGATGAAGGAAAAAAAAAAAAAAAAAAAAAAGGATTATACAAAATACTAAAATAGCATACTGATTTGAGATAAGGTCTGCATGTCTTCATTCAGAAGTCTCAAACCATACCTTTTTGAATCCCTCGATGACTTCCTTGCATCTGTCAAGGCGTTTGACAACAGAGGAGAAGGATCTCTCCAACTCATTCAACTCTTTGGACAGTTGATCTTTCTCCTGAAGGACTCGCTCCAACTCCATTTTTGCCAAATCTTCCTTCTGTTTATGCTCATCTATAAACACAGAGGGATGTGTTAGTATCTGACATACTCCCTTCAAAATGAATGTACTGAATCTAATCAAACAACTATTGTACCTGTGATTTGAGTGATGGTGGCCTCAAATTCTGACACGATAAACCTGAGAAGAGAGAGAGAAAAAAAAAAAAAAAAGTTTAAGACTGGTGTGCTGTTCAAATGTCAGTCATGGATCAGGGGTCCCACACTTTTTGACTGATCCAGTAAAATCACAGGTAACTGGAAAAACACTTAATCATTCATTAGAGAACAAAATGACTGACTCATTTGAGAATCATATGAATATATATAGCCTTTAAAGTAGTCCAAATGAAGTAGGAAATTTATTAAATATCTTCATAAATCAAAAGAAAAATTGATAATTTTGACCCATACAATGTATTGTTGAATATTGCTACAAATCTACCCGTGCTACTTATGACTGGTTTTGTGGTCCAGGGTCACATTTGTTTAATCGGAGACTTACAGCATGTGTTGATTCTCTAGTTGCAGTTTCTCAATCTGAGTCTTAAGCTCTTGTTGCCGCTCCTCTGCCTAAGAAAAGAAAACCAAAATGTTACGAGACCAATCAGACATGTGCCAGTCATCTTGTGTGAAGCTATGGGAGCTAACCTGTCTCTCTGCTTTCTGTAATGCAGCATCCATGTCTCTCTGACTGTACTTCAGGACCTCTATGATGGAGTCCTCAGTCTTCACCGGCTGTTTTAAAGTGGGAACCAGCAGGTCCAGAACAGTTGGATCTGGCACCACAGCTTCCACTACCTAGAGATTAACAGACATTGTAAAATGGACTCCAATGTGCAGACAGAATGCCTACTAATTTAGTCAATGTTAAAGACAAAACAAAGCATTGAAGTTTGTGCCATCATCTTACTGGTGGAGGCAGATCATCCAGCAGCTTCAAACTGTCACTGTGAGACTTCTGCTTTACTTCAGACTTTGCAGCCTCCATCATTCTAACATGCAAAGAACATTTGCATAATTATTGTAACGTGCGTTGGGCGATTTAAAAGATTTGTTCACTTGCAGAATAAAAATTTCCTGATAATTTACTCACCCCATGTCATCCAAGATGTTCATGCCTGTCTTTCTTCAGTCAAAAAGAAATTATGGTTTTTGAGGAAAACATTCCAGGACTTTTGTCCATTATGGACTTCAATGGTCCTTCAACAGGTTGAAGGGCCAAATTACAGTTTCAATGCTATTCAAAGGGCTCTACATGATACCAGCCAAGATTCTTGTCTAGCAACACAATCGGTCATTTTCTTAAAGTAAAATGTATAAACTTTTTAACCACAAATGCTCATCTTTTTTTTTCTCCTCAAAAACCCTAATTTCATTGCAACTGAAGACAGAAAGGCATGAACCTCTTGGATCACATGGAGGGGAGTCAACTATCAGAATTTTTTTTATTCTGGAAGTGAGCAACTTCTTGAAAGTCAATATGAATGTTTATGAAGACTGACCTGATGGCAAGAGAAGGCCGTGGCAGGCTAAATCCAGAGTTGCCACTGTCCACTCCAGCTTTCTTTGGACTGTCCTTCAGCAGTGGGTCAAACTTCAAATATAGTGACTGCTTCCGCAAGGCCGACTCCTTAAACTATAAAAAGTGTTTTAGTACAGTATTGAACAACTGAAATTTTGCTTAATAAACAGTGCAGCATTTCCAAAAAAAAAAATATATATATATATACATTATATTATATTATATTATATTATATTATATATATATATATATGCATGCGTGTGTGTGTGTGTGTGTGTGTGTGTGTGTTTTAATGCATTACTCTTGCACTAACTGGGTTGTTGGAAAGGCTCAGAGGAAAACACTCACAGTGCTTGATCCAAACTGCTCCAGATAATCAATCTGCCCATCAAAATCTCCCCCTGGCATGACTGAGACGAAGAGAACCATATTGCTCACAATGTCAAAGGCTTGCAACGGATGAGTCTGTTTAGTTCAAATACAAATGTGACCATGTATACTCACACAATGCTCCCGGCACAAACTCATCTTCACTTGGTGCTGCCACACCAAGATCACAGGTCTGGTTCTGTAGATCCACTTTAAATTCTGGTGTTGCCATGAGATCTGGCTCCTGTGTTGCTGGATTCTGGGGTATGTTTGTGTTGGACACAGTGAATGACTCTACATCTTCTGCCAGCTAATAAGAGAATGAGTAACAACATGATCATAATTTGTGGAAACAAGTTTTCTGTTCAATTTGTAAATTTAAAGACTCTCTTACCTGCTTAGTGACAGGAAGATCAATTTCTGCCATGTTTCCCTCAGTTTCAGAAACTGCTGGAGGAGACCTGAAGGAGAAAAAGAAAAATCTGAGCTTAACGATTATTTACATTTATGCATCTTACAAAAGTTTTTTTCCCCAAAGAAACTTTCATTGCATTCAGGATACATAATTAGTTTGTGCATTCCTTGGAAATCAAAACCATGACCTCAACTTTCAAAAATGTACCTGTAGCTCAAAAGTTACTGGCCAATACAAAAAAAAACTACATGCATTACATTTTACATTTACACATGCTGTACGAGGTTTCTGTACCTGTGCTCTGATTGGTCATCTTGCACAGGAGTTTCAGGCTGGTCATCTTGTGCAGGAGCCTCAGGCTGCTGAACTGGAGCTGGTGCTTTCATCAAAACCGGGCTGGTCTGGACACCACGTGGTGGAGAGTTACCCATCTTAGCCTTTGTGCCAAAAGGGTTAAAGTTTGGATCATCAAACTTGTCAAAATCAAAGGTGTAAGAACCTTTAGATGTAGGAATGTCCACAGGTTCTGTCTCCTCTGGATTCTTAGGAGACAACTGCTTAGGTTCTGGTTCTTTCTTTTCTGTGGCTTGTGCAACTGGTTTTTTGGTCACAGATTTTGCACCTGCAGGTCTTTTGACCCCAAGACGTTTCGGAGGAGGTTTGCGCTTGACTTCAGCACCGTCGTCAAAATTAAACTCTAGTAGCATCTGGTTCTCTTTAGGGGGGGCTGTAGATGAGCCCTCTGTGGCCATGGAGTTCTCCTGAGGTGGCATGGACGTATCTGAAGATGTTGGGACATCTGGGGTCTGAACTGAAAGCTCTGGTTCCCGTTTAACTTCTTGGCTTGGCAGGGGTGGATCGGAAACTACCGAGGCCTTGCCAATCAGAGGAGAGTTTGGGATCTTTGAGCCACCAGTTTGAAATGGGTTGAGCGAATCGAGATTGTCAAAATCCAAGTTGTAGGTTCCCCCAGGGGGTAGTGGCGAGTCTTGGGCCTCAGGTGGATCTTCCAAAATAGGAATCTGCTGTGGCGCTTTTTCTGGTTCAGTCATATCGGACTCTTCCGCATCTGTGGTGCTGTTTTCAATGTTGTCAGTTTTGAGGATGACTGTGCCCTCTGCTGAAGATATGTTGGCAGAACATTCCGCAAGGGAATTCTCCACTGATGGGACAAAGGGAAGGGTCTCATCAAGTGCAGTATCAGTCACCTCTGGAACCTCAGCCTGAGGTGCAGAAACAGGAGCTACATTTGTATCAGACTCTACAAGCTCTGATATCCAAGACTCAGGTAAAGCAGATGATTTAGGAGGAGAATTCTGCATTTTACTGGACCCCTGGAAAGGGTTGATGGCCTCTAGATTGTCAAGATCAAGGGTATAGGCACCTCTGCTCTGAACAGGCATATCATCATCAGGGTAGGCCCCGCTGTTGCTCTGGATGTCAATCGGTGTGGTGGAAGTGTTATTCAAAAGTAAAGTCCTGCAAATTCAATTTTACATGTTAGTAGATTTCGCCATTTTCATGTAAATAGATTACTACGAATGTTACTCATACATAAACTCTGAATTTTACTGGTTGTGAATGAACCAAGAAGCTTAAAGGGATAAACAAAAATGACTCACCCTTATGCTGTTCCAAACCCGTAACACCTTAATTCATTTTAGGAACACAAATTATGATATTTGATGAAATCCAAGAGCTTTCTGATTCTTCATAGCACATTCAAGGCCCAGAAAGGTAATAAGGACATCGTTAAAATTGTCCATGTGACATCATACGGTTGAACTACTGATGTCACATGGACTATTTTAACAACGTCCTTACTACCACTCTAGGCCTTGAATGTGGTAGTTGTGTTGCTGTCTATGCAGTTTCAGAAAGCTCTCGGATTTCATCAAAAAATATCTTTACTTGGGTTTCCAAGGACGAACAAAGGTCTTACAGGTTTGAAACAACATGAGGTAATTAATGACATTTTTCATTTTTGGGTGAACGACCCCTTTAATTAAATGACTTTGAACATTATAACATGTTTATAAATAGAAACAGAGTTTGTTTGCAGGTTATGGCAACATCACTGGAAGTCTGAGGAAATGTGGGTCAGTTAAGCAGTACCATTGGCTAGGTGCCAGCATGAGAACTAGGACCTTTTTTTTTAGTGAAAATGGGTATGAATATGTACAAACAAACAGGATGTTTAAAGAAAATGCACTTAAAATAGTGTGCAAGATTTCTCTACAGCCCTAAACAAGATGAGCTTCAGAAAATTAGCTTACTGGTCAGTAGAGGCTGTGAGAGTCTCCAGTGCTTTATTGCTGTCCTCCTGGCTGGACGGCCTACTGGTGCGGCTCGGGGACATGATCTTCTTTGTGACTGGGTCCCGGCGTGGAGTTTGAAAACAAACCTATACAAAAACAAAAAAGAACTATGTAAATCTAAACTCCAGTACAAGCCTGATAACACAGTCAACAAATGCTTTATACCATAACCGCTGAAAAGTTTTGGGTATATTTTTTATTTTTTATTTTTTTTTTTAAAAGAGAAATTACTGATATGTTAACAAAAGCATTCATATGTTGCTCTTTTGAACTTACTACTCAAAGAATCTTGAGTATCACTGCTTCCACTAATCAGCACAGCTGTTTTAAAATTGATAAGCGTTTCTTAAAGGGTTAATTCACCCAAAAATGAAAACCGTCATTAATTAATTATTCTCGTCATTCCAAACCTGTAATACCTTCGTTCATCTTCAGAACACAAATTAAGATATTTTTTAATAAAATCTGAGTGCTTTTCGGACCTCCCATAGACAGCAAGGCAACTACAATGTTCAAGGCCAAGAAAGGTAGTAAGGACATTGTTAAAATAGCCCATGTGACATCAGTGGTTCAACTTCAATTTTATGAAGCTACAAAAAAAAAAAAAAAAAAAAAAAAACCAACAACTATCAAATTCATCTCTTCTGTGTCAGTCGACACATTCACAAGAATACCTTGATGTACACGTGTACTACCTTTCTGAAAATTGAACATGGTAGTTGCGTTGCTGTCTACTGAGGATCAGAAAGCTCTCGGATTTAATCAAAATTATCTTA
Source organism: Cirrhinus mrigala (assembly GCA_036247105.1). NCBI lineage: Eukaryota > Metazoa > Chordata > Actinopteri > Cypriniformes > Cyprinidae > Cirrhinus > Cirrhinus mrigala. The sequence continues at coordinate 26,325,813 of CM070019.1, forward strand.
GTTCGTATTTCGAAGAATGACATGAAGGTGAGCAATTAATTACAGAACTTCCACTTTTGGGTGAACCAACCATTTAAGCACCTAATCAGTAAGAATCATTTCTGATCATGTGACAATGAAGACTGGAGTGACTGAAGCTGCAATTTTGCCATCAAATGAATAAATGATGTTTCTAAATATTAAAATAGTAACCAATTTACTATAAGACAGCTTATTACACAAAATAAAATGCAGAAGCACACAAATTGCATGTTAACCTCTAGAAAACCCACCTTTGCTCCTCTATGCAGAGTCCTGCTGATATTGTCAACCTGTGACTGCCGCAGGATCGAGGGCCTGCCAGTTGGCTGATCCAATGCAAAAATGTCACAAGCGGCTTCCGAAGTGCTGTTCATTCGTACAGCTCCCTGATTCTCCTTTAGCGCCTCAGAACTCATGCTGCAAAACAGAAACACACAGAATATGACAACATGGGCTTTGGGAAGCCACGCCCAGTGGGCACCACACACAGCTGGTTTTACTGATAAGACCCGGAGGCGGGCATCTGACCTTTTAACCCAATACCCAGAGACCCTTCAAATCTGTTGCATTTCTTTTGAGCATTAGTAAGAGTTCAGACTAACCCACTGTGACTAACAACCCAAACATGTGACATCAACCGGTGCAATTCAGCCATGTGCTGAGGGAACAAAGTAACTCTATATCGGTGAAGGAATCATGCCTTAGAGAGATGGTCAAAGGTTATAACAGACAACCAGCAACAAACAAACCATTTTGATGGTGGCAATACGGTCTTGTGATTTGGCTAATAGTGGCATATGGTCTACCAAACACTCCTGATGGCATTTTTTTTTTTAATGAGAATAAGGAGGAACAAGGAAGAGACTGAAAAATCTTCAAAGAATCATTACCAATGTTGGCCTCATCTGTCCTTCCCTGGATTCTGCTCAACTATGTAGGATTGACAATAAGACTGTCAGCTTTGTAATGACAGGCACTTCTGACAGCTTCTCTCGTCTACAGTCTACCTGGACAGGTGATAAACAGCTCACCATCATAAATGAGATTATCATGTTGTAACCTGGACACAGTGAGATCTCAGACCAAGCCCCCACTCTAGTGCAAATGAAGCAAGAAAGTTAAAAAAAAAAAAAAAAAGCAAACAAGAACAGCCAGTGGACTGAGTGGGAAATTGAACCAATTTCAAATTCCACTAATTATTAAATGAGTGAAATGGAAGTCATTTCCAACTAGTTTCCACTAGACTCACATGTGCCCACATGGATGACAGGGCTGATTAGAAATCACAACATGAAACAACCATAAATTTCAGGACAGGACATTTTTTACGTTTTACGTCTCTAACGATAAATCTATAACAATGATCAAACAATTTATTTCCAAAACAGTCCGTTATTATTTAAATAGTTACATTTGCAAACACAATCAGGGTGAAAAGCTCTGCATAAAAATGTTAGATAAATTATATTTTTTAAAAATGACAGTGTCATATGAGCAGTTATCAACATCCTACTTACTAGCACTAGCAAATAAGTCAATAGCATCTACTATCGTTACTTTTGTTGTTCAGTATCGCGCAATGTTTCATTATCGCTCACTATATATGTGTATAAAGTCTCCTAAAATACATACCTTATTCAGACTGCTCAAATATAACACATAAACCGTTCTTCTCAGAGAAAGACAACACGACACAGTGAAACTCCTATGCGTTTATAACTTTCTACTGTTTGAAACGGTTCAAATTTAAACTACACAGTTTCAGCCAATTAAACGCAAGATTCGGCGCCCGACAGGCGGGGCGATCATATGAATTGACCAATAGCAATGCGCGTCGAACCGTATCGTCTTAGAGCCTAGTGGATGTTATTTTGATAGACATTCAAATCAACCAATGGGGAAAAGCCACTGACGCAGACAGTTTATGAAGCCAAATAAATATGACCTAGCTTAACCCTTGTACCAGCAACTTTACACTAAAGTTAGTATAAAACGTTGTCAGCGTAAACTACTGTTGTTGTTGCAGTTTAAATATTAAATATAAGTGTCTGTGGTGTTTTCGTCATAGAGCATTTCGCTCTACACGTTTATTGGAGAAATAATGTTTTTATTATTATTTTTAGATGTTATTATTTTTATTATTTTTTGCCAATGGACGTGAACACGTGTTTACAAATAAAGTAAGTAAAGAGGGAATTTTTAGTTAACTATCTCTTAACTGAAAAGCACTCAAACTAGATGCTTATTGTGGGTTGAAATAAAAACACACGTGATCTGTATGCAATAAAACAGCTCATAATGGCACAAACAACAGAAACGATGTAGGGATCTATTATTTATGGGTCTTTATTTTCCACCAGAGGGCAGCATCGGATCAACTAATACCACACTGCATGGCTTTTTGAGATCAACAATGGGTTGGTGAGGTAAAAAAAGAAATTGCTTTATATTTGTATGAGCGTGTTTATAAAATGTTTTTTAATGCATTGCGGATTAAAACTCATTTTATCATTTTAAAAAGCTTGAAAAATCAGAGTATGAATCTGAAAACAAGCAAGAGCGGAAAAAAAGAGGGAGGGCAGGGAAGAGAAGAGTGTTACATAACAATGGCATGTTTGTGCTTAGGTCAGCCAGTGCACTCCCTCTCCCTACACTACTGACCTATATTCAGCTTACATCAGTTGAGGCTACATATACACTAAACATCCATGATTATTCACAGAACACGGTTTCACAGGCTACAGGGTTCTTCTTTCCCAGGTGACTGTACTTATTTGATTTTTTTCATTGTTTTTTAAGCTATAATACAAATATGCATTGAGCTTGAATCATTTGAGTACAGGTTTTATAGTGCTTGCATGGTGCAAAAATATAATAAAATGTAAATGTACACCTCAAAAGTACAGTTCTTGGTTTTGTACGTACTGCATAGATTCCATACAGACAGAAAACACATGCAGATCCATAATTAATTTAGTTGTACCCTTTTCTTTTTTCCATTTTCTTCTGGGTAATTGCCTAGCTGTCTAACACACCCTCACATATGTAGGAATTATTGCTTTATTGTCTTTTAGAAATTATGCATCTCTTTACCTATCAAATCCAGCTTGCACATGGAATGCCTGTAATTTAATATTGCATTCAGGCAAACTGTAAACGGCTTCAACGATCATGCATTAAAGTGCAGTCGCGGTGCTCCCGATAATTGAAGCTTTGGTCTGATGGCTGGGAGTCCAAAATCTCATTAAAGACAAAACCCCAAATAGACAAAGACCCCCCCCCCCATGTCTGAGATATAACGTCCCCAGCCAATCACAGCACAGAGGGGCGGTTTCAAATGATGCCACTGGGTCTAAGTTCAGTTGAAGGCTTTCTCTATTCTTCTGAGAGTGCATCCACACAATGCAACAGCTGTTTCTTACCAGTGTGTACACATAGAGACAAACCCCTGAAATCCTATCTAAAAACCACTTAGGAGTCAAATACACTGTTACAAAAAAACTACAGTTGAAGTTGTAAGTAAACAAAGATTGGAGTATATTTTACAAGAAAATACTATTTAAAATTTCCCACCTCAAACTGTTTCAGTCAATGTGTTGAAATTTACTAGCAATTTCTGAGTGAAAATAGTTTCTTTTTTTTCTGTGAACTAAAAAAAATCAAGTACAGGCATGTATTTCCTGCATTTAAGATATCAGTTTAATTTAGTTGTAGTTAATTAGATGTAATACAAGATAATCTTGATTTCATTAAAAGTTATCCAACTCTCAACAGCAGGGATGGCCCAATGACTCAGGGCCAGTGACAGTTTCGACAATTATTGAAAAGGTCACTATATATTACATATAGATCTATTTGGCATGCATTTAAAGTTGTATGCATTTCTGAGTAAAATGGCCATCAAACAAAAGACAAAACTGTGAAAAGTGAATGCTGCATACTGGAATATAGGCAAATCTGAATGCAGTTGGTTTAACTGAAGTGTGGCCATGTATACATCAGCAGAGAGAGTCACAGGAAGAGCAAGTTATGATTAAAGATTATGTCAAAAATGTTCTAAAAAATGAATGCACAGATGAATCATTCACAATAAGACTAGTAACATGCATTAAATGTATACACTACCAGTCAAAAGTTTTTTAATAAGATTTTTAATGTTTTTAAAGTCTTTTCTGCTCACCAAGCCTGCATTTATTTGATGCAACGTACAGCAAAAACTGTAAAATTTAGAATTATTTTTACTATTTAAAATAACTGTTTCTATTTGAATGTATTTTAAAATGTAATTTATTCCTGATTTTCAAAGCTGATATATATAATGACTCCAAGTTTTTGAATGGCACAGTATATAATGTTACAAAAGCTTTTTATTTGAGATAAATTCTGATCTTTGGATCTTTCTATTCATCAAAGAATGTACTAAAAAAAAGTACTAAACTCTTTAAAATATTGATAATAATAAAAAATGTTTCTTGAACAGCAAATCAGCATATTAGAAACATTTCTGAAGGATCATGTGACACTGAAAAGTAGAGTAATGATGCTAAAAATGTAGCTTTGATCACAGGAATAAATTACATTTTAAAGTATATTCAAACAGAAAGCAGTTATTTTAAATAGTAAAAATATTTCACAATATTACTGCTTTTGCTGTGTTTTTTGGATCAAATGCAGGCTTGGTGAGCAAAGAAAATTCTTTAAAAAGCATTAAAGATCTTACAGTTCAAAAACGTTTGACTGGTAGTGTATATAGGGTCCTTTTTGTGTTTGTGCTGACTTCAGTGGTGCCTAAAAGTGTGATTATATATATGGGTGGCGAAGTAAAGACGTGTATTGCAGCCAGATGGCTGTAGTGTTTAAACCAATGAGATTAAGGTTACTTCAGATCAGAGATTTGAGCCAAAAGCACACCCAATACAGGCTGTTGCTGATTTAGTTTAAAAAAAAAAAAAGAAAAAAGAATCTATAGACAAAGAGATTCTAAGTTTCAGAGTAAGTAAAATGGAATAAACTTGCTTCTGTGCCACACCCAGACCAAAACGTTAACAGACAGTGAGGTGAGAGACAGACTGAGAGAGGGAGAGATATAAACACTGCCTATGTAACTCCAGTTACATAACTCTCTGACGAAAACAAAAAGAGAAATAAAAGAAATTTTAGAAAGAAAGAATCACAGACAGGATTAGGAAGTGGGAATGAAATAAGTGAGCTTGTGTGGCATAGATTAGCTTCATTAGGATCAGTGGGTCACTGGTTGTTTGGAGCTGTCTGACTTCCTGTGATTCTATGGGAAAGGAATCTGGGTCAGTGGTTGGCAGCGATGGTGCCGGTTCGGGGTGCATGTCTGAGAGAGAGAGAGACTGTTTATGTGTGGATTCTTATGTGATAGACCTTGAATAAAAGGGAAAAAGGGAGTTATATGACCTTTTTAGTGCTGCTGGAAAATAAACATACCAGATGCCAGTAGCTGAACTATAACAAAAATGTCCAGTAAGCAAAGTTACAGTCAAATTGTAACACCCAGTAGCAGGCAAGTTACATATCTAATTTTACCCATTTCTCTTTTTCACTTAAAAAACAATATGCACTCCTGTTAAGAATTTAATTATTTTTGAAAGAAGTCTAATGATTAGATGAGTCTGCATTTATTTAATTAAATATCAGTAAAACATTAATATTGTTAAATGTTTTTACAATTTAAAAATGAAATTTGAAAAATTGTTTAATAATGAAATTTTAGCAACCATTACTCAAGTCTTCAGTGTCACATGATCCTTCAGAAATCATTCAAATATGCTGATCTGGTGTTCAAAAAACATTTATCATCAATGTTAAAAACAGTTATGCTGCTTAATACTTTTGTGGCAACCATAATACATTTTTTTCAGGATTTTTAATGAATAAAAAGTTCAAAAGAACAGCATTTATTTGAAGCAGACCATTTTGTAACAACACATTAAACTGATCCCAGTGTGGTGAAGAAATTCAGATACACAGGAAAAGGCATCGCGCTGCTTGCATCACTTCCTCTTTTGGCTTCCTGCATCCCAAAATGCACTTCTCCCACTTCTGCAGCATAAAGAATTCATTTGAACAAGAGACATGTGTGGAAGGGAATGAATAAGCTTCCGTATGCGACTGACAAATTTTGCTTTTATTCAAATTGTAAGTAAAATGATATTCCCATGAGCACAAGTCGGTCTTCACACCTCCACTGTGTCACTGTTTAACCTGTTGTTCAGGATAAAGGGGGTAAAGGTGATTTCTGAACTACCTGTTTTTTTTTAGAAAACATCCAGACCACTTCCTCTTTCTGCTTCAACAGCAGGCACACAGAGGGAAGGATCTGAAAAACTTATCTTTACTTTAACCTTAATTGTTTTGTTGCACACTGATTAAATAGTGGAAGGCAAACATCTCAATTCTGGCAAGGATCCAAAAACCAACCTTTTAACCAGGTCAATCAAGATCTTTACATAAGTTTAAAACACATTTTGAAACCCTATGTTGTAACTGTTAAAATGGTCATGGATCAGCAATCTCCACGTAAAACTGATTGTGCAGACCAAACCGTAAGTCTTGAAGAGACTTGAAACTTGAAGGGATGGTAGAACTCACACTGCCTTCAACATGATCAGTGCAAACAAAAGTACAGAATAACTCATAATTCCTAAACAGTCAGTAGCAGACTTAAGTCTCTTATGTCGTTGGAATTCTCGGCGCATGGCGGACACAACGCATGCCTCAGATTTGATTATGATTTGATCAAAATGTTCAGGTACTTCACTTTTTTTGAAAAACTTTTGCAAACTAGTCAGTTTTTTCGCCCGATTGGAACCAAACCAGTGCAGAAAGATTCTCTGGAGAGTGACTATCAAGAATTATCAAAAAAAGTTGAACTTTTCACTCACCATCGCAAAGGGGCGCCAAAACGTTCAAAAGGGGCAGGGCCACTTTTAGTAAAATGCCTATAACTCCTGAACGGAGTTCAGATATCTTCGCCAGACTCAGAACTTGTATGTAAGCGCTCAATCTAAGGTCACAGGGAAAAATGGCAGAGCTTGCCCACTGGCGCTATAAGAGGGAAAAAACATAAAATTGACTATAACTGCCTAGTCTTGGTCCAAAGTGCCAAGGACGTTTGCGTATCTCAAAAAACATGGCCGCAGATTCAGCACCTGTTAGCTTAGCGGAGGCCGATCAGAACGAAACTCGGTGGGTCTGTTCAACTCACGGCCCCAAAGGTCTGAGAGAAATTTGAAAGAAATCGGCCACTAGGGGGGGTTTTGCATTTTTCCAGGGCGTAAACGATTGTACACCACAAAAGAACCTTTTTTGTCTAAATGGTTCCATAAAGAACCTTTAACATCTGAAGAACCTTTCTGTTTCACAAAAGGTTCTTTGTGGCAAAAGGAGGTTCTTCAGATTATAAAAAGGTAAGAAAGAGATGGTTCTTAGTAAAACCAAAAATGGTTCTTCTAAGGCATCGCTGTAAAGAACCTTTTAAAGCACCTTTATTTTTAAGAGTGTACGTGCAATATCAGTGCTATATACGATAGAACTCCTCATTCCGGACAACTTTGTCTCTAGAACCACTGCTGTCAATCAAATTGTTAAATGATTGAGTTGTCAAAAACCTACTTTCGCGAACTAATCCTAGGTTTTCTGCTCAATCGGGGAGAAGAAAAAAAAAAAAAAACACTGCAGTACAATTCTCTGGACTCTCTACATCAATAATTACAAAAAAATAAAAATAAAAAATTGAAATTTGCCCTTTGGGAGGCAATATTGGGGTCATTTAGCAAAAGGTGCACGTCTAAATTTACCCCAAATCCTATAAAATCTAAAGGAAAACTCAAAACTTCACAAAACCTGGTGAGCACATGAGTGATTCTAAACAAGCATACAAAGTTTTATCAGATCGAACCACAGCTGGCACCATAACAATTAAAAATGACTCAAAAACACCATTTCTATGGTAAATGACCTGAATTAGCCAAAAATGCTTTTTTAAAATCATTGATTTAGGTGGGTGCAGCCTTGCTAAATAATACACGTTGTCTTTTTCCTTATGTGCTTAAATGCCTTAAGCACTTGAACCCCAGTAATCGCTGCTTGCAGCTATATTTACAAGTTGAATTTTTCCTGTTATTTAGAAGAATTATGCCACTTATGCTAGATCAGGAACTGGAAAGAGCAACTCAGCAATTTACGGTTATTTGGCCAGTTAGTTTTGGACCCAGGCTTCTCATTTCAGAAGAAAATGTGCTCAAAACCACTGTCATTTTAGATGCTTTATTCTTTAACAAAATAGAATCTCTGTGCAGTTTGAGAGTAGATACAGGAGGAGAACATCCTCTGAATACAGTATTTACAGCAGATTTTGTACAGATCAAGTTATTAACAAGACACTTTAAATTTTCTACACAATGTGAACACCATGCTCCCCTTCACACCACCCACATGCATACAAACACCCACCCTTTTTGCTATGGAGGTAAATTTGTCAATACAACTTCCTCTGCTTCGCTATCTGCTGAGGTTTATAAAGGCATTGCATGTGCACATTTGTCATTGTCTCCTCACACAAAGATCTCCACTCCTTAACTAAACTCTAAGGCCCAGCACACACATGTACAGATCCCTTCAAAGACGACATAATTCATTGTGGTTTTAAAGATCTCCCTGCAGTGTTTTAAGTGTCATTTGAGTGAAATGACACCAAGTTCTCATCCATAATGAGCTTTGGAAATATTGTGGAAATGTGTTTTTTAGGAGTTCTGTAATACACTGATCCTGCGGAGAAGCTGTTGCTGTTTGGCTTTGAGTTTTCTCTTCTCCTGAGCTTGACGCCTTTGGCTCGCATGCAGCTGGAGCAAGTATTCTGTCGCCTGCGTCAGAATCGCCACCTTCGAGGTCTTTGAGGATGCTGACAGACCTGGAATCTCCTCTCGAAGTGCCTGGAATCTCGAGCGAAGGTCATCCCTCCTCTTTCTCTCCAGGAAGTTCCGACGCTGCTCACTGGAGTCCTCAGAGTCCGACGTAGCGGGAGAAGACAGTGGAGATGAGGGAGAGGATGAAGACTCCAGGCGTGGTCGTTTGCTCACAGACTCCATCTCATCAAAGTCATCCTCAGGATCCGTGTCGGGGGAGGGGGCAGCGTAATTGTGCTGCTGCCGATGCAAAGACACGTGGAAACGCTTGGGACACGGTCCAAACGGATCAGCACTCACTGTAATGGTTACCGGCGTACGGCGACTTGGAGGGCGGCCACGCTTTGGTCGGTTGTCTACTGTCACCACATCAATCTCATCATCATCATCATCATCATCTGAGACAAAAAAAAAAAAAAAAAAAACATTTGGCACATTTAGGAAAAGCACTTCAAATCAATTGAGATGTCTTTTCCAGCACACTTTAATAATGAAAAGAAAATACAGGGCTGGTTTGCTGACACTTATCAAAAAATAGGAAAAATAAGGAAACGAATGCAATGCATCCACTGTGTAACAATTCACCAGTGTGATAGTGGTTTACAATTTAATTTTTTACAGTTCTGGCAAGGAAGGTGCATTCCATCTCTACAGCTACATAAACTGGTTTCATTTTTAAAACCATGTCAGCTTCTACAGTAATTTTAATGGCAAACAAATTAAAAAAAGTTATCAAATTACTTGTTTAAGACACAAAGAAAATTTGCCAAAACAGATCAGGTGTGGGCAGTGCCGTTGTTATCAAAAACTATTAAAAATGGTTTTCGTAACAAAGTCAAAATAAAAATTTAACTTAAAGGCCGTCTTGGAAACTGACTAAACGTGACCCTGGACCACAAAACCAGTCAAAAGGGTCCATTTTTTTAAATTGACATTTACACATCAACTAAAAAAAGCATAAATAAGCTTTCCACTGATGCATGGTTTGTTAGGATATGACTATTTGGCCGAGATACAACTATTTGAATATCCGGAATCTAAGTGCGCACAAAAAAAAAAAAAAAAAAAAAAAAAAGGAGCAAAACGCCATTTGTCTAAGTTGTCCAAATGAAGTTCTTAGCAAGGCATATTACTATCAAAAACTAAGTTGTGATATATTTACGGTAGGAAATTTACAAAATATTTTCATCTTAATATCCTAATGATTTTTGGCATAAAAGAAAAATCGATAATTCTGACCATACAACGTAGTTTTGGCTATTGCTACAAAAATACCTGTGCTACTTAAGACTGGTTTTGTGGTCTAGTGTCACAAATAAAAGATCACTTAAAATAATAAAAGTATATACATATAGTAAAATTAGGTCAGTCATAAAGTTTCCTTTGAATGGAAACGCTGCATGACCTTGCCTGCAGCAAAAATTGCTTTATAAAGTGAGCGGAGTTTCCCCTCACTACTGTGCAGCGAGTAGGGAAAAAAAAAATTGGAGTGGAAGAGGAATAGACTACAGCACTTTGGGACGAGGAATGGAATCCGCTCCACTAATTAACACTCCACTTCGGCTTTTAGTCGGCAAGTGCCTTGGTTACAGGCAAAGCCTGATGCTTTGGCTTCTTACGGAACAATTTTATTTAGAGAGCTACACTAACCAGCTGTCTGAATAGCAAGTTAGATATTAATTACTTGGTTAACTTTCATCTTCATAACATCCTGTACCGCATATTATCACCTCATCAGATCAGCATTACTCTTGAAGTAATCATATCAACTCATGCCATCAATGCTGGGAGGTAATCACATGTAGTCCTTACCAGATGAATCCGAGCGACACTCAGAACCGGATGAGCCCGCAGCCACTTTCTTGTTATGCGGGACAGGGAGTTCCAGTACTGCGGCGGGGTTTACACACTGTGCCGCCTGGGTCCCCGTCACGGGCGTGCCCGATGCGGCACGAACAGTCTTGTGTGCGGTCGAGGTCTGAATCTGAGCCGTCCCCGTTGCTCGCTCGCCATGAGCCACTTTTTCCAGCCGGTGACTCGTGGAAAAGCCACTCCACATGCAGTCTTTGATGACGATAGAGCCCAGATTGCCAAAAATGTCTAGTGGGTCGAACTTGTGCAGCCCCTCGTATTCCTCATCACATGGTAACACCTTCGGCGGTGCCCACCCGGGTCGTTCCCCTGGCAGCGGCAGTAGCAAGTCCCCATCCAGCGTCCTTGAGGGCGACATGGGCGGGGTGGGAAGCAGCTCGAATTTCTTCCATATATCCTCGCTCGGGGCTGTAGACTTAAAGAAATCCTCCTCGGTGTCCATCTCGTCGTAAAAGTAGTGCTCCATGTCCCAGCCGTACAATATGTGAGTGCTGACTCCAGGCATCGCTGCAGAACTTCTACAAGATTATCTGTGAAGACAACGGGTCATTAGATCAAATGATGCCTTGCCCACGTGGAGTTCAAATGCGTCGCAATGCACAAGCGAAATGCACTCACTAATTGCATGCACTCACTCAATGCATTGCTTAAACTCACAATATACGTTACTTTAATGCACATTTGCAGGGCTAAAAAGCACAATATTTACAGGCAAACACATTATCACTAAATGCATTGCAAACGCGACTTTTACATGCAAACTCATATGCGATCAATTGCATTTATTAAATGCACCAACAATGCATAAGACTTAATATTTCCGTAGCACGTGCATAACTAACGTTACATATAATCGCATATAGCAAGCGTCTGCAAGGCACAAAAACATCCAAAGTAACACGTCAAGCTTATTTACACTAACAGGAAATTATAACTAACCACTGCTGATTGAAAGTCCCACAGAAACCAACGGCTGCGATGTAAACGTAGTACTCTATTACTCCCATAAAGATTAGACGCACTAACAAGGGGGTAAAGGGAGCACCCGGTCCGATTAAAGCATCCAGGAAATGTTCAACAGCTCACGGCTTCACGCCAAAGTTCACCACGAAATGAACTTAAAATTCTCGTCAGACCAAGTTAATTGTATCCTGATGTAAAAATGCACTTACCATGGGGTCGCAGACCTGCAAAGTCCAAGGAGAGTCTACGGGACGCGCAGAACAGAACAAAGAAGCACAGCGTCCGGTAGAACTCCGGTACACACGCGCTCACTAAACAATAGTGCGCGCAAATCCAGCCGCCTTTGTTTTACGGCCGTTTAACCTGAACAACGAGAAAAGTTTTTTTTCTTCCCTTGCGGAAATAAAGCGGGTGTCCTGTTACAACGGCAGCAACGATCGATCCGCGTGGTGCAGTGCAGCCGCACCCTCCCCCAGCCCGCTGCCGGTAAAAGTGCTTTCGCGCCAGATCTGCGTCTTTGTGTGAGAGAGCTCAGCGTGGACCCACCCACCGGAGGCGCTGGGCGGGGAGAGCGTGTGAACCGCCGCTTATTGTGAATGTGAAGGCAATTTGCAGCACTAAAATAGGGATTTGAATGAAAATAGAAGCTTCTACGTCACTACTTCAATCTAATCATCATGGAGCTGATGCGTCCTTTTAATTGTCTTCTGATGCATGGCGCACTAATCAATATGTTGTGTCTGAAGTGGCTAGGACAACAAGACGAAAACACTGCACTCTGTACCGGTTTATTGAAGCATATGTTGATAAAATGCAACAGATACTTTTAAAATGATATTTGTAGTGTGTTTTATCAGCATGATAAAATATATATTAAAAATCAAAGGGCTGCAGACAGGAAAAGAGAAAAAATAGTGCAGTAGTAGAATAGTAAAACCTACTTAGAAAGTTCTATAAAACAGTAATTTGAAAGCAATGCTATTTAAAAAATTCTGCTCCCATTTTCCATATTTTTGTGCTTGCCCATTAAATCATCAAAGTCTCAAAAAAAGCAAATCATAGCTGGACTTTTTTTTTTCAATTTGGGGATTTTAGCAAAAAATATTTCTTCATGAAAAACATAAATTAAAAGGACTATTTGATTAATTTTAGAGTTAATTGTTTTTTTATGTTTTTATTTCAGTTAATTTATTCCACAAATCAACCATGCATACACTACCAGTCAAAAGTTTTTTCTAATGTTTTTAAAGAAGTTTCTTCTGCTCACCAAGCCTGCATTTATTTGATCCAAAGTACAGCAAAAACAGTACAATTTTGAAATGTATTTTTATTATTATTTTTACTATTTGAAATAACTGCTTTCTGTTTGAATATATTTCAAAATGCAATTCATTCCTGTGATTTCAAAGCTGAATTTTTAGCGTCATTACTCCAGTCACATGATCCTTCAGAAATCATTCTAACAGTCTGATTTTCTGCTCAAAAAATTATTATTAATATTATTATGTTGAAAACAGCTGAGTAGAAGTAAATCTTCCTCTTTTATAACATTATAAATGTCATTATCATCACTTTTGATCAATTTAAAGCATCCTTGCTTAATAAAAGTATTTAAAAAGTATTTTAAAAAACGTATACTGACTCCAAACTTTTGAATTGTATAGTGTATAATGTTACAAAAGCGTTTTATTTCAGATAAATGCTGATCTTTGGATCTTTCTATTCATCAAAGAATCCTGGAAAAAAAAAAAAAACACACACACACACACACACACTAATCAACTGTTTTAAATATTGGTAATAATAAAAATGTTTCTTGAACAGCAAATCAGCATATTAGAATGATTTCTGAAGGATCATGTGACACTGAAGACTGGATTAATGATGCTGAAAATTCAGCTTTGATCACAGGAATGAGCTACATTTTAAAATATATTCAAACAGAAAGCAGTTATTTTAAATAGTACAAATATTTCACAATATTACTGCTTTTACTGTGTTTTGAATCAAATAAATGCAGGCTTGGTGAGCAGAAGAGAATTCTTCAAAAAACATTAAAAATCCTACTTTTTACTGGTAGTGTAGTTCTGGGACATGTTTTGTCCCATGTCTCATGAATTAGTGATCAGTATTGTTACATTTGTTGAAAAACAGTTCATTTCTTTTTATTATATGATTTCAGTCAGAGATTCCAGCTCTGCTACCTTTGCTTGCAATGTAGCCACATCTGTTATTCTTGTGGAGCATTTTTCATAATTTTTCATAATTCGGCACTCACATAGAAGGTTTGTGGTTTAGTATAGAGCAGTTAATGGTTGTGCTGACGTCAAAGTCCATCCATACACCCCTCCACCCCCTGGCCACCCAACTCGTTACTGAGAGCACAGTGTGAACGATAGTCAAGTAGAGGTGTGATCTAATGCTTGACCTTATACAGGGCATCACACATCTACGCAAATGACCAGAGCAGATCCAGCACCTTGTGGAGAAATGTCTATCAGTTCATATCATGCTGAAATATCTCTAAAACTGGTATATTTATGAAGCTCTGTAGTTAATTTGTATATATGAAAGTAAAAAGTTTATCTATTACATTAAAAAAGTATCAGTGCTAAAAGAGGAGTGTCTGGTGTACTCATACTTTTGCAACATGAAGGCGTGTGTGGCTAAGACGGAAAATAGATGTAGGCCTATTTCACCATCATCAAACCACCACACACATACAGGAAAGGTGGAGAAATGGGAGTTTTGGAACAGTGATTGTTGTCCTAAATAGCAGTTCAGCGTTTTCTTATACTGTACTGATCAGCACTGTTGGGTACATTCAGTTTATTTCTACTGAATATAAAAGTCTTGGAGAAACACATTTGAGTCTGCTATGCTCTATTAACTGGTCTGGGCATCTGTTGTATAAGTCTGGCCAGTCAAAACACCCAGTCAAGTGGTCAAAAAGCTCATAGTGAGCAATACTTACGCACACAAAGAACCCCCACACACCTCTTATGAAGCACATGTACATACACAACTCAGACTTGCGTTCGGGCGCCTCCTACTGCATAAAGGATACATGACACCTCCTAACCCATCAATGGCTTGCATGAAAGAAACAAAAGATTTTCTTCTGTTTCTTCCATCCCCCATTCAAAGAGAAATCTCATACTGTCTTCTTTCCTGCCGGGAGGGTTTGTATACAGACAATTGCATAATACTAACAGTAATGCAATGAAAAAAAAGCACCTAATTCAAATATTGAAATAAATAAAATAAATCTTTATAAAAAAACACAAATGTGTTATTATTATTATTATTATACAAATATATTCATGAGTTTTTAGTGTCTAATAAATTTTTAAATGTAGATGAATTTTAGTATTTTATACCTGTATAAATGAACCATGATGTTTATGTAATGTTGTCTGTTATTACCTCATGTTTTAATTATTTTATAAAATTGCAATATTTTCAAATATTTATTATTTTACATCATAAAACTCTAGACTCAGCCCTCTCTGAGCCCAAAGACATGCCAATAGTATCCAAATCCCCCACTCTGCTCCTCAGCTCTTTCTTTCTCTCCTCTTCTCCCACTCCCTTGCTTCCCCACCATCCCCCTCTTCAACGGGGCAAAAACTTGCCACTGTCTTTGTTAAGGCAACAGATTAGCCCCTAACAAAGGGTTAAGGGAGGGTTAGCGCTCCAGGCTAGCAGCCTCTCCGTGTGCTGGGAGCTGGTATTGTTCTAGTTTTAGTCTGGTATGCGCATGTGGAGAAAGGATGGAGACTTGACACCTTTCGGCAGTTATTATAAACTATTATTTCCACACACTCACAGGGATTTGAAAAAGAGCAAACAGCTTCATTAGGTGAAAATGAGGTGCTGTACATGAATAATAATTGACTGTACACATGCAAATTGACTGATAGTGAAAGGCCAAGTATGTTCAGACCCAGAGTTAAAGTAAACACAAGCTATAGATGAAGACAAAAGATCTGCTGAAATAATCCCTCAGTTATTTGAAGAGTGTTTGAGAATAGTCTGATCTTTAGACCAACTCTTGTTTCTGCTCTCAGTCCCTATTCCCCTCATCTCACCCTTAACCTCTTTGACCCCCAATAACCTCAGACAGTCTCACCTTATAGAGACCACTATAAGCTGAAAGATTTTATGTCAGAGCTCTGAATGAGTTTGAGCTGTTGCAATTCCATGAAGTTTATTATGTTGTTTATATAGTACTGTTCAAAAGTTTGGGGCAACTAAGACTTTTTCTATCTTTTTCTTTTTTTTAAAGAAATTAATACTTTTATTAAGCAAGGACATATTAAATTGATTAAAAGCAACAGTAAAGACGTGTGCAATGTAAATGTATATTTCAATAAATGCTGTTCTTTTGAATGTTTTCAACACTGATACTAATAAGAAATGCTTCTTGAGCATAAAATCACCATATTAGAGTGAAAACACTGAAGACTGGGGGGGAAAAATATCAGCTTTGCCATCACAGAAATCGGTTGGATTTAAAATACAGTTAAGCTCAAAAGTTTACATACACCTTGCAGAATCTGCAAATTGTTAATTATTTTACCAAATTAAGAGGGATCATACAAAATGCATGCTATTTTTTATTTATTACTGACCTGAAGACAGTTAAATATAGCCTACAAGAGAAAATAATAGTTCAATGTATAAAAATGACCCCGTTCAAAAGTTTACATACACTTGGTTCTTAATACTGAATTGTTACCTGAATGATCCATAGCTGTGTTTTTTCGTTTGTTTGTTTGTTTGTTTGTTTTTGTTTAGTGATAGTTGTTCATAAGTCCCTTGTTTGTCCTGAACAGTTAAGCTGCCTGCTGTTCTTCAGAAAAATCCTTCAGGTCCAGTTTTCAGCATTTTTCTGTATTTGAACCCTTTCTAACAATGACTATGATTTTGAGACCCATCTTTTCACACTGAGGACAACTCAGGGACTCTTATGCTACGATTACAGAAGGCTCAAATGCTAACTGATACTTCAGAAGGAAATAAAATGCATTAAGAGCCGGGGAGTGAAAACTTTTTGAAAGAATAAATTTCACTTATTTTGTCTTCTGGGAAACATGTAAGTATCTTCTGTAGCTTCTAAAGGGCAGTACTAAATGAAAAAATATGATATTTAGGCAAAATATGAAAAATGTACACATCTATATTCTGTTTAAAAGATTACACCCCCAACTCTTAATGGATATTTTTTTTCTTCTGAAGCATCAGTGAGCGTTTGAACCTTCTGTAATAGTTGCATATGAGTCCCTCAGTTGTCCTCAGTGTAAAAAGATGGATCTCAAAATCATACAGTCGTTGGAAAGGGTTCAAATACATAAAAATGCTGGAAAACCAAAGAATTTGTGGGACCTGAAGGATTTTTTTTTTTTTTTTTTTTGAAGAACAGCAGGCAGTTTAACACAGTATTAAGAATCAAGCTTATGTAACTTTTGAACAGGGTCATTTTTATACATTGAACTATTCTTTTTTCATGTGGACCATATGTAAATGTCTTTTATGTGAAATATCTTATTCAGGTCAGTACTAAATAAAAAATAACATGCATTTTGTATAATCCCTCTTATTTTGGTAAAACAATTAACATTTTGCTGATTCTGCAAGGTATATGTAAACGTTAGACCTCAACACTTATTTTAAATTGAAATAATATTCCACAATATATATATATATATATTTTTTTTTTTTCAATATTTATTGATCAAATAATCAGTTTGTCAGTAGCTTTTCAAAAGAAACGGTTAAAAACCCTTTTTTTTTTTTTTTTTTAAGCACAAATGGCATTGTTTTCTGGGAATGGGCCATACAAAAAGCACAATTCACATGATAAGTGAATTACAGAGATCAGAAGCCTGTTTAAAATGTAACTGTCATTGCAATTGTCATTTAAATGCCATGAGCCCAGACACATTCAGTGTGCTCATATACTGATTCTTCACAGTGAAGTTAGAAAGTGACTTTAGAATCTCTCTGTCTATATCCCTGTAAGGCGAATCTCTCAGTAAGGTGGTATTTTATTTTCTATTTTGCTGTTTGGCTAAATCAAGTAGCCTTTTTATTTGACAATTAAGTAGGGCGGTCAGCTCAAATGGGTCACATTTTGGTAAATTACTTATAATACCATCAAATAAGCTGAGATCTAATGATATTTTTATAAATTAGCATGGGTCTGTTAAATATATCTACATTTTTCAAATGTGAAAAAGTATAATTGTTTTAAAATGATGAGAGTTAGAGTATCAGCAGGTACCTTGAGCCACAGCACAGCATTCAGGTAAAATGGGCCAGTATAAAAAGAGAGCAACACAGGTAGCCTAATTTCGGTTAAAATCATTTTATCTCTAACAGTAAATTGACACTATTGACTTTAGTGTGCCATAGCAACATTTGTTCAACATTTATTTCATTAAATAAAAAGTTGAACGAATATTTTGTTAAATAATGCAATTAAAAATTAACTGATCATGTTGTACAGGTGTGTATTTCTGTGTATTGGTGCCTTTTGTATGTTTGTATGCGTGTATGCTTGTATTTTTTTTTAAAGGCTGTTAGGATTTTGTGTGGATGCATATCTAGGCCTACTTAAAACCTATTTTCACCCTTAATTTGTATGTAAATGTGTATGTGTGTATGCAGCCCATTTTACTGAGATCTTCTTTTCTTTCCCTTTCTCTTCTCTCTTCTTCCTGTCCTCTTGCCATACTGTTTGCAATGCATTTTTTTTTAAAGACTGTTCACATTTTGTATGGATACATATCTATAAATCTGTTTTTACCCATAAACCTATAAATCTATTTTTACCTCAGTTTCTGTTTAAAAGTGTGTGTGTGTGTGTGTGTGTGTGTATATACAGCTCATTTTAGCTGAAATTTGCAGCCCATTTTAGCTTAACCAGCCACCCAAAAATACTTTTTTTTTAATGAAAATCGAGGTTTCTTTTTTAAATGAAACTTTTTTTATTTGAAAGAGCATGTCAAACATTGTTTATGAACCTTTGCTTTGTTGGTAAGCTTTAGTACCGTTATTAGTGATGAATAAAATTTACTGTCAGGCTTACCTTACAATTTCACTTACAAGCTTCATGTAACACTCTGCCCTGCCCGCCTTAAAAACGCAGATCGCTCAAAATTATTTTTACATGTCAACAAGTCTTGAAACAACAATGCAAGATCAGTTATTGTGATTTTCTGTAAAAATGTAAAGAGCTATGACGTTACAACCTGATAGCCCATATTAGCTAACTTCACCCTATGATTGTATTATTCAAGTTTATTTGAGCTTAACTGATTTGTCTGAGTTGATTATATTTCCACTGGAGCAAAATTACAGCTCGTCTATTTATTGTTTGCAATTTAATTGCTGTCCAGCAGATGACGCCACAACCTTAAATTATTGCAGGCATAGACTCAAAATCAAACTGTCTTACAATTTTCCCCATAGTGTTGTTGATATTGGAGAATAGTTTAAATGCTGGTCATGTTACTTCTCTGAAACAGTATGATAAATAATAGAAAACATTAATACAGAATATATCTGTAGCAAATGAAAAGTTTAGTTCCAAAACGCGATAAATGCGATACATTCACTCAGCCAATCACGGCGCATGATAAATAAGAGATTAACTGTGCAGTGAGAGCTTCGTTGATTATAAAGGAACTTTGTGAGATCGCGATTAACTAAGATGAGTGGCAGCTTTTAATGATTTTTAAGGGAGTTTGTAAGTGAGATACTGATTTAAATACAACAGTTAAATTAACAAGAAGTTAATATTAAGTGACTAACATTGTCTGACTATAACACTATTGCCTGATTTTGCTCTATTTTGTCGAAACCAAGTCACAACTGAGCCGCTGCGCATCTCTATTCAAATACAGCTGTGTTTCCTTTATAAATGAACGCCCTTTTTTAAACTGATCTAGTGAGTCAATTAATCAATTACCCATTCATAAAGACAGTCACTTGCTTTATTCCTGAATGAATCAGCCGTTCGAACGAATCAAATGAATGATTCAGTAATTAAAACCGCCACCTACTGGCAGTTTTAGTTTAATTTTTAAAGTATTTTCTTTTCAGTTATTTAAATCATTTAATATTTCTGTATTCAAAATTTTATACTTAAAACATTAATCTCAACATTAATTTATGAACTCGATTGCAGGCATGCCATCTCTGAGCCTCATTAAACATATAAAAATACACCTACAAGCCACTTTTGTCTTCTTCTGTGCCACCACTGTAGTACAAATTAATTTTGTTAATACAGATTTCATTTGATTGGCAGCTTATTCTTATTCTGTTGTTTTAATTAAAAAAATTAAAAAGCTTATTAAATATTTATTTTTAAAAACTTGACATAAAAGATGACATACTTTTAATAAAGTTAAAAAGTGCCATTGCAAAGGTAAAAACAAAATTCCAAACAAAATTATTTGCTCCTAAAATTTTGACTGTGCTCCTAATTTTTTTAAGTTAAAAGAAAAGTGTAGAGACCTGATTGATTTATTGCATTTTGCAGAAAAAAAAGAAAAACCCAAGACAAACAAAACAAAAAAAAAGTTTGAAACAGAAAATAGTGGTTTTCATCTTGCCACTTTCTTAGTAAAGAAAACACATTTTTACTCAAAATTAATCAAAATTGATTTATAGCATTTTGGAACCAAACTCTTCGAATTATGACAATAGCTCTGCAGACAAAAAAACTGTTTCAGAAATAAAACCAACTCTTATGAGGGACACAGAAGAAATGGAGCGATTTTCTTAACACATTTAACATAATTTCAAGCATTTTTTTTTGCTTTATAAAGTACACAGAGTGTGTGCATGAATCAACATTCATGCACATGGTTATGAGAACATGTGCGAGTAACAGACGACAGATGTCCACAGTATCAAGTTCATGTACAGCATATTTATATCAGAATGTGTACTTGAGTTTTATATTACAGATCACTCTACATTATGGCCTTTACACATTTAATATATAATTTAATAATAATTTCAATCAATCAATCAATGCATTTTACAGTCAATTAATGGCAGCTGTGGTTTGGTAGCAACATTTTAGATTTTATGAAATTAACTTAAATTTACAGTAAAAACTAAGTTTAATGTAATTTAACGTTAAAATAGGCTACCAACCTGCTGAAGTACTAAAAAGTTTTGTACCCTTATAATACTGATAAATACCAAAAAAAAAAAAAAAGGAAGAGAATGCCACATGAAAAAAGTTCATAGCTTTTCCACAAGCTGTTGTAAATACTAATACAAATGTGCACACAGTGTCATACACACAAATATAATAATACAATACACAAACATGACACCAAAATTGTGTGTGTTTTGAATTGTTGTTAATCATTAATTTAACAGCATTATATGTAACATAAAACCATAATGTACATAACTGAAGAGAAGAAGCATTATTTTATTATTTCATTATTTCAGTGAAATCCCATCAAATGTAAAGTGTCACACAGGGACAAGGATATTTTATCACATCCAAAAGCATCATTACTGTAAAAATTACTGCACATTTTGATCATTTTTTACAATGTACAATAAGTCTTTTAGGAACTCTTTGAAACTCCCTCTTGAACACAAATTATACTCTCTTTTTTAAAAACCATCATTAATTCAGAATAACTGATTACATCATTTAAACAAGTAATATTAATTGAGATTTCTGTTGGCAGCAACTGCTTATATAAATCTCAAGTAGTTTGTGGTAACATCTAGTACACTTAATACTTGGCGCCCTTCTCCTGAAGAAACCTGGGGTTAAATATCTTTCAAAGGAACATCATGATACCTCATGAATCAACGCTTGATCTGAACCTGCATCTTTGATCTTTAGTCACTAGAACAGGCCTCCCCAGTGGTGCTTTATACAACGTAATCTTGTTTTGCTCAAGCACCATACAGTTGGTTTTGCAAAGTTTCCAACTTTCCACAGAGGCTCAGCTGGACTGAGATCGGGGCTTTGACTTGAATAGTTTCACTTCTCTTTCTGTTTTCATTTTGAAAAGCTATCATTTACCTCACGTTACGTTATGGGGGCTTTCTTTTAAGTTTAGTTGATTCCTTAGTGTTTGCTAAACGTTCTGTAATTTATTAATCGGTACAGGGTAATACAGCATGTGGTGCATGCATGCTTCATCTTATTCGTTTTGTATCCTGTTTTATTGTCATTGTGCTTTTAATAAAGTATAGGCTACCAATGAATCCATCTTTTGTTTAGTCTTAAAAAGTGAAAGGTGTATAAATGTAAGCAAAACAGACAATAATCTCTTCTTGTAAAACGTGACAAGATCGCGAATTCGAAAGTGAAATCATCTAAAGCCCGACTTACAGCAGAGGAACTCCCATTCACAAAATTCAAGCCAAAAATAATACTACTGATGAAAAAAACGTACGGGTTAATGGTTAACCACTTTCGTTACCATATAACTATAAACTGTGATAAAAGTTAATCAGCATGCATTGATTAAAGTTGTAGCCAAAAAACGACCAATTTCTGTGCTCCTGCTGCCAACTGAGAAAGTTAGTCGCAAATGAGCGACGCGTGGAAAGTATGGCAGAACGTGATTGTACCAAGTACGACATGTTCCTGGATCAACATCTTTGTTGACCCTGGAACAACATGGTGATTAACCAATCAGTTTTGAAAAACAGTTTATAGTTTTTGTGAAGTTTAGGCTTACAATCAGTGTTTGGTGCTTGCACATCAGTGTTATTCATCTATCATTTCTTCTGATTTTAGAGATTACTCATGGGTAAGGTTAGGTTTAGGTGTAGAGATGTGGTCAAGATTAAAATTTTGGATTAAAATGTTGTTCCAGGGTCAACAAAATATGTTGACCCAGGAACACATCTAACTCTAGACTCTAGAGCCCTGGTCAGCATGCGACTGATTCTGAAGCAGCGGCGGCAATAATTAGGGAGCGGCGGCAGGGACAGTGAGGGGGACAGATCGGGTCACTATGAATCTGGAGGGGTCATGTCCCCCCTGTCCCTAGTGCCATCTGCGCGCCTGGAAATGTATGCATAAATACATCTATGAATACATATACAATATATATATATAATTTATATTTTAACTGTATTTAAAAGTGGAAAATGTTCATCTCAGCGTTCGCTTGCGTGTGCACATCGTTCGATGCGTGACGGTGAAAAGAACATGCGTGGGCGTGGACACGGACACACTTAAGCGTTCAAACGAGGCAGAGCAGAAGTGAAGAGCAGCATCTCGTTTCGTTCGCAGTACTCAATCAAACAGTCTTACTTAACCTGAACAGAAGAAGAAAGCAGCGTGCTCTGCTCCTGAAATAACAACACCTCTGATTAGTGTTATGGCAAGAGGAGAGGGAGCCGAACAGTTCTCATCTGGTTTGTTACCTACAGCCAAAACTGTGACTCAAGATGGAATCAAAATTGCTAAGGTATGTTACCTGAACATGATTTAAATCATTTATGTTTGAGTGTTTTTTTTTTTTTGGCTCCTAGTAGGCACTCCCAGAGCAGACAGTGGTGGGGTTAATTGATAAGGCGGGAGATTAGATTGATGCTGAATATAATGATTACAGCAGCACGTGCCATACGCGCGCGACCGTTAAGGTTTTATGCGGAAGAGCTTACTTGCTTCCGACGGCTGACATTGATGTCATATTTGTAAATCTAGAATTAGACGTTCAGCCGATGGCCTGTGTTTTTGTGGATATACATATTTGTTTGTAACACACACTATAGGTTTACTGAGGCGTATCTGTGACAACGTTGCAAAGAAAAGCCGGATTTAAAGGGGACGTGTTCATTTACCCGGAGGAAATAGATTTTGACTAGCCCAATGTATGAAGGCATAGCTTTATAAGGAGTTATTGGCTAACCAATTATAAAAATATAGATGTTTCCAGAAACGTATGTTGTTTGTGACGTAGGTTATTGTAGATATGACTCGTAGTGGTTGCTGATTACAGGGCAAAAACCGTGTAAACTTTCTCATGCCATTACACATCAAAGTCAGATTAAAGTCATGTCTAGCGTTGCGTTTATTCATCCTCCTTGTCTCTCTGATCATTAAAAGACAGGATAGAAACATCATAAAAAATACTTTGCACTCTGGTTATAATAATCCTAATTATGTGTGTGTGTGTGTATATATATACTACCAGTCAAAAGTTTTTTTTTTTTTTTTTTTTTTTTAAAGCTGAACTTTCAGCATCTTTACTCCAGTCTTCAGTGTTACATGATCCTTTAGAAATCATTCTAACATGCTAATTTGGTGTTCAAGAAACATTTATTGTTATTATTATCATCAATATTTAAAACAGCTGAGTAAATTTTTTTTTTTCTTTTTTCAGGACTGTTTGATGAATAGAAAGATCTAATAATCAGCATTTATCTGAAATAAAAAGCTTGTGTAACATAATACACAATACCATTCAAAAGCTTCGAGTCAGTATAATTTTTTTTTTTTTAAATTATTACTTTTGTTTAGCAAGGATGCTTTAAATTGATCAAAAGTGATGATAAAGACATGTATAATGTTACAAAAGATTTCTCTTTAGATAAATGTTGTTCTTCTGAACTTTCTGTTCATTGAAGAAACCTGTTTTCAACATGATATTTTTTGAGCAGCAAAACAGACCATTGTTCTTACAGAGACAAGATTAACAAACTGGGCTGACCATATGCAAGTTCTCAGTGTGTAAAGAGACTGGTAATTTTTGAGAGGCAATATTAACATCACTACTGCATTTTATATATATAACCAATTTAAAATCTGGTGACTCTGACAAAGCATATACCAAATACATTTGTGGAGAACTAAGCATGAAGTCATCATGTCCAACAACTGACGCTACTGTAATTGCGGTGTTCTGTACTCGCTAGGATAAGTGCACATACATGTAGTTTAAGCATTAGTGGTTGACCCTACTTTGCAGGCTGAGGCATTTAAAGCCAAGCACTTACAGGGACTTTGGTCTGAAATGGTAAAGAGAGGGGAACCAATGAGAATAGTTTGCTACGTAATTCTCACACTGAGACCGCAGTCCGTTACATCGTTTTCCAGTCAGAGGAAGTTGTGAAGCTTGGCTGCTAGTTTAAATGTGCGGACTATTCCGTAAGCATCACAAACTGGTTAACTAGACCACCTAAATGGTGGCATTAGAATGAAGAATACCTCTAAAATGCAAATAGAAGAGTTAAAAGTCCAGTTTATCTGTAATGTCCTTGCAGAGCCAGAGTCTTTGATGCTGAGCACTGGGATTTTTTTTTTTTTAAGAGCTTGAAATGGAATGTCACAAAAACACAAACGGAATCCAAACTAAATGAACTTCTCCAGTTAGAATTTAATCTTGTCCTCTAGTGGTGAAAAGTTCACCGGTCTCTCATGGCTCTGGTTTTACTTGCTACAAACACTGTCATTGTCCATCCTTTCATAATCTCTTTTTTTTGTCCTCCTTTCCACAGCAGGAGAGGAAAAGAGCTCTGACTGTGTGGAGTAAGGTGTGTTTTGCAATCGGAGGGGCTCCGTATCAGATCACAGGCAGCGCCCTGGGCTTCTTTCTGCAAATCTTCTTGCTTGATGTGGCACTGGTGAGCATACATATGCGAACACAATAACTAAATGGCATAGGATCTATATTGTGAGACCTCAAGACCTTATTATGAAAACAAACTGGCTCAGTGATCGTATCATACGCTCCATGTCGCTAGATAGAATGGTGAGAAAATGACCTCTCCTTGTTAGAATCAAACAAAGTAAGCGAACAATGGCCCAGAGCCCCAGGTCAAGGGCAGGAACAAGTGTGGGAGAGACAGAAAAAGAGCATGTGAGAGGGTTGAAAGCAGATATAAAGCAGCTCTGTCTTGCTGTGTACTGCGTCCCTGTGACAATAAGAATTCTCAGCTCCAGTTATCTTGTTCAAAACTCCTGTTGCCTCATTATTGCAACAGTTTCCATAGCGATAGCCAATCAGGTCTTCTCATCAGAGTCAGCTGAGCAAATGAAGGATTGACACCAGATGAAGTGTTATGTGGTTGAAGAACAGCCATTTGACTTAATATTGCAATAGTCTTGATAGACTGTTATTGGCTTGCTATTGCAAATTAGTATTTGTTATCATGTTATTTTAATTATTGTATATATATATAATTCTTATAGTTTTACTGTTTACTTCGATTTGTTATCTTCTAGTTATTTACCAGTAGCAGCTAATGAATTGGATGTTGCACACATTCAAAGAAAATAGCATGCTTCCACATTTTTATATAGAGAGCTGTGTGATAATATAGTTACATTTTGCAGTGATAAAGAGTTTTCTATCTCTTTATGTGAGTATATGAATATACTTGTATATTCAACTTTATATATAGAACTGTGTGATAATGCAGTTCACATTTTATGACAATACAAACAATCACAGTAGAATTGCAATATAGTATATGTTATATAAACTCGCAACTGTGACTTTTTTTCTCTGAATTTTGAGTTTATATCTTGCAATTCTGACTTTATAACACGCAATTGTGAGTTTATACCTCAAAAAAGTCTGAATTGCGTGGAAAAAAAAGTCAGATTTGCAAGATAATCTCGCAATTGTGAAAAAAAATCTGAATTGCGAGATGCAAACTCGCATTTGTAAGAGAAAGTCTTTTGAATTTTGAGTTTATACAGTAGCGCACAATTCTGACTATTGCAATTGCGAGTATATATCATGCAATTCTGAGAAAAATGCCAAAATTGTGAGTTTATGTCTTACAGTTCTGACGTTATTTCTCGCAGTTGAGTTTATATCATGCAATTCTGAGAAAAATGTCAGAACTGCGAGATATAAACTTGCAATTGTGAGAAAAAAAGTCAGAATCGTGAGTTCATACAGTATCACGCAATTCTGACTCTTTCTCGCAATTGCAAGTTTATATCATGCAATTCTGAGAAAAAAGCCAGAATCGTGAGTTTATATCTCGCAATTCTGACTTCTCGCAATTGTGAATTTATAATCGTGCAATGCTGAGAAAAAGCCAGAATTCTGAGTTTATATCTTACAATTCTGACGTTATTTCTAGTAATTGTGAGTTTATATCATGCGATTCTGAGAAAAAAGTCAGAATTGTGAGATGCAAACTCACATTTATAATAAAAAAGTCTGAATTGTAAGTTTATACCTCGCAATTCTGACTTCTCGCAATTGTGAATTTATAATCATGCAATGCTGAGAAAAAGCCAGAATTATGAGTTTATATCTTACAATTCTGACATTATTTCTAGCAATTGTGAGTTTATATCATGCAATTCTGAGAAAAAAATCTGAATTGCGAAATGTATATTCGCAATTGCAAGAAAAAATCAGACTTGCGAGATGCAAAATTTAATTTGTGAGAAAGTCAGAATTGTGTTTATATCTAGCAATTCTGATTTTATAGCATGCAATTCTGACATTATTTCTCACAATTGTGAGTTTATATCACGCAATTGCAAGAAATAAAATCAGAATTGTAAGATATAACTCACAATTCTGACTTTATTTCTTGCAATTGCGCATTTGTATCATGCAGTTCTGAGAAAAGAAGTCAGAATTGTGAGATGAAAACATTGCAATAACTTTTTTTTTATTTTTATTCATTCGCAGAAACGGGCTTCCATATGTTGCTTTACAACTTTTCTTTTTTAATGATATTGCTGGGCAATAATATAGTTTACATTCAACCAAACACAGGAAAGTTAGACGCACTACTCTGTGGTAAAATATGGCTTTTACTGTGGGATGTTCCTAATAGTTATGATTTTCCTACAATCATTGCACTGGAATCAGTATTTAAGACCTTTAGCAAACATTACTACATGTAAATCCTACATTAACTAATGACTAAATCTGTCTTTCTAGTTGGATCCCCTCAATGCTTCTGTGATCCTGTTTGTGGGTCGGGCCTGGGATGCTGTGACTGATCCTACAGTTGGGTTTTTAGTAAGCAGAACCCCATGGACACGGCACGGACGCATGATGCCCTGGTACGTGATTGTCAGAAATGCACACAATGAAATGATCCTGTAATGTGTGCTGCATATGCAATATGCATGGTACTGTTTTCTAAATTCGTGAGAAAATTAAAATGAAATGAAAACACTCTATCTACAATGCTGAAACTCTGGGACTGGGTGGGTATTCACAGAGAGAGAGAAAGTGAGACGTATTTAAGAAAGAGAAACGAGCAGTAGCCATGGTGATAGAGCTGAGTCCACCTGCTCTGGGTTGCGTACTGCTCCGGGAGGTTACTAGAGTGCACAGTGTGTTGTCATTTCTCTGGGATTTTGCTGACTCTTATGCACGCACTCAGATGTGGCATGAAAACTCTAAAGCAAAAAATCTTCAGTAAGCCAGTAGAAAAGTGCACACACACCCTCATACTCCAATAGTAGAAACTTACTGGTTCTTTTTGTAAGCATTCACTATGAAACACTATCCATTCTAACAGTTCTGAGAAAATTATGCTTGTTTAATCCAATGAAATAGAAGCTTTTTAATAAAATGAATTGATTGAAGATTATCACCAGTATTTAATTTGTACAGTATAAACACAGGCATACAAAATGAGATAGGATCGAGGAGTTGAAGTGAAGTGCAATGCAAATCTGTTATGTTTGTAAGGTGTATGTGTGTGTGTGATAATGGCATGTGGGAAACGGATGTTGAGTGCAGAAAAAAACTCTTGCTTTCTGATTGGCTCAGCCGACCACACCACCAGAACTGACCAATCAGAGCATAAGCAGCGTGCAGGAGATCTGAGAGATGCAGTTTAAAACAGCGGTTTCATAATGCTGCGTAATACACTGTTTCAGTTTTGAGTTTACTGTTCACAGAAGGAACTGACCACCAGTTTATTAACCACAATGAAAAAATTGTGAATAAATATTTAAAATTTTTTTAGAAATGTGTATTTTTAAAATATATTTAAGTAAAAAAATAGAAATTTAAAAAATGAATGTACAAATGAGTAAAATGTTATGCAATATCTGACAGCCACTTGCATTGGGAAATATAGATGACAATGTCAGAAAACTGAACATGAGACATTGCATGTGCATTTATAGGATGTAATGCATCATGTATTTTGATTGTTATAATTTTTTTTTTTTTTTTTTTTCAAAATACACTACCAGTTAAAAGTTTTTGGACAGTGAGATTTTTTAACATTTTTTTTTTTAAAGAAGTCTCTTTTGCGCCAAGCCTGAATTTATTTGATCCAAAGTACAGAAAAAAATGTTACAATTTTGAAATATTTTTACTATTTCAAATAACTCTTTTCTATTTGAATATATTGTGACGGTTTCGGAATAAACTGCACAGGTTTTAATTGTCTAACACAAGAGCCAATCAGGCGAAAGACATGGAGATGTAAATTACTCAAATTACTAATGGAGATGTGAGTAATAAAAATGTAATTTATTTCTGTGATTTCAAAGCTGAATTTTTAGCATTGCTACCTGTCACATGATCCTTCATAAATCCTTCTAATTATTTGCTGCTTAAAAAAAAAACATTTATGATTATTAGGGGAGAGCGGGGATGAAAGTAACGCGGGACGAAAGTAACAAAGCTATTTTTTCAGAGCCCGGACTATATTTGCTTTCCAAGCTATGACAGCATATTCAGCACGCAACACTTGATGTAGCTGAGAAATATCACGTGATTTTGTCATTGTTTCCCGCGGTTAGGTCCGTTTTTGAATACAATAAGTAAATTATGAAAGTGGTAATTAGTTGTGTTGTGTTTCTCGTTTCATGTGTCACAGTAATGATCAATCTACATGTTATTTAGTGCTGTAATACATCCTGAAGTTTGGCTTTTTTCAGTAAAGAAGTAAATCGGATTTAAATGTCAGGGGTTCACTTGTTACTTTTGTCCCCCTACAGTGACAACAAGTGTTTCTTTTATCCCACAGCATGCTAATTTGGTGACTGAATTTGAGTGTTTCCAGGTGTTTTCATGCACATTTTGAATTTATGCATACAAACAGCTGGATGGAAACATAAATAGGCCTACTGTTAAATTATGTTGAGAATCTGTATTATGCTAATTTAATTAAATTTCATGTTGTTCATTCTGTAAAATTTTTAAACAATTCAAGTTTGAACACTCAGGTTTTGAAATATTTAATGAAACTTAAATTTAAAAGGAAAATGTAATATTTGTTTGCAAAGTTTAAGGACAAAATATGTTTGCAGTTACATATTAACAAGGTAATAGTCATGCATATTTAATAAAAAAAAAAAAATAGGCATAATAAAAATAGGCATATGTTTGTTTGGCAAAAAAATAAAAGGGTTTAATTTGCATTTGATTAAAAAAAAAAAAAAAAGTTTAATGCCTTCATTTGATTATCAGAAAAATTAAAACACACAAGAATTTCTGGGAAAAAAAGAAAAAGATTGTAGGGCCCTATTGTTTAAAAATGTTGAAATTGAAAATTTTAGGACTTCTTTTTTTCACTGAAATAAATGTTTTTGTTATTACACAGAGAGTACAGTACAGAATAAAAAGTACCCCACCCCCCAAGCTGTAAGCCTAGGGGAAACACTGCTTGTAGCTTAACCAATGTTGCATGAAATGGATGCTGAAATACTCAGAATGTGTGAGAAATGTTAACTTAAAGTCACTGATTAGTTCAATGATTTTGCCTTCAAAATTCTGATTCTGTGTGTATTTTAGTAAAAATTTTGGTGCATCACGTTTATCACGTTCATCACGTTTGTTTTCAGTGATTCATTATGGGTGTTTGCTTCCTTTAGTCATTTGTTTGACTCATACTAAACTGATTGTGCTGCATTTATGTAACCTATTACATTAGGAAAAATATACAACGGAGCACACAGTGTGGAAAATACTTTATCCCAAAATGCAATGTGCTCAACACATTCTGTAGTCTCCCACATCCCTGTATTTATCATAGAAAAGAAAGAAGAGCTTTTATTAAAGTGTTTTTTTTTTTTTTCTCCAGCTGTATACAATGCTGTCATTGCCTCTCTTTACTTTCGATTTCGACCTGTCTCTTATTGGTCACTGTTTTCCTAGTAGATTCTCTGATCAGATTAGGGCCTAGAGTTTTGGAATGAAGTGGTGTGATTTAGAGATTCTTTTTACGCTCTGCCAAAGTCTGGTTGGCTCAGTTAGTTAAACATCTGAAAAAAACCAGTGAGCAGAGGCTTTTGTTCAGAACCACAGGGGAAAGATCAGTAAACCTTATGGAGATGAGGTTCACACTCATTACCTCACTTAACCTCATACAGATGAGTTAACACACACGTACACACACCATTGGAACATAAAACGAGCAGAGATGCTGAGTGGGATTTTTGCATGAGTTCTTAATCTGTTCTTTCCCTAAAGATGAACATCTGTAGCAAGCCTTAGTACAGTTAGATGATGCTGATAATGGTGACATCTTTCTCTCTCTAGGATTCTGGTGTCCACCATACCAGCTGTGTTGTGCTATTTCCTAATATGGGTGGTTCCGCCTATAGAGCAGGGAAAGATGATGTGGTATCTGCTCTTCTACTGTCTCTTCCAGACCCTCCAAACAGTTAGTACACATTCTTATACTTTTTGAGGGATTAAATATAACATTATATACTGTATGTGATGATATACTGTACATTTATATGCTTGCATGTCAACTACTTGTCAAACATTTGGACACAATAAAAAATGTTTATGCTTAAATGTTGAAAATTAGGTATGAATGTCATTTCAGCTAATATTTTAATATTAAAAGTAATATATAAACTATGCAAAATATATTTAAATAAAAAATAGAAATTAAAAAAATTAATGTACTTAATGCATAACTTAATATCTGACAGCCACATTGATAAATATGGATCAGAATGACAGAAGACTGTTAATATGAGACATTGCATGTCTTTTTATAGGATGTGATGCATCATTGTGTATTTTGATTCAGTTATGACACACTTTAATTATTTGTTTCAAAAATACATTTCATTTAAATGAATTGGACATATTTTGTTTTGGACATGTTGTCCCTTCACTATAAGATTAAAAGTTAATTTGCCCACTCAGTCTGTTCAGAAACTTAAAATCAACCTCAAAAATCAATAATGTTGTATAAATCACATATTCATGCTTCCATTTGTGTTGTTTTTTTGTTTTATTAACTTTATTGTATAGTAAAGAATGAGGAATGAGAAATATGGATCAGAATGACAGAAGACTGTTAATATGAGACATTGAATGTCTTTTTATAGGATGTGATGCATCATTGTGTATTTTGATTCAGTTATGACACACTTTAATTATTTGTTTCAAAAATACATTTCATTTAAATGAATTGGACATATTTTGTTTTGGACATGTTGTCCCTTCACTATAAGATTAAAAGTTAATTTGCCCACTCAGTCTGTTCAGAAACTTAAAATCAACCTCAAAAATCAATAATGTTGTATAAATCACATATTCATGCTTCCATTTGTGTTGTTTTTTTGTTTTATTAACTTTATTGTATAGTAAAGAATGAGGACGTGTGTCCAAACTTTTGACTGGTAGCGCATATAATTGCATGTGTTAATTTGCATAATTATGTTGTTATCCAGCCAGCAATGAATAACTCTGTGTGATTTTGTGTTTGTAGTGCTTTCATGTGCCTTACTCCGCTCTGACCATGTTTATCAGCAGCGAACAAAAGGAACGAGATTCAGCCACAGCGTACCGTAAGAGCATTTGCACACAATTTAATGCCTCACTGTTGCAATGAGCTACAGAATACATGCAACAAGCACATCATAACTGTAAAATCAACTAACATTTCTTATTATTATCAATGTTGAAAAATGTTGTGCTGCTTAAAGAATAAAGTTCACTCCTGAATTAAAATTTCCTAATCATTTACTCACCCCATGTCATCCAAGTTTTTCTTTCTTCAGTCAAAAATAAATTAAGGTTTTTGAGGAAAACATTTCAGGATTTTTTTTCTCTATATAGTGGGTTTCAGTGAGGATCAGTGGGTTGAAGGTCCAAATTGCATGGCAAAGAATGGATTTGCATCTTCATTCAGATCAATGTGAAATTCAACTGATGGTTTTATGCAGCAAACACGCAGAGCTTGTAATCGTTTCGCACTTGGTGTGGGTGCACCGCTCGTTGGCGATTCGCCTTTTCGCATCGCACTCAGTGTGAAACAGCCTTAAATGTGAACCGGTATGTATATATATATCCCATAGGGGAAGCCCCGCCAAACATAGAGTGTAAGTCTGTGGAAAACTCTGAAAGGTCAAGTGTGGTTAGTTCTTCATCAGTGTACTCCAGGTCAAAAAGGTAGGGCAAAAAACATCTCATTTTCTCCTCCAACTCGTTGTTTTACCTTTTTTTTATTTATTTTTTTTTTTTTGTAAAGGTTTTTATGTTTGGCTTTCTTTGCACGTTCACCTTGTAAACAATGGTTAGGGTTTTGTGGTTAAAAAGTATATACATTGTTTTTTAGAAAATGTACTTTTTCGCTAGATAAGACCCTTGTCCCTCGGCTGAGATCATGTAGAGTTCTTTGAAGCTACATTGAAACTGCAGTTATAACCTTCAACCCGATGATCCCACTATAGTCCACTATATGGAGAAAAATCCTGGAATGTTTTCCTCAAAAACCTTAATTTCTTTTTAACTGAAGAAAGACAGACATGAACATCTTGGATGACATGGGTGAGTAAATTATCAGGTCATTTTAATTCTGGAGTGAATTAATTCTTTTTGCGGAAACATTTATTATTTTCAGGATCCTATGATGCACAGAAAGTTTAAGAGTAGTATTTATTTGAAATATAAATTTTATGTAATAATTTAAATGCTTTTGCCTGTCACTTTTGATCAATTTAATGCATTCTTGCTGGATAAAGTATTAATTCTGAATGGTAGTGTATGTGTGACACCTGTTCTACTCAGCGTAAAGAATCTGACACTTTTTTTTTTTTTTTTTCCCTATTCTCTCTCTTTCAGGCATGACTATAGAGGTGTTGGGTACAGTAATTGGCACTGCCATCCAAGGGCAGATTGTAGGCATGGCCAATGTCCCCTGCATTAACAGCACATCCCTGAACAACACCTCCAATAGCTCTCAGATCATACTGGACAGCAAAGTACTTAATGAGGTAAGAGGGGTGTGGTCATAAAGCAGAAGACTGTTTCATATCTCATCAATCTCTAGCACCTCAATCATCATCATCATCATCATCATCATCTCTCTCTCTCTCTTTCACAGAGGCGTGCGTATATGATTGCATCTGCAGTCATAAGTTTGATCTATGTTCTGTGTGCTGTTGTGCTTTTTTTCGGAGTGAGAGAGCAGGACAGTGAGTTGTTTACCTTTACATACACATTCACATTGTTCACACTGAGTCATTACTGAATGTAACTGAAAAACAGAAAAACAAACAAAGCAATAAGCCAAGAGAGACAATGAGTTACAGTGACTTTACAACAATATAATGGTAATACTTTTATCATGAACTAACAATGACCATTACTTTTAATTTATTTTTAAAACTTTGTTAATGTTAATTTCTACATCTACTAACACAATTTAACCAATCAAATTGTTTAAAATTATATTAGTTTTAAGGAATAGTTCACCCAAAAATGAAAATGGTCATTAATTACTCACCCTTGTGTCGTTCTAAACCCATAAGACCTTCGTTCATCTTTAAAACACAAATTAAGATATTTTTGATGAAATCCGAGAGCTTTCTGACCCTCATTGACAGCAACGCAACGGACACGTTCAAGGCCCAGAAAGGTAGTAAGGACATTGTTAAAATAGTTCACGTGACATCAGTGGTTCAACCTTAATTTTATGAAGCTACAAGAATACGAATACGATCGAACAACAGTATATAACAATAAACAGCAGTATATTTATAAATGAACGTCAAACTTTATTAATAAATGCTATTTATTTAATGTTAGTTGATGAGACCAAATGCATTAATTAATGCTAACAAATTGAAGCTTAGTGTTAAGTATTATCTGTTACATTACCTATGCAGGTAAACAAATAAAATATTTTATATTGGTATTAAGTGTTTTTATTTCTAAATTATTTATAATTTTACATTTTTATAACTATACATAAATGTATGTGTGCTGTGCAATGATTAATTGCGATTAATCGCATCCAAAACGAAAGTTTTTGTTACATATTATATGTGCGTGTGCTGTGTATATTTATGTATATATATATATATATAAATACACACATACATGGATATATTTAAGAAAAATATGTTATGTGTATATATATTAATTATATTTATATTAAATAAATCAATAAAAATGTACACATGTAAATGTAATTATTTTCAAAATACATACGGTATCTGTGTGTATTTATATATATATATATATATATATATATATATACACACACACATAATAAATATACACAGTACACACACATTATGTAAACAAAAACTTTTATTTTGGATGCGATTAATCGTTGCACAGCGCTACATATAAATATAAAATTTTTATTTTTATAATTTAAAGGTGCAGTGTGTACATTTTAGCGACATCTAGTGGTGAGGTTGTGAATTGCACATAGAGAAGCTACGGAGGCGGACACAGGACAAAGATGTCGTCGTCTGAGACAGCACAGAGTAGCCAGTGGTTGCATATATATAAAAAAATGTATGCAAAATATGTTATTGCGAATATTATTGTTACTTGTTCATCATTGTGTCAGTGTTTTATTTGCAAGAACAAAGTGACGAAACACACATCCTTTGTAGACCAGTTTGTCCATTTAGAGCTACTATAGAAACATGACGCCGCAAAATAGCGACTTGTTAGGGGACCCGCTGTGTATTTATAGAAATTGCTCATTTAAAGGTAACAGTTTATTATGTAAGGTCTTACACCTCTGAAAACATAGTTGTGTATATTAAATTGCATTTCTGTCAATGGATCCTCCTAAATATTACACATTGCATCTTTAAATGTTAACATTTTATAGTTTAATAATTACCTTTTTAGTAAACTCATGAACTTCCTGCAGTTCCCTCATAAACCCCAACGTTTTCGCAAACCCAAGTGTGGGAAACCCGGGTCTAATTGCTGTTTATGCTCACCAGAAAACTTGGTGTATTAACAATGAATGTGTATTTTGATGCATTTAATGATTTTCCTCTGTCTTTTTCAGATCAGGGTGGTTTAAAAGCACAGAAGCATGTGTCATTTCAGACCGGTCTGCGGCTGGTGATGAGTCATGGGCCATATGTTAAACTAGTGCTGGCCTTCCTCTTCACTTCTCTGGCCTTCATGGTAAGAAAAACACTTTAGAGATGCATCTAAAACATATCCGTGTCTTTTGATTATAGATAGCTATTAGCTACTTCCACATTATTTACAAATGATGCAAACTTTGTGTTTAACTTAGTTTCTCAGGTGACAAACATCTGTGATGCGTATCAGAGAAAGACGTTTCTGGAACTGACCACAGCACAGCTCTATGTAACCGAGATGAGCTGGGTGTTAAAACAAAGAGAGCCACAAAGAGAGAGAGAGAGAGAGGCTGCCATGCAAGAGATTAGGTTTAGAATCATAGTCAGCATTAGGACAGGCTTGCGGTCAAAAGTGAAGTTCAGAGTTGTTGTGAGACTGAAGTTGGGTTTGAAATGAAGACACTGTCTGGACAATAATTAGTTGCTTGATGGACTTTCATTTCATCTGTCTTTTTTCCTTTCTCAGCTGCTGGAGGGAAATTTTGCTGTGTTCATTAAGTACACGCTGGGGTTCAGAGAGGATTTTCAAAACATCTTACTAGCCATCATGGTGAGAGTGTTTTCAACCGGCTGCTTGAATAAGCGTTTTTGTGCGCTTCTGAATTGTTTTGTGCTAATAACAGCACTCGCTGGTTTGGATGAGGTTAGCAGTCTCCATAGTGATGAAAGACATGCGTTTCTAGTTTAGAAGCAGCATGACTTTGAGTTGACGGGTGAAAAGACTGTTTTTAACTTCAGCACTATTATTTTGGTGTTGCATAATATGGTAATGAGGTTTTGTTGTGATCAGATGTAAATAAATGTTTGTGTGATTTATCTTCCCAGCTGTCTGCCACCCTTACTATTCCCATGTGGCAGTGGTTCCTCTGCCGGTTTGGGAAGAAAACTGCTGTATACATTGGCATCCCAGTGAGTTTCTGATGCTTGAGTTACATTACGTGTGTGTCTGTGTGTTGGCAGTCATGATTAATCTTGTGTGTGTTTGTGTTTTAGTGGGCGGTGCCTTTCATGATCCTGGTGGTGTGTGTAAACAGCAGTCTCTTCGTGTCTTATGTCGTATCAGTTGCGGCTGGTGCCAGTGTGGCAGCGGCCTTCCTCCTGCCCTGGTGAGTGTTTTTCCGTGTCAATTCAGTTGTTCTAAATAGTCAAAAAGAAAGAGACTGAGGTGTATTTCAGGCTGCTAGCTGAAATTAAAAGGAAGCATCTATAACAAAAGGCTATAGAAATGTGACTTCCCCAAAAAAAACTAAATCATGAATGGTGAATATTTACAATTATACTGAGACACTTGAGTTGATTTGCTAGTTGTCATACATGGGAACCAAACTGTTGATGCTAGGGCTAATGTTGCTAGTGCCACTGACAAATTTGAACATAAATCATTTATTACACTTTGTATTAATCTTTGTTAATAAAAATACAGTCGTTCATTGTTTGTTAGTTCATAGTGCATTAACTAATGTTAACAAACACAACTTGTAATTTTAATAATGCATTAGTAAATGCTGAAATTAACATTAAGATTAATAAATGCTGTAGAAGTATTGTTCGTTCTTAGTTAATGTTAACTAATGTAGTTAACTAATGTTAACTAATGAACCTTATTGTAAACAGTGTTGGGTAAGAGTTACTTTTAAAAGAAATGCATTACAATATTGCGTTACTCCCTAAAAAAGTAACTAATTACGCTACCATATTGTAAACAGTGTTGGGAAAAGTTACTTTACAAATAAATGCATTACAATATTGTGTTATACTCCCTAAAAAAAGTAACTAATTACATTACTTAGTTATTTTTTTATGGAAAGTAATGCATTCCGTTACTTTTGCGTTACTTTTTAAATCTGGGCAGGGCATGTTTGTTTTTAATATAAAAAGTTCTATTTTTGGCACAAAAAAAAAAAAAAAAAAAGCAATTTCACACCAAAAGCCTCAGGCTGAAGGAAGAGTAAATTCATGTCTGTACAGTAGAATACAGAAGACAAAAGTAAAAATAAAAAAAATAAAAAAATATTAGTTTGAATAATTTATGCTTATTAGTATTTGAATTGGATCATAGTAGGTCAGCAGCAAAGACGCTGGTTAATCAAATTGGTTTAAATACATAAAGGAAATTTGTATTATTAAATTTATTTATTGCAGGTTTACGTCATATTCTGAGTTACTGAGTTCACGGTTTTTATTCATTTTGAGCAATACTGAATCTAAAACTAAAGTAACCTCTTACTCCAGATTTCTCTCAACATGGGGACAGGAGAGTTTTCAATAAATAAATGGGAGGAAAAAGTAACTGGCATTACTTATTTAAAAAAGTAACTCAGATATTTTCTTGTAAATGAAAAAGTAATGTATTACTTTACTAGTTACTTGAGAAAAGTAATCTGATTACATAACTCGCATTACTTGTAATGCTGATTGTAAAGTGTTCCCAATTTATTTTTGTTAAAAAAAAAAAAAAAAAAACTTTGTTAAAAACCAAAAGACTCTTCATTAAAACTAACAAATTAAGATATTTTATATATACACTACCATTCAAAAGTTTGGGCTCAATAAGAAGTGAATAGATTTATCAAGGATGTATTAAATTGATCAAAAGTGACATTTAAGTGGCATTTATAATGTTACAAAAGATTAATATTTCAAATAAATGCTGTTCTTTTGAATTTTCTATTCATCAAAGAACAAAAAACACATCATTTTTGATAATAAGAAATCTTCATAATAAAACTAATAACTTAATATTGCATATTGGAATAATTTCTGAAGGATTGTGACACTGAAGACTGGAGTAATAGCTGCTGAAAATTTGGTTTTGCCATCACATGAAGAAATTACACACACACACACACACACACACACACACACACACACACATATATATATATATATATATATATATATATATATATGAAGACCGTTATTTATCAGTTAAATTATATTAATATTTCACACTATTACTGTTTTTACTGTCATTTTTTTTATTATTAAAGAAATAAGAATAAGGGACTTCTCTTAAAACATTAAAAATTTTTAAATGGTAGTTATAATTTCCTGCCTTTGACATGCAAGAAAATGCTCATTACTTTTTCCAGGTGTTTTTCTCAGTCGCAAGAGTAAATTATATGAATTCCTTGAATAAATAGCCATATTAACAGGTTGCTGATAATTTTCCTAGATTCATGGGTTGATATAACTAATACGTATGATACACCAATATCAGAATGAATGTAAGCATTAAATACAAGTTTATAATTTCACAAATATAGATGCTTCTATTTCAGGTCCATGCTTCCAGATGTGGTTGATGATTTTCAAGTCAAGAATCCCACCTCTCAAGGCCATGAAGCTATTTTCTACTCTTTCTATGTTTTTTTCACCAAATTCGCCTCTGGAGTGTCACTTGGAGTATCAACACTAGCATTAAGGTAGCTCTTTCTGTCTTCCTCAGTACATGTGTGCATGTCTGTGATTTACATTCTGGCCTTTTACATTCATGAACTTATACTTGGGTTCTTCTGATTTTCTTCTGTTATTCTGATTTTCTACTCTGTCCCTTTAGCTTTGCAGGCTATGAGACAGGAGTTTGTGTTCAGCCGGATTCTGTGAATCTGACATTGAAGATGCTGGTGTCGGCTGCTCCTGTATCTCTTATAGCTCTGGGGCTGCTCATCTTTAAAACATATCCCATCAATGAAGAACGTAGGAAGTACAACAACAAACAGCTGCAGCTGCGGTAGGACATGAAAATATGATCACAGCAATTATATATATATATATATATATATATATATATATATATATATATATATATATATATATAGATAGATATAGATATATAATTTTTTTAAACAGAGGTCAGTCATTTTGCTTGCTGTTGAAAATAAGAGTATTGTTTCTCATCAACTAGCATTGAAGAACAAGAGCCTGAGATGGTGGCCTTGAAGCCTGACATCACAGTATGAAATACCAGCACTAGCCTACAGGGGGGCATTTTAACCACTGCAATGAGTAAATCTGTTAACTCACTCAGTTGGTTAACTGGACCTGGACCAATGAAGGATGGAGATGAATCCTGAAAAATCTGCACTATTGTTAAGATGGCTACATGTTTATAAAACCAACTACAATATCCTATTTGCTGCTTTCAGTAACAATTACAGCTCTCCCTTGGAGAGAATAAAGGGAGACTTGTATTCAGTATGAGGTTTAAATGTACTATCTGCTAATACATTGTATTATGTTGCAACTCTCTTTTCTCATTTGAGATGGTGGATTCATGTTTTGGGTTCTGAATGTGAAGGATAAGTTGAGTTGCAGTTGTTCGAGGACATGATGTGGTGAAGAATTGTTGGTTTGTTTTTGCACTTGGGGTGAAATATTTATAAAAAAAAAAAAAAAAACACTTTCCGTTTCTTTAAGGACAACCTGAAATCATTGTGCATGTGTGGGCATGTTATTAGCCTAAGGAAGATGACACTTATTTGTCTGCGTCGAATTTATTTTTTTTTTTTTATGGTTCTGTATTTATTTATAGTGCCTTATATTGAGTAAGAAAGTGAAGAGATTTTCTAAAACTTGATCGAATTAGATTATAGCAATTAACACAAGTCAATTTAAGTCACAGCTCATAGAAACATCAATTCGCTGAATCTACACAGCTGTTCCAAAGAGTCAGACTAAAGGAACATTTAGATTAAAATTTTTAATGTTCATTGCTGCAGTATTTTTTTCCAACGTGTGTTTGTGTCTCAATGGAAATGGTATTGTTTTGTTCAGCAAATTTTACACAACTATAAATATGTTTATTCATTATTACATTATTTTGTGGCTTTTATAAACATACTGACGTTGTGTATTTATATTGTGCTTATTAAATATGTTTGTGTTGTAAGTACTGTCAAACCTTCAAAAAAAAAAAAAAAAACTTTAATTCATGAAACTGGACTGGGTTTGGTGTTTTACTTTTATGCATTGTGAAGAATGATTGTGGTTTAATAACTTTTCATGTTTTACCAAAATTTAATGTTTTCATCACTGATTTTATTTATTTATTTTTTTAACAGAGCTCTATTTATGCATATCGATTTTCCGTACGACACTTTAAAATAAACTTCTAAATATCTGTTCAGCAGTCCTTATAGAGTGTTTTCACGACACGTCATCAATCAACCATATTGGCAGCACAGACGTAAACAATGCCACTGAGCTGAATGAAACTTGCATATTTTGCTGATTATTGCTGCTGAAAATGTCAGTTATTGTTATGTTTTGCACTAAAACATTTGGAGTACTATAGACTGCCAAAAGTTATAACAAATCAAGGAGAAATGTACAAAAAAAAAACAAAACTGAGGAACAAAAGGCATTTGTGTGATTTCCAGGGCAAGAATCTTGATAGCATTCATGTTTGTTCTTATTTCCCATCAGGTAGGTGAAATTAACTTCAGTTTGTCAAAATATTGCACCCTTTCCTGCTTACTAAGTCCTCCTCTATTATGATGATTTGGCAGCTTTGTCACATTTTGTCCATGGTTTAGACAGCATAAATTAGCAGAACAACATATTCAGTAGTACATTAACCATGCAATCCATGCTATTGTTTACATCCGAGTATCTTTACTCTGGATGCGCATGACCAAACCGTGACGTAAAACTACACACTTTAATAGTTCACTAAATGCACAGTCATTAATAAACTGTGCATCACTTTAGGTTTTGCTACCAAATTATATGTAATATCTTATTAATTTAAGGAACTGTAAAGTTTTTCTCAAATTCTTGGGGCATGTGAGTTCATGAACATGATAAATGATGAGATACCCTTAGCTCTTAAATACCACTCCGATGCGGTGTTAAATGTTAGACTGCGGATTTAATGTGCATTAATTGCATTTTTCAGACCTGGGGCAGTCTTGCGCACTTACTGAGAGCGTGTATGCACTCTCAAAGTGGCCAAGACTACAAGTTTGAGTACTGCTACAGACTCATTGAGAATGTATGGCGCCCTCTAGTGTCCAAAGCAGTTTTTAGACACAAACCAAACCTTTCTCAAAAGGCCTTTTTGATTATGTAGTCTACCTAGAAAAAAACGATACGTAAAGCATAATAATAATAAAAAAAACTTAGTAGATACACAGATTATTATGAAAGTGAACAGTTCTATGTCCGATTCTTGGCATTTTCTCCAACCCACTGAGCCAAACATTGTTGACCAGTGACTCGTCTATTTCTTTATTAGATGAAAAAGCCGATCGCGAAAAACGCTTGTGCGGAATCTGTTTACAGACACGACAGACTTGACGCTCCAGAGGCCGGCGCCTGACCTGCGGATCCATCGCCGAACATCTGAGAGTCCAACCTGGCGAGGATTACTTGTTTTATTCAGGCTCCCGGATGTTTCGGTGACTTTCTCGAGAGCTGGTTTTGTACTTGGAGAAACCTGCAAAAGTGCATTACTTGCTGCAGTCACACCGAGCTCCCTCCAGTATCACTGAAGCAACGTGGGCGTTGGGTGTCGCCATAAAAGGTCATTCAGCCTGTTCTGAATAATGCTGCGTTCACGCCATATCGTAATTACTGTAATTTCGAGATGACAACATGTGACGTTTTACTCTGAGCTGTCCACGTCCTCAGACTTGGAATTATGCTTTTCTATGGCAACACCATCAAGGGCTAAACAGAGTCTACGTTGGTCAGGTGGTCCAGCGGTCATGTGGTACAAGTCGTAGCTCTCAGAAGACTCCCAGTTCACAATTTGTAATTACGAGTTGTATGAGGACGTGAACGATTTTTACAAGTTGGAATCTTGTAATTCCGATATGGCGTGAACGCACCTTAAGAATCAGTTCTTCGAAGCAGGGGCGTGTCTAGAGCATTTTAAATTGGGGGGTCAGGCTGGGGTACAGCCTCAAAAGAGGTTGGCCACAAAAGGAGCAGGGGATGGCGGGGTTCTTAGAGTTATTTCTACCCATTTTAGCCTTTAAATTTAATTTCATCACTGTAACTTATGTTTACGCCATATTGTAATTACCGTAATTTCGAGATGACAACATGCGACGTTCTACTCGGAGCTGTTCACGTCTTCCGACTCGGAATTATGCTTTTCTATGGCAACACTATCAACGCCTAAACAGAGCCTACATTGGTCAGGTGGTACAGCGGTCATGTGGTACAAGTCTTAGCTCTCAGAAGGCTCCCAGTTCACAAGTTGTAATTACGAGCTCTACGAGGACGTAAACACTTTTTACAAGTTGGAATCTCGTAATTACGGGAATTCCGATATGGTGTGAACGCACCTCCAAT
Organism: Cirrhinus mrigala; assembly: GCA_036247105.1. NCBI lineage: Eukaryota > Metazoa > Chordata > Actinopteri > Cypriniformes > Cyprinidae > Cirrhinus > Cirrhinus mrigala. The sequence goes on from CM070019.1 coordinate 26,369,223, forward strand.
GTAGGTTGATTAAGTTAATATTTTGGGTTGAATAAAATCAAATAAATTATACGTTACAACATGAGAAATTGTACGTATTCAATGAAGAAAAACACTTTAAAAGGATTTAAAGGCTTTACTCAAGTGAAAACACTTTCATCATCCTCATGAATGTACACTGTAAAAAATTCCTGTAAATTTACAAGGAAATTTAACAGTAAAATGCTGTTTTCATATAATAACAGTAAGTTACTGTATTTTGTGATACATTGTGGGATATGTTGACCAGCGACAGTATGACACTGCTGTTTAACAGCATAATACCATATTTTCCCTTGTACATGTGCATAGTAAGACATTTTGGTTTATCTGCACGAGGTCATTTTGCAGCTCTGCGTTTTAATGTCTTATTTCTAAAGTACTTACTACTTTTAAAAATGAATGTTTAAACATCCAATTAAGGTTTTGGGATTTAAATTGGATTTGTGACCGTGTTTTATTCAGCAAGTTACCACAGGAGTGTCAGCCCTTTGTACAAACAGGCATCATATAACACACAACTGGAACTTTTTTTTTCCTCTAACCCGTACGTCTCAAACTTTATCTGAGTAAAAAATTACTGTGGAATGATGTTTTTTTTTTTTTTTCTTTTTCTTTTTCTTTTGTGGTTACAATTTAAGCTTGAGGTTCAAACCAGCAATTATCTGCTGCTGTTATTTGCAACCACACTTTTGGTTTTATCTTGCCGTATACACTTCTAAATATTAACATTATAAAGATAATTTAATGGGATAGCATGTTTTAATCATGGAACAGTAACTGAGTAAGATATGATACCATTGTTAGCTCATTAGCATATACTCAGACTGCATTTGATTTGTTATTTATTACCATCACACAATTTATCTACACTGTAAAAATGATTTGTTGACACAGCTTGACTAAGTCAAGTCATCTTGTTGCATTGACTTAGTTCAGTTTAGCAAACACTTGGTGTTAAGTTCACTCAACTTATATGTAGTTGTTGAAATAACTTGCAGTAATTTGAGCCAACATACTGTATCAATTAAAAAGCATGTTGTAGCCAATCAGAACTCATCCATGGCTCCCATCATGCATTGCGGCGTTAATAAATTATGAACTGAATTGTCTTTGTAATTTCTTTTATTCTTAATATTTTCTTTTGTTTTTGTTGTTTTTATGTGACTTTTTAGTAGCTTGTTTTGTGATGTTCAGAGTTAAACTGTTTATCTTAATATGCCGTTTCTCACCGTTGTTGAGATTCATATGCTGGTTCTTAATGTCTGTGTGCATGTAAACAAAGAGACTTCTACAGAAAGTTTATTTTTTTTAATCACAACAGCTTGTAAGAAGTTCTCCTAAAACATATTAAAAAAAAAAAAAAAAACGACAGAATCATTTGTTGTGGAATCTCAATGCTGCTGTTAATTATTCAAGATAATTTTTTATTTGACTTCAATCACTGAATTTGTTTAGAATCTAATCTCTGAGTTACATTTGCCGCTCTAATTCATCCCAAAGGTGTTCTATCGGGTTGAGAGTTCAGGACTCTGTGCAGGCCAGTCAAGTTCATCCACACCAGACTCTGTCATCCATGTCTTTATGGACCTTGCTTTTTGCACTGGTGCACAGTGATGTTGGAAGAGGAAGGGGCCAGCTCCAAACTGTTCCCACAAAGTTGGGAGCATTGAATTGTCCAAAATGTCTTGGTATGCTGAAGCATTCAGAGTTCCTTTCACTGGAACTAAGGGGCCAAACCCGCACGATTCGTCACTCCAGAGAACGCGTCTCCACTGCTCTAGAGTCCAGTGGCGGCGTGCTTTACACCACTGCATCTGACGCTTTGCATTGCACTTGGTGATGTATGGCTTGGATGCAGCTGCTCAGCCATGGAAACCCATTCCATTAAGCTCTCTGCACACTGTTCTTGAGCTAATCTGAAGGCCACATGAAGCAATTGACTCTGCAGAAAGTTGGTGACCTCTTCGTACTATGCGCCTCAGCATCCGCTGACCCCGCTCCGTCAGTTTACGTGCCCGTTGCCGTTGCAGTGGGCGGTGCTGTCCTCAGCACCTGGCTCTCGCACCTGGTCGGACGGGCTTGGCTCAGGTTCCGTAGCGATCCACTGTGCTGTTGCTCCATTTGGTGATGGATCTGTCGCTCTCGGCTCTGGCTCTGGCAAATCTTGCTGCGGTTTCCATCTTTTCAACTGTTTTAACGGTCCAGTCTTCTGTCACATATCGTGCAAGGAAGGAATGAAAGAAGAAGAAGGTCAAAGATAAAGTCTATATTATAAACCACAGGAAATATCCAAAGCAGGTAAATCCACAACGGGAGGGTAGAAACAAACACGTACATGTGCAACTTAAATAGACAGGATAATGATACACAGACAGGTGTGGGTGATTAACTAATAATGACTTGACAAGGACAGGAACAGGAAGGACCAAATATGGGCAACAGAGGGAGAAGCCAACTCAAACAGTCCACAGGGGTGTGACAGCTGCATGGATAAAAGAGGTGCCTAAAATAACTGGAAAAACTGCAGAAGAACACCCAAGATGATGAAGAACATCAGTCCAGAAGTATCTCATTCTTAACTCAACCTTATGCTGTCTCAAACCAGTAGAACTTTCTCTTAGAGGGCAAATTAAGATACTGTCATAGAGAAATGTTTGCCCATACAATAGTATACAAATGAGAACCAAACCTTTGAGCTTCAAAAGGAACATAAAGGTATGATTAATTAAAGACACCAGTCATTTCATCTGATACCTTTTAGAAACCATTTTTTTTTAATAAAAAAAAAAAAATAATAATAAAAAAACAAAACATTAACTGGTATTCACTGAAGCCTGATTTGAGAGTACCTTTGTATTTTATGAACAAATAAAGACTTCATGCCTGTTTTTATGTTTGTATGCATGCCTGTTTTAGGGAATATTGTAAAAGGTTATCTAGTGTTGTATCAGAATAAAATAACAAAACATAACTTGACTTTGTTCTCTTTGGTAATAGTCAAATAGAAAATGGAGGGTATAATATGCATTGAAAATTGAGATAATGGAGTTATGAGTAGTATGTAATTTATCAGATATATGCTGCTAAATTACAGTTGTATACTGTAGATAACAAAACAGCATTTTGCTGTTAATTTAAAAAACAGTAGCACACTGGACAGCCAGATTTCGGGGGGGGGGGGGGGGGGGGGGGGGTAGTGCCACCCCTGGCCACCACGTAGACATGCCCCTGCTTCAAAGAGAGGTTACATATAAATTAATCAAAATAATAAAAAAGTTTATCTGAATGTTGTAAAGATCATGAATCATTCTTTTCTGTCAAAAAAAAAAAAAAAATGCTTCTACTAAAACACAGTATTTTCATTAAATTCATGGTCTCCATGTTGATGAATGTCCTCCTTAAAGATTCCTTTCTTACCATTTTCCCCCGTCCTACTTTCTTTTACTAGATGGATCTCTGTGTTTGGTCAAGATTCTGTCTGTGACTGCGGTCAGGACTGAATCTTGGTTTTAGTCTGAAACCAGACTAAAACCAAACAAATAACATATGAAGGCAAGTAAATAATCAAACATAACTTGAGCTGTAGTAGTCAAACCTGTCAAACTGACCACTTGGGTCATCACTTTACTTCATATTGTGTTGGTGAAAAAAAGACCTTGATCTCAGTTGACTGCACCAAATATATACAATGACATTTCAAGACTTCTGGGTGTAGTCAAACTAAATATTAAATCATAGTAAGTCATAAAGTGAGTCAAAAATAATTCGGTGGAACACCTATTCACATGAGGTTAGTTGTGGGTACACAGACATTTTGTGTTCCTCACCCACACTGAGCTTTTCATGTGGGATTGTAATGATTGTAAATTTTAATGAGCTGATTGTGTGTACTGTCATTATTCCTGGTTCTCATTATTTGGTTTCTATTAATACTAACAGATTTTTTTAAAGGTTTATTTTTGGTCTTCTTGCCTTTATTATGATAGCTGACAGGAAGCAAAGTGGGAGAGAGAGAAGGGGTCGGGATTGGGAAAGGTCCTTGAGCCGGGATTCGAACTCGGGACGCCTGTAGCGCAACGGCGCAAGTTACCACAGGAGTGTCAGCCCTTTGTACAGACTGGCATTATATAACAAACAACTGGTAAGAAACTTTTTTTTTCCCTCTAAGCTGCACGTCTTAAACTTTATCTGAGTAAAAATGTTTTTTTTTTTTTTTTATTTATGTGAAAGAAAATTTCATTTTACTCATCTATGTGTTTATGGAATATTGTGTAAGGGTCTGCTTTATTTAAACCTGCTATAAGAATGACATGGGAGAAGGGTATCAGGGCCCTAAATATAAAGATTTGATTCTTGGGAGTATGACGTAGCAGAATGACTTACTACATGTGGAAAGTTACCGTTTAGGAGATGTAACCTTGAAGGCTAGGGAAGAGATATAAGTTGGAGTGAGCCCTCCCTTCTTGGTCGCACTCTGCAGTAACCTGTGTTTCTGTATGACTGTCTGACCTTCAAAGAATAAATTCATAAAAGACATTTGACTGAGTTTGTCTCTTACTTTGGTGAGAGTGGGTTTTATTTTGCCACAACATGTATGAACAAAATTCCTAATTCTTGCACGATTACTGTGAATGTATTCAAAGCACTGCTAGCGATTACAAAAATAGCAGCGGATGGACAAAGAATCTGTTGGTTTTTATTTTATTTTTAAGCTTTATTTTCATTTTTGTGGGGGATATCTGTAATTAGTTAACTAGAGAAACTATCTGTTCTTTACATTATGTTTTCCTTATCTTTGTAGTTCAAAGGCTGACTTTGTAGAGAAGCAAATGACTCATTCTTTAAGAAAATTTAAGTTTACCTGTTGTTTGTTCAAGAAATCATTCACCTAAAAATGGTTATCTCATTATTTACTCAACCTTATGCTGTCTCAAACTCATAGGACTTTCTTTTGGAGGACAAATGAAGATATTGTCGTGGAGTACTGATGTCTGTTTTGCCCATACAGTGGAAGGCCAGTGGGAACCAAACCTTCGAGCTCCAAAAGGAACATAAAGTTATGATTAATTACCAGTAATTTTTTCAGATATCAAAATATCAGACCAAAGAACCACAAATTGGAAACTGGAATTGCAAAATGCAAAATTGTTTTCACCCAAACAAATTGAATCACTTCAGAAAACTGGCTAAACTATGCGATTTAATTACCTTTATCCTCCATTTACTGTATGTATTAAAGTTTGGTACCCATTTTCTTTTGCATTGTAGGGACAAACAGACATCTCATCTCCATTAAATATCATCTATCGCATCATCAGAGTTTAAATCAACATACGGGTAAGTAAATAAGGAAATTATCTTTTTTGAATTCTACTCTGAGTATAATAGTTTTATTGCCTCTGTAGAATATTGCAACATTAAGTTTAAGCACATTAATTTTTTTTTTTTTTTTTTTTTTTGCAGATACTGTGAGCCATTTTAAATTGTTTTCTTTACTAATTGATGTCGGCCACTCCTGACCTTGAGAAAATGGGTAACCTCCCTGTGACTTCATTGCTTGATCCTTCTTGGTAAGTATATGTCTGCATTTTGTTTCACTAAAGCAAAGCTCACACTCCAGACTGACACTAGTTTCTATTATCAGGAAAAGATCCACCTTAATGTGCATCATACTAGAATCCATTTATTATAAATGCAGCATATATGAATTATGCAGTGTATTCCGAGACTTCAGTTAATTATTGACTAGTTTTTAGTAAGAAAGTTTAATTTGATCAAATCAAATTATACATAAGAACATGTTCTGAAGCTTTTCTCCTCTTATTTTTCAGATACTTTATTGGAATAAATCCAGAAAAGAGGATCAAAGCTGCATGGAGAAAAGAGGTGTCTAAAATAACTGGAAAAATTGCAGAAGAAGATCCAAGATGATGAAAAAGAACATCAGTCCAGAAGTATCTCCTTAACTCAACCTTATGCTGTCTCAAACCAGTAGAACTTTCTCTTAGCGGACAAATTAAGATATTGTCATAGAGAAATGTTTGCCCATACAATAGAAGACAAATGGGAACCAAACCTTTGAGCTTCAAAAGGAACATAAAGATATGATTAATTAAAGACACCAGTCTTTTTCATCTGATATCTTTTAGAAACCATTTGTTTAATGAAAACAAAAAACAAAAACAAAAAACAAACATTAGCTGGTGTTCACTGAAGCCTGATTTGAGAGTACATTTGTATTTTATAAACATGTTTTTATGTTTGTATGCATGCCTGTTTTAGGGAATATTGTAAAAGTTTATCTAGAATCCAGAATAAAATAAAACATAACTTTGTTCTCTTTTGTAATAGTCCAATAGAAAATGCAGGGTATAATTTGCACTGAATTGAGATAATGGAGTTATGAGTAGTATGTAATTTAACAGATATATGCTGCTAAATTACAGTTGTATCCTGTAGATGACAAAACACCATTTTGCTGTTAATTTCAAAAACAGTAGCACACTGGCCGGCCACCACATAGACACGCCTGTGCTTCGAATAGAGGTTACATATAAATTAATCAAAATAATAAAAAAGTTTATCTGAATGTTGTAAAGATCATGAATCATTCTTTTCTGTCAAAAAAATAAAGCTTCTTTTACTAGATGGATCTCTGTGTTTGGTCAAGATTCTGTCTGTGACTGCGGTGATTCAATCTGAAACCAGACTAAAACCAAACAAATAACATATGAAGGCAAGTAAATAATCAAACATAACTTGAGCAGTAGTAGTCAAACCTGTCAAACTGACCACTTGGGTCATCACTTTACTTCTTACTATGTTGGTCAAAAAACACCTTGATGTCAGTTGACTGCACCAAATATATACAATGCACATTTCAAGACTTCTGGGTGTAGTCAAACTAAATATTATTCAGGAAATCGTAAAGTGAGTCATAAATAATTTGGTGGAACGCCTATTCACTTGAGGTTAGTTGTGGGTACACAAAGACATTTTGTGTTCCTCACCCACACTGACCTTTTTTCATGTGGGACTGTGATGATTGTAAATTTTAATGAGCTGACTGTGCCTACTGGCAGACATGTTCCTGGGTCAACATCTTTGTTGACCCTGGAACAACATGGTGATTAACCAATCAGATTTGAAAAAACAGTTTATAGTTTTTGTGAAGTTTAGGCTTACAATCAGTGTTTGGTGCTTGTGCATCAGTGTTATTCATCTATCATTTCCTCTAATTTTAGGGATTACTCATGGGTAAGGTTAGGTTTAGGTGTAGGGATATGGTCAAGATTATATTTTTGGATTAAAATGTTGTTCCAGGGTCAACAAAATATGTTACCCAGGAACACATCTAACTCAGCAAAATCAGGACGTGCGTGTGGTCATTATTTGGTTTCCATTAATGCTAACAGATTTTTTTTAAAAGGTTTATTTTTTATTTTTGCCTTTATTATGATAGGACAGATCAGGGGCGGGATTGGGAAAGGTCCTCAAGCCGGGATTCAAACTCGGGACGCCCGTAGCACAACGGCACTGTATGTTAGCGCACTGCCCACAAGGCTATCGGCGCCGACACAGATGTGATTTTTTAAAAAAATAAATAAGTTAGTGTACATGTGCAGTCATGATCTGCGAAGACAATATTAAAACACACTAGTGGAATACTTTGCAAGCATGTATTTTATTTATTCTGCAGGGTTTCCTTGATGTAACAAAATACACCAAATACAGGTGTAAGAATAGAACATTGGAATATTAGTACACAGAGTGATTGTACAATCCAGCACAATACAGCATAGTTTACAGTAAAAAAAGATTTAATGAATTTAAAAACCTAGATTACTTTCTCCAATTCCATCCAGAAACCATATTCAATAAATAATGTAGCAAACATGCTGTTAATGTACTGCAGTGTCACCTTGCCAGCAAGTAAAAGTAAACAAACAAACAAAAAATAATAAAAAGGTTTTCAAGTTGCACAGAACTACACAGACTCACATTAATGAAAAACAAATAACACTAATGGAAATGAATCTTGAATTTTGAAATAAAAAAAAAAAACAAATCAACAACACTCCAAATTACATAATGTTATAAGTGACAAATTCTGGGTCTGTTTAACACCAAAATAGATCTGGTTAGTTTAGATGGGAGAGACACTACAATTTTTTTTGGTTTTTCAGATCATTAGAATGATGGATTGAAATGTTACATACGGTAATGTAAAGGATCAGGTCATGTAACATTAATAAACTATATACTATTTGTTTAAAGCTGCCAAGGTTATGACATAACAAAAATATATATAGTGTAAAAAATATAATGCTTTTGTCTGTCTTTCAAATCATAGAACATCTTTCATAAGTTTCATAAAAAACTGCTAGTCTAAGTGGTTTTGTAACATAACCATTATAGACACAATGAACTTTTTCCATTAAGAATTTAAACTTCACTAGGGTTTCTGTGAAGGCATTTAGTTTGGCCTGTTCTCTTCTTCTTCTTCTTCTTGTAATGAACACAAACAATACACTCATATATCAACACCAGCAGCACAAAAAGAGGGATCAATTTGAACCATTCATGGTATCTGTATGCCGACTCTTTGTGCATCTCACTCTTACCTGTACAGAGAAATTTAATTCAAATAAACCAATAATTAGTTTTAGACACTTAAATGTCATTGATAATTCAAGAGCATTTTTGTAAAGTGTTTGTTTTTGAAAATCCACCTGAGTAGAGCTGGATGTCTCTCCTGACGTGTTGTCCCAGGGGTTTGTTGTGTAGTATGAATGCCAGAGAGGAGTTTGTGACTTCGGTGAAATGTATGAAACTAGACACAACATAAAGTCCTGTCTGTTTGTCCTGCATGAGGCGTGTTTGTGTCTGGTTAGTGATGTCTGAGGTCCCCATCATCCACTGCAGTGTAGGAGAAGGGTAACCTCCATCTGAGGTCATTAGCAGATTCACTCCATCAGTTAACATGGAGAACTGCAGACGAGGTTCAGAGTAGAATGCTGAAAAACAACACAACATAGACATTAAAACACAGGGCAATTTCAATCATAATGGGAGACTGATATTGATTCACATGGTTTTCTCTGAACATCAGTCCATGTTGCTTCACGAGTTCGCCTGCCCATCCAGTCTTGATGGGCAATGGTAAACAAACTTGGCTTACTGTTCTTAATGGAGGCTCGGCTTGAGCGCCGAGTTCAACCCCCCATTGCGATATTACCTAAAGGGAGAATAACAGAAATAGAGGAGGAGGAGGTGGAGGGATGCCAGAAGAACTGAGGCTGGGACGGTGCAATGAGAGTTGCTCATATAGGCTCGTAATGATAATTGACAGGACTAAATGATTAGGCTCCTACCGAACCTGCGTTTGGAACTTCATTTTGTTACCTGCAATTTTTACTTCAAAGCTCTTCTTTTGACTGCCAGTGTTTGTGTTGACGGAGCACGTGTACATGCCGGCATCGTGAAGAGTGACTCTGTCCAGTCTGAGTGATGCATTTCCTCCTGCCATCTTCTGACTGAACAGACTGGTGCGGTTCACATAATTCCGATTCTGACGGTCGAGCTGGTCCTGGCTGCAGTAAAAGCTGTGAATAATTTCCAGTCCACGCTGCCAGAGGATGAGGGTGCTTCTCAGATCCCATGAGCTGTCCACAGGGAATGTGCAGGGGAGGATCAGCGCCTCACCGTAAAACCCAGTGACTGTCTCTCTGGGAGCAATCTCAACCTCAGCTATAAGTTTTTGAAAAATTAAGAGGAAAAAAAAAAAATAAGAAGATTGGTCCTAGTAAACCAGAGAATGTAAACATTTTGGTTTTCTTGGGCACTGTCACTGACAGCCAGCTTAGTTTTAGCTTTCTTTTTGTTTTCATTTTAAAAAACCCGTTATGTTTGCTGTTTACCTCATGCTATGGATACTTTCTTTTATTTTTTATTGATTTGATTCCTCAGTGTTTGCTAAATTTATCAGTTGATATATAATACAGTAAGTCGTGTATGCCATGCCATTATTCATTTTTGTTAATAAACATAAGTTAGCTCGTTATTGTAGCTTATGTTTTGTTGTGCTTTTTAAAAATAAGAATGAACCCATCCTTTAAGCATTTGTTTTAATCTTAAAAAGTAAAAGGTGTATAGAAGTAAGCAAAACAGACAATTATCTTGTCTTGTAAAACGTAACACCAAGATCGCGAATTCGAAAGCGAAAGCGTCCGAAACCCGGCTTATATAGCAAAAGAGGAACTCCCGTTCACAAAGTTCAAATCATATATCGATGAAAAAGAACGGGTTGAATGTTAACCACTTTTGTTACCATGTAACTATAAACTATGATAAAAGATCATCAGCATGCATTGATTTAAAAAAAATGGAAAAAGTGTAACCAAATTATGAAAAGAGCGACCAGTGGGAAGAAGAGACTATAGAGCCCTGTAAAAGCTACAAAATGTTGTTGTTAGTACATAATACCCATTGCCGTGGTCTGCATTTTCTGTGAGTCTTCATAAAGAACATTTAGAACATTCCGTTCCTGTAAATGTACCATTCTGTATTCGGTTCCAACCCTGCTCCACAACACTTTTTTTTCTTAAAAGCATGTGCATTTGATTAGGTTTGGAGCTGAACTTCGCAAAAACGGCTTTGGACATGTCTGTTTTAAGACTTCACTGTAATTTTAATAATATCTTAATATTACTCACTGAAACAGGAGGATTCAAAAAGAAGTAGAGACAGGCAGAACACTTTCAGGTTCATACAGTCCATGGCTGTTGTAAATCCCTGACCACACCAGACGAATTTTGAGATGATCTTCTGTGGTATGTTAATGAAGCCATCTGAACACATCAAGAGCAGAGGTGCGAGTCCGGTCACACCTGACTAGCCTCGCCCAATATGCCATAGGACTGACATCACACACAGTGTCCTATAGCTATACACTACACGCTATACACTATGGCAAGCCGTTTTGACGTTTATTCATTTTCAGAATATGCATTCTTGATATCAACAATGCAATTTTTACTAGTTAAAATGTTAGTTCTTGATATCAGGAATTAGATTTCTACTAGTAACAATAGCAATTTTTAAAATCACACTGTAAAAAATTACCGTGAATTTAACGGTAAAAATACTGTAAAAATGCTACAGTAAAAACCTGTTAAATGGTTAACGGTAAAAGGCCATAAAATTTACAGTGAATAACCGTAAACTGACATTTCCAGAATTCCCTGTGTTACATTTTTTTTTTTAAATTTGATGTTTTTTTGTTTTTTTTTTTGTTGAAATAACCCTTTCTTCTTAGTTTTTTCTTAACTGTTTTGTACATTAGGGTTTTATGTTACATCTAATGTTGTCAAATTAATGTTTATGCATTATTTCAGTTTCATGTGTTACCATGATGGTGTTTAGTGTTTGTGTGAATGACACTGTGCACCTTCTATATGTTCATATTTAAAAGCTGTTTGTGATGAGCTTTGGTTCATCATTTGACTTCCTCATCACCATCTGCTTTTGGTGGTTACCAGTGTATTACAAAGATACAAAACAGATTTCAGTATTTCAATAGGTTGGTACATTAATATTATATCAGTTAATGAAATTACGGTATTTACCGGTAAATTTAAGTGAAAACCACAAAACGTAAAATGTTACTATTGTATTTTTTACGGTAAAATTCCGGCAACCACAGCTGCCGTTTTTTTTCCGTAAATTTTATGGAATATTTTTTTACAGTGCAGCAATTACATTTCCACTAGTAAAAATGTTAATTCTTCATATTAACAATGACGTCATCACCCGCAGAAATCGAATTCTTGATATCAGCAATTAAATTTAAAACTAGTAAAAAAGATTGTTCTTGATATCAATAATTTATATCCTGGGAATGGCAATAGGCAAGCTGTTTTGACTTTTATTCATTCACAGGATATGAATTGCTAATTGCTAACTCTTGATATCAGGAATTGATTTCAATTGCAATTTTTGATATCAGGAATTATTTCCACTGGTTAAAACGGTAATTCTTGATATCAACAATTCAATTTTCACTAGTTAAAATGCATATTCTTGATATCAGGAATTAAATTTCAACTAGTAAAAAATATAATTCTTGATATCTGTAATTGTATTTTCACTATTTAAATGTCACTATCAATTGTTGATACCAATAATTGATTTCTTACTTTTCTAAACAAAGTATCTTTACTGAGAAAAACTAAAGAAGTATTGTTAAGAGAACTCAGAAGTCTCACTGCATCAGGTTGCCTTTTTTTTAAGTTTTCTCAACTATTTATTTTTTAAAGTGCTAGTAAGAAATGCATTTTTGATATCTGTAATAGTTTTGTCGCCCTTTTAACATTTAAACACATGTAGGATATGAATTGCTGAGAGGGACTTGAGAAGTAAGCAGGAAAGGGTGCAAAATTTTGACAAACTATAATTAATAGGTGGTAAAGATACGTATGAGCAGTATTAATTAAGATATAATATTTCACCTACCTGACCGGAAATGATAAGAATAAACACAGATGTTGTCAAGATTCTTGCCCTGGAAATCCTGATTTAGTTTGGCCAACCGCAAAAAAACACAAAAACGCCTTTTGTTCCTCAGACAGTTTTTTAAACTCTTATCCTTGATTTGTCATTACCTTTGGGGATCTATAGTACTCCAAATGTTTTTCCTGGTCCGACTGAATAGTAAAGCCCAAAACATGACAATAATTGACCAATTTGCAGCAGAAATAGGCCTAATCAGCAAAATCTATGAGTTCTGTTTCGGCTCAGTGGCATTGTTTGTAGTCAGTGCCGCCAATATGATTGATGACGCGTGGTGAAAACAATATTAGTAATATTTACTCTTTATCATAATCTGAAAATAATGGTAAGAAATTCCTTGAAAAGGTTAAAGATTTAACCCACAGATTGATATTGTATGCAAAGAAAGACCTGAGATTAGAGGAACTTGGTTTTGCTATTAAATGCCTTTTGGTAAATCTCCTGGTCAGGATGATTTAACTAGTAATTTTTTACAAATTATTCTAGGAGGATAATAAAATCTAATCATGACTGATCCATCAGTACAGCAATACAGTGACCTGTCACTACACATTAAAGAGGCACAAAACGGTATTTATTTTTTGAATTTCTTCAAAAAAAAAAAAAAAAAAAGACAACATTTTAAAGCTGAGACCTTGTTTCAGACAAGAAGTCACCTTCTCTGTCTTGTTTTCACTGCAACAGTAACTAAGGACGGTGTGTTTTTGCAAAGAGTCCTCATTCCAAAGTCAAACAAAGATGAATAATTACTGAGAATCTTTCTGAGACTGATTCCCTACTTGTTGTTGAATATAAAATTCTTACATCTGCAATTGCTAATACACTCTTAAAAATAAAGGTGCTTCATGATGCCATAAAAGAACCTTTTTCTCTAAATGGTTCCATAAAGAACCTTTAACATCTGAAGAACCTTTCTGTTTCACAAAAGGTTCTTTGTGGCGAAAGAAGGTTCTTCAGATTATAAAAAGGTAAGACAGAGATGGTTCTTTAAAGAACCTTTGACTGAATGGTTCTTTATAGAACCAAAAATGGTTCTTCTTCAATGGCATCGCTGTGAAGAACCTTTTAAAGCACCTTTATTTCTAAGAGTGTAGGATAAAATTTTGGTTGAGTCACGCTATAAATGAAACTGAATCTGTTTTTTTAAAGGAAGGTTAATACACAACAATATTAGACTTGTCTTAGATTTAATTATTTATGTAAGGAATAATCAACGGCTTGCTGTGCATTAAAGGATTTTAAAGATTTAAAAAATGATTATCGATATCTATTCCTGTAATGAGTTCCTCAGACAGATTTAATTTGGATTGTAATGAGTGCACCTTTCATGAAGCAGACATGGAATCATTGGAACATTTGTTTTATTTATGCATATTCTCAAAAAAAAAAAAAAATCTTGGATGACCTCTATGCTTGGTTAAGTTTGAAGTATGTAATACCTGACTTTGATTTTAAAATGGTGAAAAAAATTGTCTTTTATTCAGAATTTTTGGTTATTAATACTGTGATTTTGTGATTTCATAAATGCAGATTCTTGAATTATTGCATATATATATAAGTCAAAAGTTTTTGAACAGTACGATTTTTTTTAAGAAGTCTGTTCTGTTCACCAAGCCTGCATTTATCTGATCCAAAGTACAGCAAAAATTTTGAAGTATTTTTACTATTTAAAAGAACTGTTTTCTATTTAAATATATTTAAAAATGCAATTTATTCTTGTGATTTCAAAACATTTATTATTATTATGTTGAAAACAGCTGAGTAGAATTCTTTTCAGGTTTCTTTGATGAATAGAAAGTTCAGAGGAACAGCATTTATCTGAAACAGAAATCTTTTGTTATAAATGTCTTTATCATCACTTTTCAATTTAAAGCATCCTTGCTAAATAAAAGTAGTAATTTCTATAATTTTAAAATAAATAAATAAATATACTGATTCGAAGCTTTTGAATAGTATAGTGTATAATGTTGCAAAAGCATTTTATTTCAGGTAAATGCTGACCTTTGGATCTTTCTATTCATCAAAAAATCCTGGAAAAAAAAAAAATATATATATATATATATATAAAGAATTGTTGGTTTGCTTTTGCACTGGGGGTAAAATATTTTTAATAGAAAAAAATTACTTGCCGTTTCTTTAAATGTGAACTTAAATCATTGTGCTTCTGTGGGTTATATTAGAGTGAGGAAAATTACACTTATTTGTCTGCCTCAGTTTTTTATGGCTCTTAAAGACATTTCTTACATTAAGTAAGAAAGTGAAGAGATTATCTAAAACCTGATTAAATGAGATTATAGTAACAGGCCTATTAGGACATGAATTCCCTGAATTCATGTCCTAATGAATGGAGCTGTGACAAAGGGTCAGTGACAGACTAAAGGAACATTTAGATGACAAATTCATTAATTAATTTCATTTCAATTAAATTCATTAATTTCATTTATTGGTGAAGATTTTTTTTCAACATGAAATGTTTCCAGTTGACTACTTGTGTGTTCACATGAAATTCAGGTGAGGACTGCTAGTGTGTGTAGAACTTAACCAGATAGGATTTCAAATGCTGCACAGAATTCTTTCGCCTTTTATTATTATATGATTATATAAAAGGATTTAAATCAATACATAATAGGTTAATATTTATAAATATATGCATATGTATATGATTATGAACTTTACTAAACAAAGCCAAACTTTTAGTTGTGTTGTCAGTTGCATTTAGGTTAAAAAGGCAAGCAGTTGCAACAACAAGCAGGCACTTCATAGACCAACTCTAATAGATACATAGCAGGGCAGGGAATCCCTTATGTAATGCACTGTAAGCATGCAACAGAGGAGATTAGAGGAACTGCATTCCAAAGACTGCACCATTACACTGTATGTTGTAACTTGCCCAAAAGCTTTGAAATATGTTTTTGACCCAACCCTGATTGAATCTGTAAACCAGACTACTATGCACTGTAAAATTATACTGATAGTGATGCAGTCATTCATTAGTTTATTGTAGGTCGCACTCCATTGTGAGCTCTCTGTTTCTGGTGGAGGCCCTAGTCTAATGCAGAAGTCTTGTTTTTACAGCCACACAGATAAAAGGTTAACAAGACTAAACTTCCTGACTGTTTTCAGTCATGAAATACCACTTTTACAGCAGCTACTTCTATTAAAACACTATATACTCATTAAATTCATGGTTTCCATGATGATGTTCTGACCATTTTTCCCCTGTCCTACTTTCTTTTGCTAGATGGATTGTTGTGTTTGGTCAAGATTCTGTCTGTGACTGCTGTGATTCAGTCTGCAACCAGACTAAAACTAAACAAATAATATATGTAGGCAAGTAAATAATGAAATCGAGTAGCAGTAGTTCCTCTGTAATACTGACCAACTGGATCATCACTTCTTCCAAAAACCTGTGTATATCAATGTTAATTTGGTGCAGCAGCTAAAAAAAAGCAAACTAAAAGAAAGATATTAAAATATATTGTCCGTCTTGAAAATCACAGAACATCTTTTATAAGTTTCATAAATAGGATAACTGCCAGTTGAAGTGGTTTTGTAACATCCGTTATAGACATATTGGACTTTTTTCATTAAGAATTTGAATTTCAGAATGGTGTCCCATTTATGTGAAGCCATTTTGTTTGGTCTGTTCTCTGCTTCTTCTTCTTTTTGTAATGAATATAAACAATACAGTCATAACAACCAGCAGCAGCAGAATAACAGGGATCAATATAAAGCATCCATTGCATCTGTGTGCTGGCTCTCCTTGCCTCTCACTCTTATTTGTACAAAGAAAGTGAATTAAACTTCTTAGAAAAACTTATTATTACTATTATTAATTTAGACTATTACATGTTATTGATGATTCAAGAGCATATTAAAATTGCTTATGTTTTTGAAAGTCCTTACCTAAGTAGAGCTGGATCTCTGTCAGTTATTTGGGCAGTATGAATTTCAGAGAAGAGTTAGTGACTACGGTGAGACTTCTTACCCTCTTCATTCATTAAATGCATTCCATTGCAAACTCCTTTTTCAAACATTTTATGTAAAATACACCTGTTATTCCAAATTATAACATCATGCAGGGTAAAATTATGCTTGTATAACATTTTCCAACATAGTAACACCTGCATATGAAAATCAGGCAATTCCTCCAACTTTTTGATGAAAAGGAAAACTAAACCATCGACACTGTTCATCTTTTGCAAACATTTGTAGCCATCTTAACTTAATAACTCAGTAACTTGATTACCCCCAAAATCAATCAGCATTCCCATTCTATTTCAGTGATTATTTTTCAGGACTTCGAGGACTTTTCCAGGACATTGTTAATTAATTTGATTATGACAGGAATAGAAAACAAGGATCACACCTTTAAGTAAAATACTCCTCTCGCTGGAAGCCTTTAAAAGGCATAGTTTATGGCCATGACTTATTTAGAAAATCAGCTCTTGAATACAAGTTATTAATTATAATAACAAGAAAGGATTTTCAGAAGTTTTAGTACCATTGCAAAAAATAAATAAATAAATAAATAAATAAAAAGCTATTTGAAAATAAAATAATCAGAATTCAATGAGTTTACTATTAACTTTGTGCACATCCAGAACAGAAATCAGTTGAAATATAACAAAATATTGAATATTGTACTTTTATAAGTACAATATACCAAATGCAATTAATAAATCATCCAATACCATTAAATATGATGAGTCTGTATAATATATGTTCTTTTATTAATTTGTAGGGCTTGTTTTATAGAAAACTTGTTTAAGCAGGCCATTAAGAGATTAATTACACAAATGTCTCATTAAAATCCAACATCAGGTAAAAACCATAAACGCTGGTTCAATGGTTCTCAGTTCAGATTCAGCGCTTGTCCTAAAATGAGGCTCATTTTGCCCTAAAATGAGCCTCGCATGAATATTAGCAAAACAAGTCTTTTTGCAGACTTGTTCTTTTTGTAGAGTTGCAAAGTAAATTTAATAAAGACTAAAGAAATATTTAGAAGAAAAAAGTTAATGTTCATTGGTGCAGCATTTTCCAACATGAAATGTCATTATCTCTGTACAAGTGTGTGGCAAAAAACTGATTGTGCACATGAAGCGGTTCAGACTGCTTCACAGACTGTGGATAGTGACTCTGAATTTAAATACAGAAGCCTACTGTAAGGTGATATCAGCTATGGGGTCAGTTGCATAAACTGCATAGATCAGGGTTAAAAAGTTAGTCATCTAATTTGTTTTGTTTAATTTGTAACATAATTGTTGCTCATAACCTTTTAAAGTCACATACACAAAAAGGTAGACTGGCCTGAAGTTTACTTCTCCCTGTAAATACTGAGATGAAGTGAGGAAATGTGTGGAAATAGTCTCTATGGAAATTGTCTTGTTTTGTTCGACAGAACAAACTCTAGATTTAAGGGTTTTATTTGAAAATTATTTTGCCAAAACCACAAACACCAGCAGAACATTACATAACTTATAAATGTATAACATACTGATTTTTGGGGAGGCATGTGAGTTCAGGAACGTGATGAATGATGGGATACCCTAGTCATTAAATACCGCTCCAATGCGGTGTTAGATGTTAGAGAGTGGTCGTAATGTGTTTTAATGCCACTGAGCTTTGGATTTTTCAGATCAGGGACTGTCTTGCACAACTTTCTGTAGCGTTTCAAGTGGCCAAGACTTCAAGTGTAGGTACTGGTACAGACACAGTGTAATTGTGTGGCACCCTCTAGTGACCAATGCTGCAATGCGAGCGGAAATCAACTACAAATTACTCCGTTCATAAACCAATCACATTTGAACACCAGCCAAAGCTTTTTCAAAAGGCCTTTTCGATTGTGTAGTTTCCACCTGTTAGGAAAAACGATACGTAAAGCATAATAAAAACGCACTAATAGATACACAGATTATTGATATGAGAGTGAACAGCAAAACTCGCGTAATTCTATGTTTGATTCTTTGCATTTTCTCCACCCCAACATTGCTGAACAGTGTCTCATCTTCATCTGTGTTAGATGAAAGAACCGACCGACCAAGAACAACTCGCGAGAAACACTCTGGGAAACTTCTAGTGCGTGATCCGTTCACAAGCACACGCCAGAGACCGGTGCCTGTACTGCGGATCCGTGGCCGAACACCTACGAGAGTACCACCTGGAGAAGATTACCGGCCGAAATTCACCCGGCTCCCGGATGTGTCGGTGACTTGCTCACGTTCCGGATTCGTTTTAAGGGTGAAAAGGAATTTCTACGGTTTCTTGGCCGCCGCAGAGGAGCTGAGGCTCGGAGAAACCTGCAAAAGTAACGGCGTCCTTGAACCGCATAACGACCTGCTCTTCACATACGCACTCAACCACTGTCAGGGCGAACAACAGGTGAGCGTCATTTTTAAAAGAATGTGGGTCTGCTGTAATTTATCATTGCCAAATAATGACATGACTCATCTCTAAAAGGTGTTTCCTGATTATGTTGCCTACAAATATGTTCTTCACTACGTGCCACTGTCGCACCGAAACTCCCTCCACTATCACAGAGTCAACGTGGGCGTGGAATGTCGCTATAAAAGGTAAATCATCCGGTTCTTAATTTTGGTCTTTGTAACGTCAAGCCACAGCCTAGTGAAAACGCGAATAAAATGAATTTCATATGTAAGCAGTGCTGGGAAGTTTACTCTGGAGATGTAGGTTACAGATTACAAGTTACCATTTTTTCATTACTTCATTAAAGTACTTGATTACATTTGGTTACTTTTCTGAATCATTTTGAAACATTTAAATTTGGCAGGGTTAACCTTACAGTAGTAGGATACTGGACACTGATGACTACCAGACTTTTAAAATTCTTCATCACTTGAATTAAGATTATTATAATTTAATTTTAAAGCACAGCCACCACCAAATCAGACTTTAACACCTCATTTTACTTTGAGATCGTTCAGAGGCTAAATACAGATTTAAAATTGTATATACAGGTGCTGGTCATATAATTAGAATATCTTCAAAAAGTTGATTTATTTCGCTAATTCCATTCAAGAAGTGAAACTTGTATAATGCATACATTCATTCCACACAGACTGATATATTTCAAGTGTTTATTTCTTTTAATTTTGACGATTATAACTGACAACTAATGAAAACCCCAAATTCAGTATCTCAGAAAATTAGAATATTGTGAAAAGGTTCAGTATTGAAGACATCTGGTGCCACACTCTGATCAGCTAATTAACTCAAAACACCCGCAAAGGCCTTTAAATGGTCTCTCGGTCTAGTTTTCTGTAGGCTACACAATCATGGGGAAGACTGCTGATTTGACAGTTGTCCAACAGACGACCATTGACACCTTGCACAAGGAGGGCAAGACACAAGAGGTCATTGCAAAAGAGGCTGGCTGTTCACAGAGCTCTGTGTCCAAGCACATTAATAGAGAGGCGAAGGGAAGGAAAAGATGTGGTAGAAAAAAAAGTGTACAAGCAATAGGGATAACCGCACCCTGGAGAGAATTGTGAAACAAAAGCCATTCAAAAATGTGGGGGAGATTCACAAAGAGTGGACTGCAGCTGGAGTCAGTGCTTCAAGAACCACTACGCACAGACGTATGCAAGACATGGGTTTCAGCTGTCGCATTCCTTGTGTCAAGCCACTCTTGAACAACAGACAGCGTCAGAAGCGTCTCGCGTGGGCTAAAGACATAACAAAGGTATGTTCTCTGATGACAGGAAAGGCAAACATCTAACAATGCTTTGGAAAAAAACAGTTAATCTTAAAGGTGCTGTATGTAAGATTTTGACTCTTCTTAAGAAAAATAAATAAATAAAAAATAGCATAATATGTTTGTAGATATTTAGAAAACATGTTATGTTTACATAGCTGTTTCTCTGAAAAATAATGCTACAGCCAGTAATTCTACTCTGAAAAGTGCGTTTTGGGCAGATTCCGGTGTTTTGCCGAAATCGGTGACCTATCGAAAAGTGTGACCAGGGGTCGCTGTTCAGCAAATGTTCGCACGGGAGCGCGCACGCTTTAGATCAGACGCTGAAGCCAAATGATCTGCGTCAGAGGAGACGAGCGGTGCTGTAAAAGATGTTTCATGACTTAAAACTAAAGAAAACTGGGCAATCTAGATACTGTCACCAGCAACTAAATGTTTATATGTGACCCTGGATCACAAAACCAGTCATAAGTGTAAATTTCTCGAAATTGAGATTTTTACATCATCTGAAAGCTGAATAATATACCGAGAAAATCGCCTTTAAAGTTGTCCAAATAAAGTTCATAGCAATGCATATTACTAATCAAAAACTAAGCTTTGATATATTTACGGTGGGAAATTTACAAAATATCTTAATGGAACATGATCTTTACATAATATCCAAATGATTTTTGGCATAAAAGGAAAGTAGATAAATTTGACCCAGCCAATGTATTTTTGGCTATTGCTGCAGTTATACCCATACAACATAAGACTGGTTTTGTGGTCCAGGGTCACATATAGGAAAGATGCTGCTGCTGTTGTCTGCTACTATTAAGAATGTTTTCCGCTTGAGATGTTTTAGCGCTTGTAAGCTATAACATATTCCGATTATCTGATAAATGTATATCTTATCTTTATTCTTATTACTAGTTCCTGTATTTACCCAATAATGTTGGAGATCTACAGTTCCACCTAATTTCCTTACAATGCTTATGAGTGCAGTTGGCAAGGGTCACTGAATCTAACAAGTAAAAATTCATATCAAACCACTTTCTCACTGACTATAAATGTTTAACAAAGCGTGATATTGAGCTCCTCGTCTTTTTATTTTATAAAGCATATTGATCAGCTGACATATTGACACAGTATGGTCTGACAGGTCAAAATTATATATACATATTTATACCACAATGTTACCCATTTTTACTGTAAGTCTATGTTCTTCAGACTCATTCAAGTGATGTAAAGATTGCTCCTTTTTCAATTGGTTTATTCTTGATGTCTTTTTAGTAACAGTCACCAATTATTAGACAGTACAGATATCATTATCGGAAATTACCGGCATTACCAGAAGAAATGCGCAATTTTTTTTTTTTTGTGATGCTTTTTAGGTTCTCAGTAACAGTAACAAGATAAACGCATGTTAAGGAATTTCTTCTCAATCTGCGTTTTTCACATTGAATTTGTCTAAGAAAATCAGGGCGGAAATCCTGTACGCCACAAAAAAGGGATGTAAATGTTTTAATTTCACTTCTGCTTTTTCACTTGATGCCACATAATACCTTCACATATTAACATATTATTTAATAGTTTTTATGAAGTGCAGATTCTGATATAAATAACAAAAAGCTCATATAAAAACAAGCTTAACCTGTAGTTCTTGCTTTTTGTAAATGATTAAGCCAATTAATGGTAGGTACAGATCAAACAACTTTTGTTTAAATTAGATAGCTAAGAGGAGCTGCCACATCGCACAAGTCACTTTATTAAGCATTATAGTCACATGCATTAAATAAAAAGTGGTAACATTTCAGTAGCTTTAAATGTAATCTGTCAGACCCTACTGCATCTAAAAATATATCAATATCTGATCATATGCTTTATTTATGTAAGATAGAAAGAAGAGGAGGTCAGACATCACATTAGTCACTTTATTAAACATTTTTAGTCAGCTGTTATGAAACAGTGGAAACATTTTGCTAGCTAAACAATATGAAATGTCAGATTCAGGGACCCTGGCCAACTGCAACCTGCAACCATAAGCATTTGTAAAGAAAAAAACTGTAGATCTCCAACACTATTGGGTAATTACAGGAACTAATAATAAGAATAAAGATAAGATATACATTTATCAGATAATCGGAATATGTTATAGCTTACAAGCGCTAAAACATCTCAATCGGAAAACATTCTTAGTAGTAGCAGACAACAGCAGCATTAATGTTTCATTTCTTTCCTATATAAACACTTAGTTGCTGGTGACAATATCTAGATTGTCTAGTTTTCTTTAGTCTTAAGACATGAAACATTTTTAACAGCACCGCTCGTCTCCTCTGACGCAGATCATTCGGCTTCAGCGTCTGACCTAAAGCGTGCGCGCTCCCGCGCGAACATTTGCTGAACAGCGACCCCTGGTCACATTTTTCGATAGGTCACCGATTTCGGCACAAAACCTGGTCGGAATTGCAGTACCCATTCAACCGCAAGCTGCACAATGGAACATTAAAACACAGTAAATAAACTCATCAAATTATAGCAGTAGCAGTATTAACATTAAGTGACATGACATCTAACGCACGGTAAGACGCTCATGTCAATCACTATCATGGGAGCGGCCTCTGTCGGTGTGACGGCAAACCGACAGGCATCTGAGAACGGCTCGATTTGAAAAAGGGGATATTATTTTTACAGATTAATTAAAAACCACTGCATAGATTTTTATCATTATATCAGTGTATTGTACATACACTGCCAACACACATTAATGTTCAAACAACATGAAAAAGTGAACTTAGCATCCGATGACCCCTTTAAGTAAAAAGTCGATGCTAAGGAAATAACACGCTGTCAAGTCTAAAAGTGTAAAATAGCAGTGGTGTATTGGTGTAAAATAGCAGCTAACACTAGACCAGACACAAAAGGCGCGACACGATGCGTTAAAGCACTAGATCCTATTATAATAAGTCCTTTAGTAACTGAGCGCGAGCGCTACAGTAAACGCTAAATGCTGCGTTTTATTTCTGACGCATTCCATGCACTTGCGCTACCGACAAGTTAATGAACAGATAATAGAAAGGGCACTTTGATGCATCCATCAAAGAGTAGGGACGGCGATAGGATGTGGAAGACCATTTTCTTTGGTAAGCTCATACATCTTTGTAAACTCGTCTTAACGACCCCCTTTCAAAAATATTACCTCCAGTGCCCCCTTTTGCTCACCGCCCCATTTGAGAAACACTATGCTACATGAAGCCACTCCCATAATAGCTATCATCACTCAAATTAATGTACGGTCACATTTTTCGATAGGTCACCGATTTCGGCACAAAACCTGGTCGGAACTGCAGTACCCATTCAACCGCAAGCTGCACAATGGAACATTAAAACACAGTAAATAAACTCATCAAATTATAGCAGTAGCAGTATTAACATTAAGTGACATGACATCTAACGCACGGAAGCCACTGGCACATGCCACTGCTCAGTGACGCATCGAGTGACACTTCCGGTTTTCAGTGACATGTGTCACCGCAGAGTGGCATGTGCCAGTGATACTTGTGACGTGCCGGCGGATTGTGTCAGTGTCACTGTCACTCTGGCAGAACATGTCACTGCTGTGGCACCTGGAGTAACACTACCGCTGTCAGCTGGAGTTTAACGTAGCACACGCACTTAAGTGCTGAACTATATTTATGACACCTTTCTATC
Source organism: Cirrhinus mrigala (assembly GCA_036247105.1). Classification (NCBI taxonomy): domain Eukaryota; kingdom Metazoa; phylum Chordata; class Actinopteri; order Cypriniformes; family Cyprinidae; genus Cirrhinus; species Cirrhinus mrigala. Next base: position 26,393,218 of record CM070019.1, read on the forward strand.
AAACATAGCATTCCTTTCATCGCGGAATTAATTTGTATGTATTTGCTTGTGTGACATGTCTCAATGGATTGTGTCAGTGTCACTGGCATCGGTCGCAGAATGTCACTCTGTGTTGCGGCTCCTCCAGTGACGCTGCTGCTGACAGCCGGAGTAAAACGTAGACTGAAACACACGCACTTAAGGTATTTAACTGATGACAGTTTCGGTTTCTGTCCACCATATTGGCGGAGTTCATTTGTATTACAACGTAAGCTTCTTCATGCATTTAATATTTGTCTTGTGTCCCTTATTTGTTTGCTTGAATGTTTTGTCAAATACGTTAATGTTAATAAAATATCACACTGTCATAAAATTGTTTAATTTCTTATTGCATAATTCTATCAATTATTTTTTAAAAAATATTAAAGCTATAGATGAGATAGATTGTGCTGGCCAACTATATTAATAGATGTCGGTACCAAAATCAAAGTTTACAGTAACGGATGCGACTGTAAATTTGGTTTTCATAGTGACCCATGATAGATTAATTCCGTGTGTTTCCCAGAATGGACAGTTTTCAGTGACACAATCCATCGGCACGTCATAAATGTGTCAGTGGAGAGTGACGTGCAGACGGATTGTGTCAGTGTCACTGTCACTCTGGCGGAACATGTCACTGCTGTGGCACCTCGAGTCACACTGCCGCTGTCAGCTGGAGTTTAACGTAGACCGTGTAGCACATGCACTTAACGGCTGAACTATAAGGCTATTTATGATACATTTCTGTCAAACATAGGATTAATTACATTAATTTGTACAACAACCATTAGGCTTGTTCATGTGTTTAATATTTGTCTTGTGTATTTACATATGTATTTACGTTTATTATACGTTATGTTTTATATAGGCAACTTTTTTTTTTTTTTTTTTACAATCTATTTAAATACATATTTGTTTTGACAGTGTGGCACATTTTCCCACTCTTTGCATAGAATTTACAGTTCCGCTGTGTCATTTGGAATTATAAAAGATAGACAGGTGACCATAACTAATTTTAATGTTAAATTGGTACCAACCTGCAGAATGTATGTGCTATCACTAATTGACACTTACCAATCAGGCATTTTATATGATTGTAAAGTAGCATGAAAATTCCACAAACTATTATAAAGTGACACCTACCATTCAGAAAGGCTTTATGACAACTGGCACCAACCATTCAGAAGTGTGCTGGAACTTGACACTGGCTAATTACAATGCAGAGTAATGTGGGTCTGTAGATACTGTATGAAACTGGATCTGTAGTATAATGTGGCTACAGAAAGTCAAATACTTTAACAAAACATTCAGGCATCTCCACAACAAATTAATTTTCACATGGTCAGTAAATCATTTATAGAATTATGCAAAAAAAAAAATGAAACTATTTTGCACTTAGTTGCACTTAGTTATACTGCCACCTACCGGCATGCATGCCGCCTGCACATGCCACTCAAATACAGATAATGCCACAAACTGACATGTTTGAGAAAAAAAATAAAAATACTGACTTGTAATTACGTTTCATTCACATCTATTTTTAAAAATAAGAATAAATAACTAAATAAACTAGGCTTTTGATTTAGGATGTTATGTCGCAATTAAGTCAGTACCGGGACAAAGTGACACAACCCATCGGCACACGTCACATTTACAGTCGCATCCGTTACTGTAAACTTTGATTTTGGTACCGACATCTATTAATATAGTTGGCCAGCGCAATCTATCTCATCTATGGCTTTAATATTTGTTAAAAAATAATTGATAGAATTATGCAATAAGAAATGAAACAATTTTATGACAGTGTGATGTTTTATTAACATTAACGTATTTGACAAAACATTCAAGCAAACAAATAAGGGACACAAGACAAATAATAAACACATGAAGAAGCTTACGTTGTAATACAAATTAACTCTGCCATGTCATCAGTTTGTCACTCGAGGTGCCACAGCAGTGACATGTTCCGCCAAAGTGACAGTGACACTGACACAATCCGTCGGCACATGTCACAGGTGTCACTGGCACATGCCACTCTGCGGTGACACGTCACTGAAAACCGGAAGTATCACTCGATGTGTCACTGAGCAGTGCCATGTGCCAGTGGCTTCCGTGCGTCAGATGTTATGTCACTTAATGTTAATACTGCCTCTCAATTACAGTGCAAGGCTCGTCCCATGTCCTCAATCTAGCAAACCCGCATGAGTAGGAGGAAGCGGGAGAAACGTAATTCTGTTACATGTAACTAGTTACTCCCCAACGCTGTATGTAAGCAAATGCATATGAAAAACAAGCAATCACCATTAACAATAAACAGCATATAAATCAAAACTGCCTAATACTGAGTGAAATGTCCATCCAGTAAGTGGTAAAGGATTGTGCAAGCTTTGGGGGTGTTGATGGAAAATCTTTTCATCTCCATGCTTTGATTGTGATACGGAATATGAACCAGATGTGGTCTCTGATTTAAAAACATTATTTTCTTTTTTAATTGAATTCAAGTGTGGGGGTAAAAAAAAAAAATCCTTGACGCTAGAATAAAATGGATTTTTTGTCTAAAAGTAGGGGTTCTGTTTTTATTTTGATGTATTGCATATTCAGACATTCAAACAACAAAATATTCTGGGTGGCATGAAAATTTGGTGAAAATGATGAAAAAAGCTGGTGGCAGCTGTCAGCGTTTTCAAAAATGTAGTTTTCCAAAATGTATGCAGTTTATGTTGTACAAACGTAAAAGTATAGCCAAATTATGTTAACCACAGACCATATTTTACGCATGTACTGAAAATGATTAAAACTCAAAACCTCAATAGAACCCATGGCGAAATAGACTACAATAGCAAAGATTACATTAGCAAAAACAATACTAAAAGAGTTATTTTTATTTTATTCTTAGTACAATTTGATTTGTCACAAGTGTTGACAAAGGTATGTAAGAGGTAAATATACCCCTAAGTATATTAAGAGGTAAATATACCCCTAGCTAATTATGATTCGACAGTTCAGAAGTAATAGCCGTGTTCTGTTGTTTATCATTTAGGGAACATCATGTGCACAGTCTGGTGGTGAGTCCCACATCACGAACACCATTGCGCAAAGTTATCAGGACCAGATCTGCTGATTTTCAGATTCAGCTGATGGACGGTAAGACCACGGGTCATACGGCGAGCAGTATTTTTATAAACAAATACATTATCACATCATCATTATCCGATAACAGTCATATGTTATATATTTTAGTCTCCCCTTGACAGATAAACATTGCATATGTTCAACATATTTTCTACAGAGATTTCTAAACTCATAAGCGTTGCCATTTCTGTTTTATATGAGAAACATCAAACGGCCAACGAAACGAAAGCGAAACAAAATCCCGCTGCTCGTTTGAGATGCCCAGCACGGACCGTTTATTAACTCGCAAACGAACTTGTTCGAGCTCAGAGCAGACTCCGTTACTAATGCGAGATCTGGTGAGAAGCATTTGAATTCACCGCAGAAGGAATAAAAAGGCTGCTGCGAGATCTAGTGTGATGCATTCAAATTCAAAGTACAAAAAAAAAAAAAGTACAATTTAACAATCCGCATCATGTATCTCTTGTAATCGCTCAATCCGTGTTTCAGCCGCGCAAAGACGTCAGTATAACAGCTTGAAAACAATTAATGTATCATATTTACCTCAGAAAGCATATAAACTCGTTAGTCAGCCAGAAAAATAAACTGTAGAGAGGAGCATTTTGCTAAAAACAGTCATGTGAAAAAGTTAGAACACCCTATTTAATTCTAAGGTTTTCTGTGTCAGGACATAATAAAAAAAATCTGATCCTTGGAAGGTCTTAAAATTTGGAAAATAAAACCTCAGATGAACAACAACACTTGACATATTGCACCATGTCATTATTTATTTAACAAAAATAAAGGCAAAATGGAAAAGCAATTGGTGACAAAGTTAGGATACCCTTACTGTTAGCACTGCTAATCAAATGCATCAGCAAGTGTGAGCACCTCTATAAAAGCAGAACTGTAGGCAGTTTGTTGGTCTGGAGCCTTCAGGTGTGTGTTAACACAATGCCAAGGGGAAAAGACAACAGCAATGATCTTACAGACGCAATTGTTGCTGCCATCAATCTGGGAAGGGTAATACGGTCATTTCCAAACAATTTGAAGTCCATCATTCTACAGTGAGGAAGTTTATTTACGAGTGGAAGATATTCAAAGCAGACACTAATCCTCCCAGGAGTGGATGTTCCAGCAAATTCACCCCAAGATCAGACTGTATAATGCTCGGAGAAATGACTGACAACCTAAGAACTTCACAGCAGACTCAACAGGCCTCAGTTAAATTATAACGTTCATGGCAGTATAATTAGAAAAATATGAAACAAGTATGCCATGTTTGGAAGGCTTGCCAGAAGAAAGCCTCTTCTATCAAAAAAACAAAAAAACATGGTATCATGGTTTAGGTTTGCCAAGTTGCATCTAAACAAACCATGATGCTTCCAGAACAATGTCCTTTGAACAGACGAGACCAAAGTGGAGATGTTTGGCTATAATGCACAGTGCCAAGTTTGGTGAAAACCTAAAGAGCATATCAGTGAAAACGCCACACATGCTGGTGGACGGCTGACGATTTTGGGCTTGTTTTGTAGTCACAGGACCTGGGCACCTCACAATCATGAGTTGACGATGAAGTCTTCTGTATACCAAAGTATTCTGGAGTCAAATGTGAGGACATCTATAGTTGGGCCAAAATCGGGTCATGCAACAGGTCAGTAATCCCAGGCACACCAGAAAATCTACAACAGAACAGAAAAGGATCAAGAGTGTTGCAATAGCCCAGCCAAAGTCTAGACTTCATCCTGATTGAAATGCTGTGGTAGGAGCTGTGCATGAACAAATGCCACAAACCTCAATAAACTACAGCAATGTTGTAAAGAAAAGTGAGCCAGAATTCCTCCAGAATCATGTGGGAGACTGATAAAGGTCATACAGAAAACTATTACTTCAATATTTGCTCCTAAAAGTGGATCTACAGGCAATTGAATTATAGGGTGTCCTAACTTTGTCACACATGGCTTTTCCATTTTGTTAAATAAATAATGACACAGTGTGATATGTCACATGTTGTTGTTCATCTAAGGCAGGGGTGGCAAACTCCGGTCCTGGAGAGCCGCAGCCCTGCAGAGTTCAGCTCCAACCCTAATTAAAACTCACCTGCCTTCTCACCTGCCACCTAGCTTTCTAGTAACCCTTCAGACATTGATTAGCTTGTTCAGGTGCGTTTGATTAGGGTTGAAGCAAAACTCTGCAGGGCTGCAGCTCTCCAGGACCGACGTTCGCCACCCCTGATCTAAGGTTTTATTTTCCAAATTTTAAGACCTGTCAAGGACCAGTTGCATAAAGAACCTTAAGTTTTTCCCTTAAGTATGAAACTTAAGGCATGATTTCCCCTTACCTAAGGGGATGATTTAAGGGTGTTGCATATAATCCCTTACACACTTCCCTTACTAAAGGGAAACCGTTAAGTGTTTTACGACAACGACTCAAGGTTTGCCGTTAAAAATCTGCTGTTGCTATGGACACGTTATTTGTTAATGCAGATAGCGGTGTAAGTTTTCACAGAAAACAATATGACACGGATAAGGAGAACAAAAAAGAAAACTAAATATAAACGAGAAGGGCCAAGCGAGACGGAAACTTAAACTGATAATTCACTCAAAACGAAAAATTCTGAAAAATCATTTTATTGGGTTTCCGAGGCGATGTGAACATTATGAAGCGCTGAACACTCTCATGCTGTGCATGTTTCATTCATACTCGAAGCCGGAGGGCGCTCTTGCGCTGAAAGTCCAATCCGGACTCATAGAAGTGTTATGATGGAATACAGCAGCAATCGCTGCAGCTAAGCTGAAACGTAAACACAATAAACACACAATTGCGACACTATACGGTTTATTTGTGTTTTTCAAATCATCTCGAGGTAATATGTAGGAAAATACAGGAATAAAATATTATAGAATATGCATTTGTTCTCGTGTGAATGTAATTTGATTAATGGTTATATGTGAATAAATGCCTAAATTAAAATCTGTTCAACATATAAAGAGGCCAATCGTGGACTGAATCTGCGTGCTGTGAAGCACTTAAGGTGACATTTTCCATACCTTATGTTATACTTGGGGAAATGACAGGTAAGGGGCTTTATGCAACACTTAAAGGGTTTTAAGGGATACTTAAGAGAAATTCTAAGGATTTTTGACGTTTCAACTAAAGAAACCCTCAAGTAAGATTTAAGGGATATTTTATGCAACGCCCTTAAGTTTTAGCGAAACTTAAGGGCGATCTTAAGGGGAAATTACACTTAATTACACTTTGCTTTATGCAGCCGGGCAAAGATATTGTTTTATGATGTCCTGATACAGAAAGCCATGGAATTCAATAGGGTGTCCTAACTTTTTCACATGACTGTATATGCACCAAATAACATATTCATAATTTCTTTCTGTTCTTTAATGTTTTACGTTTGAATAAATCCATCCTCCATCGAAGTTTTTATGATGTTACATGTAAACCTCCATTTAAATGTCTTTATGTAAAAAAAAAATCAGTCAATTTTAACCTTCAGTATTATAATCTAGTATTTTACAGCATTAGTTGAGAGATTTTTTTTTTCCCTTGAGAAAATCTGGCATGTACTGTACCTGATATATATCCAAAATAATCAATATTGAATCGAATAGAATAGAATCGGTAATCGAATCGAATCGCAAGCTTGTGAATGAGAATCAAATCGAATCGTGAAATTTGTGTCAAAACCCAGCCCTAAGTAAAAGCTTCAAATCAATTCAATTTAATTCAGTTAAAATTTTTGGAAGCTGGAAATGCAGGTAGGATAAAAAGAGTTGCACATAAGGCCCTGCATGCCTTATGTAATGCATTGTAAGCATGCAACAGATGAGATCAGAGAAGTTTCATTCCAAAGGTTGTGTCATTACAGGGCATGTTATAACTTGCCCAGAAACTGTTTTTTTTTCTTGTTACATTTCCACACTTTGAAGTCTGACCCAACCCTAATCTGTAAACCAGATTCCTAGGAGTGCGGGCACAACCCAACATTTTTTGAATTTCTCAGTTTGCGTAAATCCACGTGGGGTTCAGAGTATAATTTTTATTTTTTTTTTATCCACATTAATTTCACACTTGTCTAGTACAAATGTCACTTTGTTTCATACTTACAGGGTATACGTTTTTCGTTATTTACCTCAAAAGAAAGGAAGTGAAATGTGACAACATGCCCCGTAGGTGAGGTACATTGTAACATAACCATATGACAGCTTAAAATGTTATCTGATCGAATGAAAAAAAATTATACACAACAAACTAAAATATTTTGTCAATAAAATAAAATGATTAACTTTTTCAAATAAAATAATGGCTTTTTTTTAAGAATTAAAAAAAATCAAATTTTTGAGTTTCACATTGAACACATCGCAACCATGCATGGAACAGCCCTGATTGCAAAACACAGCTGTACAGTATAGTTCAAAATGATGTGCGCAAATAGATGAAACGCATACAGACATTAAAAAAAAAACTAACACTCCCCTCCCTCCAAACACAGCTCTCGTAGAACACGAGACATATATGGAGCCAAAATGCTTTACATTTCTTGAAATAATAATTTCTGAACATTAAACATCGATTGTCAGTCTTTATTCACCTGTTTCTTGTGGTTTCTTTTTAAAATCTATAAAAGTCAATAGTGAACATTACATCGCTAATGTCATAGAATATCATAGTTTATTAACGGGGCATCAGCGCCCACTTCCCCATCAGCGCAACTGGTTAGTGTCTTCTGCTGGCTTACCAAGCATTAATAAACTATCTAAACAGATAAATAAAAGACTGGAGATTCAAATATTATTAAAATAGCAGATTTGTCTCATTTTAAATGAATACTAAAAGCTGAGATGAAAAATTTACTATGGTAAAATATATAGTGATATCTTTAAAAGGCTTTGGAATTTTGGCGCACTTTTTTCTCTATATAGTGTTGCTATGGCAACTAGTAAATACTGTAAATTTGGTTACGTTAGAATGTGTGGAAATATTTAAACCGAGTGCGTTACAACCAACGCCTGTGTTAGTTTGTGCCCCGCACTCCCCTACGCATTAATAGTCTAATGCAGGGATTTCAAACTCAGGGCCACAGCCCTGCAGAGTTTAGTTTCAACTGTACACACCCAATCTAGCTAACCAAGTCCTTCAGGCTTATTTGTAAACTAGATGGTTTGTGTGTTGGTGCAGGGTTGGAACTAAACCCTGCACCAACGCAAATTGAACAAAGAAAAAAGGTGATGGCTGATGACGTCACTCACCCCTCTTCTGATACTCTGAAAACATCGGATCATGAACTCATCGTGTGAGCAAAGTCATACTGTGCTTTCGATTTTAGTTCATTTGACAGATACTTTGCCAAAGCAGTGGCACAAAACAACATTGTTACACTATGAAAAAATAGTAAATGGTAATCAATGTAAATAGCAAACATATCAAAGTATTATCACAAAATTATAACTTTACAAAAATATATTACACAAATTAACTAATACATTTAAAAATATATATTTGCATGCAAAAAATAGGGCCCCATTTTATTTTATTTTTTTTCTAAATTCGTTTTTTTTTTTTTTTTTTTTTTCTGTTTTAATTTTTCTGGACTCCTTTTTAATTGATAAATTTAATTTTATTAATAAAAAAACATGTCTAATTAATTAAAACAATGAAACTTATACAATTTAATGTCAATTTATCAAAAGATATATTTTATTGTTACCAAATTTGTTTTAGCATGTCTATTTATTTAAATGCATAAAATAACTTTTTTTTATTTCTACAACAGCCATATGAAATTATGTGTTGTGTATTTACATTTTTCTGGTTATGAAATAAAGGCATAAAATATTAATTTATCTTTTAATTCATGAAAATTAAAATTTATTTTTGGCAATAAAGGGGATGCACTAATAAAATTTAAAAGATGGAAGAAATATTGTGTAACAAAGAAATGCCTTTACATTTCTGTGAGTATATAACCCTGGTTTACTCAAATGAAACGGTGATCTGCTCACGCAGTACTCTCAGAGCAGTTCTGGAGATGTTCATGCATTTATTTTTTATGGCAGACGCTGAAATCACCGAGCGTCACGCACGCTTTTGTGTAGTAAAGGAAACCGCGCCTGCATCTGCACCATTCATTCATAAAGAGGCACGCAGAACATGCAGGATTCATATTTAAATGGTATTTTGCGGCCTAATATTTACAGATACTAGTCCACATCGCGATTTGTTTAAAGTGTAATGACCGACTTATAATAAATTAATATGACAAATTCTGTGAATTCCTCTGAAATTATACGGCGATACAAAACATTGGGGGCTAAAGAAAAATCTTTCGGGGCTCGAGCCCTGAATGATTAGCCCTAACGACGCCCCTAAACATATCCAACGTGACCACCAGGGGCCCGTTCTTCGTACGTCGCTTATTACATCCGAGATCAAATGACACATCCAAGATGATTTAATCGCACTAATGATGACCTGCCTAATTAGGTTTTTCGAACGCACCTGTTGTTGATGATTAGTATGGCTGGATTGAGTTATCTGTTTGTTCAAAAGGGGCTACGTATCAATACTCGAAACCATGATCAGCAATGCAGCGATTGGCTGGCGGCAAGACAGCAACGTAATGACATCATATTATTAAAAAAAAAAAGACACCTGACTAAAAACTTGACAAATTTCTGGACTTTGCAGGCCCGGCTCCACGGGGGGGGCCAGGGTGGGCCTGGCCCACCCAATCAGAAGCTTGGTCCCCCCTCGCCCCACACTACATAGCCTAACAGCCAATCACAAAATTGAAGTGATATTCAGTTGAGCTAGATTTTAATTTTTTCTTTTTACCGTTCAGCAAATCCACCAGCATGGTCTGTCAGTCATCTGTCCTTACTGTTTTTTTTTTTGTTTGTTTTTTTTTTTTTTAAATCATTTTATCAATAAGCAATTTAGATTTTTAGCCCCCTTAACCCACCCCCAAACTTAAACCTAATAAAGAAAAACATGACAAGACAAGATTGCTGGATAAAGGCTTGAATTTGGATCCGTTCCTCGCAGTCGTATGGATTCTGAAGATTTGGAGTACAGCGCACAAATCACATCGCTTAATTTTGTAATTATGTCGCGTTTTGGTGTATTGTATGGTTCTATTGTTAGTCACAGCATGTCGGAGAAAACGCCTTTTGTGTCCCACCACGGCAAACAAAGTAAATATTACATGAATGGTTAAACAATTGCAGAAATGTCATTTATTTTAAGGGTTTAAAGTGTTTAACATCATGCATTTTGGAAACGAGCTGGCAGCAGAAATCACACAGAACAGAACAAAATGTTATAATTTCATATTGAGTAACGATTAAACAGTTTAATAATGTAATTGAAAACATAAGGCCTTTGATATGACAACTAAAAACAACAATAATAATGAAATTAATACCGCGATTTTAATATTCATAAGGATTCGTTTTTAGGTGTCATCAATACTTCAGTATTTGTACGTTTAGATGCTGTAAATACGTCAGTATTGTACGTTTTATAGAACCACTTTTTACGTAAAATACATACAAATTATCGTGAGATCATGTGGTACAGATGCTCTTAGTTTAGAATTGTATCATATGTTTTCCAACTGAACTGAATGATTTCTATTTTTCTAAAAATGCTAAACCTCAGTGAAGGCGGTGCAGCGGTGGTCAAGTAATGTAACACCAACTACCCCAGGTGAAAAAAATGTGCAGTTCCATAATGTATAGTGCTCTATTTTCACACACTAATTTATACACACAAATATTCTTTAGTAAGATAATCTTAAGAACATCTATAGTGTAGTCAGCTGTGCTATTTTGAGACACTATTAAAATAGGCCCTATAAACTAAAATGTGCTTTTAACACACTATGTATTAAAATAATGTATGTATTTACCACTATTTACCAAGATCTCACCTTATTTGCATCTCATGTGCTCCATAAAGCCACTCCCATAATCGCTATCATCGCTCAAATTATTGCACGACTCTACATCATCTGTATAGCATGTGTGTAAGATTCTAATACATTTATAATGTAATTGTTGTTATTTGTTTGGGACAGATTTTAAGTATCACTCCAGGTACTGAGTTTGACACTTACCTGGTCTAATATATCTATATTGTAGACTCCTGGTCTTCTCCAGTTAGATCTGCTGTGTACCTGCTGGGTCAGCAAGTGAATGTGCAAGTCTCCACACGGCATCATTACCATGGGGTCAAGCTTTTTATCAACAGTTGTTATGCGGCTGCAGTCAACACTTTGAGTCAAGCCACCAAACACATCATCATAGACAATTATGGGTGAGTGGAGCAAAACATTGACTTTGTGGAGCAATTATCAAAAACAAAGACTGTCTCGCACACATCCAGTTGTTTACAGGAAAGCCGGATAAATCCAAGTGCTTCAAGATTCAGTTTCTCCGGGGCAGACAATGTTGTTCAGTTCTCCTTTGGTGCTTTTCAGTTTGCTGATTCACCAGAGGCCCAGGTGTGTTTGTACGTTTAAATCATTCCTCATTGTTTATGCATCTGTGAAGACAAAACAGTGCTGTACTGAGTTGTTTTGTGATGCATTCATTGTGTGATTAATCTTATCATCTGTGATTTATTGTAGGTTGCGCTCCATTGTGAGCTGTCTGTTTCTGGCAGTGGTCCTAGTCCAATGCAGAAGGCTTGTTTTTACAGCCACACAGATAAAAGGTTTACAAGACTAAACCTCTGTCCTCTCACTGTTGTAAAGATAATGAATCACTCGTTTCTGTCATGAAAAAACTCTTATCATAGCCGTTCTACTAAAATATTTGCTTCATTTGCTAGATGGATCTCTGTGTTTGGTCAAGATTCAATCTGTGACTGCTGTGATTCAGTCTGCAACCAGACTAAAGCCAAACGCATAACATATGAAGGCAAGTAAATAATCAAACAAGGATATTAGGTCATCACTTTATTTCTTAGTATGCTGGTCAAAAAAAAAAAAAAAAAAAAATTGATGTCAGATGGCTGCACCAGACATCAAAAACCCATGTTAATTTGTTGTATCAGCTAAAAAAAAAAGGTCATATTAAAGGAAAGATAAAATATACACATGATATCCACAGAAGAAATGTTCAAGAATATGTATTACAAAGCAAAAAAAGTTAATTTGTGTGTTATTTAACTGCTTTTTAAAGAATTTGTTTTAAATTAGTTTTTATTTTTATATTTTCAATTTATTTGCATTTTAATTTTATGTGCATTTGTCATTTCATGTTTATCTATTTTGCTTGTTTATTTTTGCTGCAAAAAAAATTCTAAATGTTGCCATGGCAAACTTATTGAACTTTTTTTTTTGAAGTTTATGCTTTTCTGACTAACATTTATGTTTTAATTCAGCTTTATATTAATTACTGTAAAAATATTTTTAGGATTTTAGGTTATAGGTTAACTTTGTGAAATTATTACACAGAAAATGACAGCTCACTCTCAGCTGCACAATAAAGGTCAAGGAGGAAAGGAAAGGAAAGGAAAGACAAAAAATATGCACGATGTTCAGAGAAGATATGTTCAAGAATATGTATTACAAGGCAAAAAAAAGTATGTTTTTGTGTTATTAAAATGCTTTTTAAAGAATTTGTTTTAACTTAGTTTTTATTTTAATATTTTCAATTTATTTGAATTTTAATTTTAGTAATTTTATGTGCAATTGTCATTTTATTATTGTCTTTTCTATTTTTCTTGTCTATTTTTGCCACGAAAAAAATTCCAAATGTTGCCATGGCAAACTAACTGAACTTTTTTTTTTTTTTTTTTTTTTTAAGTTTATGCTTTTCTGACTAACATTTATGTTTTAATTCAGCTTTATATTAATTACTGTAAAATATTTTCAGTAGATTTTGTTATTAGTGCACAAACATCAGTGAAATCGTAATACCTTTTAATTTAATTTATTTTTTGGGGGATATTATGTACTGACCTTTTCTTTTTCCTTTATTTAATTGTACTCTTTGATCTGAAGTTCTTCAGCATTTTCTATATATTTATGAGTACAAGGTTGTAGCTTTAAAACATGGATTAGTATTTAGTAAAATGTTAGGTTTTTAGGTTATAGGTTAAGTTGGTAAAATTAAAACACAGAAAATGACAGCTCACTCTCAGCTGCACAATAAAGGTCAAGGAGAAAAAGTTCTTGACTTCTGTTTTCTTTTTTTGTTTTTTCCTGTGCATCAGGGTTTGTTAGCAGTGATCAAGTACTCTTCTCTGACCCTGTAACTTCTCATATCTCAACTTTGGCTTCCTCAGCTCTGGATTCCACTCTCTTGACTCTCAGAAATGATGATGTTATCCGGTTTGAAGCCAAAATGGCAAAAGAGCCCCAGAGGTCCTACACCCATAAGGACTTTGTTGCCTCTGTTACCCTGATATCTTCTGAGGAGGACCATGATGAGAGACAGCACACATCTCACGTCACCACAGAGGAGGAAAGGAAAGTGAATGAGGAAGAAAAACATGAGGATGTGGAGATTTTTATAGCAATCAGTAAGAGTGTTGTAGGATCTAACAGACCAAATTTAGACTCCATGGAGCAGCTTGACATTGCATTCTTGAGCTGGTCTGGAGACGGGAAGATGACGAAGGGTTCAAGTTTCTCACCAAAGAAGGTTGAGAGAATGGAAGAAGTTCCTCAGGAGTCATCAAAGTCCACAAAGACGTCAATTATAGTCAATGAAACCATGAAACAGCATTCCGATATAGATGAATCAACAACAGGAGACTGGGAACTAGATGAGGCGTTTCTGCCATCCTTCACCTCAAAGGAGAAGAATTCTTCTGAAAATAAAAAGGAAGGCTTGGGATTCCAAGCGTTTCAGCTTGGATCTGATAAGCTGTTAGAGCAGGGTGTTGTGAGAAAACTAGACCTTACGCAAGACTCAGATGATGATTATTTTTCAGATGGAATGTGATTCAAAATTAAGAACTTGTAAGAAAATGTCTGGGATCTTTTTGACAAATAAACCATGAAGAAACAACGAACCATGCAATGCTTCATAATAAAATCAAGTATTGCAGGAAAATTGTTTTCTTGATTGATAAGCCATGTATTGAGAGATATTAAATTACTTTTGTTACATGGTTTCCATGGTAATGCCTTTTTATTCATGCTTAAACAAAGCCTTTTTTAACTCTTGAATCAGAACATCCTGTTAATTGTGATTTTGAGGAGAAGCTGTTCATATGTAATGTTGTAATGGGTCTTCATATGCACGTTTGGTCTTGCTCTCTGTACAGTGACATTCCAAGACTTCTGGGTGTTTTCAAACAAAATATTATTCAATGGAACGCCCGTCTGAATTATGTCAGTTGTGGATGTAAAAAGACATGGTGCGGTCCTCACCCACAATGACCTTTTTTATGTGCATGATAATCTCCACAGCAGAACTGTAATGCTTGTAAATCAGAATGAATGTGATTGTGTGAACAATACTATCTGATTACTTGGTTTCCATTACCACTAACCAACATTTTTTTTTTTAAAGAAAAAAGCTAGATGTACATGTACAGATTTATGAAACAACACAGGTGTGATACTTTGCAAATATGTAGTTTATTTTTTCTGCAGTGTTTTCCTAAGATGCACCTATTACAGGTGCAAGTATTCTGAATAGAACATCTGGAATATTATTATGACTAATATCACTAGTGGTTTTACACAGTCCATATTAATTGAACTCTTAATACAATGTTGTTTAGCTAAAAAAGATTTAATAATTTAAACAAAAAAAAGTCTACAAACACAAAATTCCATTTTGACATCACCTTGCCAGCAGGTACGAGTAAAAAAAAAAAAAAAAAAATTGCATAGCACTACACAACACATTCACAAGTAGCAAAAAAACAAATGGAAATGATCTCAGTTTTGAATTTACAAAGCAAAAAAAAAAAACACAACAATGCACATTACATAATGTTATGAGTAACAAATTCTGGGTCTGTTAAGATGGGAGAGACACTACAACTATGTTTCTCAGATCATTAGAATGATGGATTGAAATGTTACATAAATGTTATGTAATGGACTAGGTTATGTAACACTAAAAAAAAGCTATATACTATTTGTTTAAAGCTGCTAATGTTAGGACACAATGTATAAAAATATATAGATTATTTAACTGTATACAAAAATGTAAAAAGCACAGAACATCTTTAATAAGTTTCATAAATAGAATAACTACTAGTTGAAGTGGTTTTGTAACATAACCATTAGACACATATTGAACTATTTCCATTAAGAATTTGATTTTCTTTAAAGCCTTTTTGTTTGGTCTGTTCTCTTTTTCTTCTTCTTTTAATGAACACAAACACTACAGTCATTATGATCAGCAGCAGCAGCAGAATAACAGGAATCAATATGCCGCACCCTTGGCATCTGCGTTGCGACTCTCCTTGCCTCTCACTCTTATCTGTACAAAGAAATTGAATTAAATTAAATTGATAATTAGTTTAGACACTTAAACAAAAGCATTTTAAAATTGCTTAGGTTTTTAAAAGTCCTTACCTGAGTAGAGCTGGATGTCTCTCCTGATGTCTTGTCCCAGGGGTTTGTTGTGCAGTATGAATGTCAATGAAGAGTTTGTGACTTCTGTGAGATTAATCCAACTAGACACAACATAAAGTCCTGTATGTGTGTCCTGGATGATGTGTGTTTGTGTCTGGTTAGTGATGTCTGAGTTCTCCATCAGCCACTGCAGTGTAGGAGAAGGGTAACCTCCATCTGAGGTCACCAGCAGATTCACTCCATCAGTTAACATGGAGAACTGCAGACGAGGTTCAGAGTAGAAGGCTGAAAAATAACAGGACATGGACATTAAAACTCAGGGCAATCATACTGTGAGACCTTGATATTGATTCACATGATTTTCTAATAACATTGGTCCATATTGTTTTGTTACCTGCAATTTTCACTCCGAAGCTCTTCTTCTGATTGCCAGTGTTTGTGCTGACGGAGCATGTGTACACGCCGGCATCCTGAAGAGTCACTTTGTCCAGTCTGAGTGATGCATTTCCTCCTGCCATCTCCTGACTGAACAGACTGGTGCGGTTCACATAATGCCGATTCTGACGGTCGAGCTGGTCCTGACTGTAGTAGAAGCTGTGAACAACATCCAGTCCACGCTGCCAGGTAATGACGGTGTTTTTCAGATCCCATGAGCTGTCCACAGGGAACGTGCAGGGGAGGATCAGCACCTCACTGTAAAACCCGGTCAGAGTGTCTTTGGGAACAGTAATCTCAAACTCAGCTGGAAAGTGAAGAGGAAATACCATTTGAGTTTCACAATCTCTCATTACTTGCATTATGATTTTGTTAGCAGATCTTGTCCTTGTTAAATTGATTAACAAAAGGTTCATTCGTTGTTGGTAAGCTAATCATTTCAGTATTTCACAACATTTCCTCTGATAAAAATTATTCATCCTGCCTCCAAATCTGTTTTACATTAATTTTCACATATAAAATATCATTTTCATATATTTTGTCACAATTTACTACAAAAAAAGTTTTATGCCATTAAGGAACAGTGAAACAATTTAGCTGTTAAAGCTCTAATGCTATTTCTTGGCACGATTGCGAAACCAATGAAATGGGGATAAAGAAACCCCATCCATTTCTAGAGAAGAGGTTTTTCTTTACGCATAAGCCCCTACGCCACCTACTCTTCAGAATACCGGTTAAACAAGAACAAGGAAGGGGGAAAATCGTCATTGCCTACATCGCAGTAAACTGATAGGAATGCGAAACATCTTCAGCTTAGTTTGATTAATCAGCCCAGTCACGATCGTCTCATCCCATCTATGTATCTATTAGTTCTAATAATTCTCAAAATAAATAAGTTCTAAAACATTTAAAGTACTGCTGAAAACTAACATAAATATGCAATTATACAACAGATGTTTTTCTTCATTTAATAATTTTCATTGACATGTAAAACCTTGTTATTTATTGATGCTGTCCTATAAAGGCATAACACAGTATATGTTCTGCTCAGGTTCAAAGAAAAACGTGTTTCAAAATACGGGCACTGTATACAGGTAGTTGACAAAATGTTCACACACTCTATTTAAAGTAAGGAAGGATGTCTTTTGAGAAAACAAACTCAAAAGACAAAGATTATCCCTAGCCTTAGTCATGATGACCCGCCTGATTTATTTTCTCTTGGAAAATCATGTGTTTAACGGTATGTTATTAATATCAGATACACAAGCGACAGTCTAACATCTGTAACTATAAACAACTCAGTAAATATTTGCTGCGAAATACGGACTTTTTGAGAGACTTCATAAAAATCACTTAAGTATTTACTATAATTTCAATAATTGATCAGAAATACTTACTGAAACAGGAGGCTTCAAAAAGAAGGAGAGACAGGCATAACACTTTTAGGTTCATATCACGGTCCACGGCCGCTGGTAACAGGTAAGCTAAAACCTCTGTAAATCCCTGAAGCACACCAGATAAACTTCGAGATGATGTCATCCACGGTATGTCGGGGAAGCCCTTCAGAATCAACAGCAGAGATCCTCTCCCGATCACACCTGACGAACACTGATATGATGTCAGTCCACGCCGCCATTGTATTTTTATTCTGCTCTAACTTAAGCTCCGCCTCGTGACGCGATCACTGGTTTCGCTGCTTTAGCAACTGACCTATAATAAAAGGAAAAAAAAACTGACATATAATAGAGCGTTTTAAAAGAGATATATCTATTTATAGATATTTATAGAGGTTTCACCCAAAACAGTCAAAATACACAAACACAAAATATAAAAAACAAATGTCACTTTTTTGTGAAATGACTATGAAATAGATTCTTAATGACTTCTGAATGACTTAAGTTTGGTCTTCTTTTTTGAGACAACATTTGGCAGATTATTGTAGAACTGAAAAAAATAAATAAATAAAAAATCTGAAATGTATAAAACTGGGAAATTATTTTTGTGTAGGTATAAGATCTGTCAGTCGAGAATAATTCCACACTGTGTGCGCTGAAACTCTATTAATAAATAGAGTACATTATCATATAATTATTGAATGTGTAATAATGTTTATTTATTATTGATGTTAATTACCGATAATAACCGAGGTGCTGTTGCTATTATATAAAAAGCATGTTACACAGCGTGAGCGAAACTCTTTCACGAAGGGCTGAACTTTATGTAAAATATTATAAATGAGAAAAACATTACCAGGTAAGCAAACAACACTACAAATAGAACAGAGCTTTGTTTTTGTATTGTAATTATATTGGTTAATAAAAAAAGTGACAAAATTACAGATCCATAGCAACCAGTCTAACGTTATTTTTGTCACACTGTACAACGATAATACTGTTTTTGTATTATAGTAAGGGCTAAGTTTAGGGTTGGTGTGGGTGTAGGCGTTAAAAAAAACACAATCTAATAGGTGGAACAATTCATTTCATTGTTAGAGCTGTATCCCTTCTAACCTATCACCCAGAGCGCTCTCGCTCCTTCTGGACTAGAATGGAACATTACGTCATACGTCACAAGGCACGTAAAAAAAAAAAAAAAAAAAAAAAAACATGGCACGATTGTTTATAAAAACGCCTCTGAGGCACGTTGTCAAGACTTGTTGCCACGGTACTCAGATTTGTATTTCCTAATAGAAAGTGGCCCAGTAATGCATAACAAAACATTTCGATTTGTAGATTAGATTAGAGTTTAAGTGCCCCTGATCAGACAATGAGACACTACGAAAGTATTAGCTTATACAAAGACAAAGATTTAGGTGTAAAAAAAAAAAGCAAAAACTGAAAAAGCAAGAAAAAATGTGTAAGAGAAAATATATTATTATCATTTTTTCCCAGGATCTTATGTGCTTTAAAACTAAAATATAGACTATTTTGAATCAATTTGTTTAAGTATATTAATTGAGAAGCAGTAATTTTCTATTGCTATTGTTTGTGGTATAATAACAGTTGCTGATATTTTCTGACTGAATCTGGCATCTTGGGCTGGATCTTATATCTGGCATGGAGGCATGATCTAGCACTGTGACTGGTCTGGAGCAAAGTGACCAGTATATGTGACAGAGCCATCCATACTTCAGCAGCAGTTCAAACTACAATTTATAATTCTATTAAACTATAATTCTGAGGGACTTATTGTATTAAAGGAAACACAGTAAAGTTTTTTTAAGAGTTACCTTTTTAAATGTCACACAATCTGTATTGCCTTTTATGTCCAATACTTGTATTTATTCAATTAATTCAATCAATCAGAAAATACTGCTACCAATAAAATTTGATCATTTGAACAATTTGAACAAAAGTCATATTTACACTGCAAACTGCAAAGGTGCTCAAAAGCTGCAACTGACTTGGCTTGTTTATTAACACAGACTGCTTAATAAAGCCAATGTAAACTGTCAAATAAAAAAAACAGCAAAGCATTTCAAATTAGGGCTGCAATATTATGTCCTAATCAATATTAAAAAATACAGAATTATCAGTTATTGTCTGATATTGTAATAATGATTACTAATATTGATTATTAAAATACAAAACTTGTATGTATGGAAAAGGGTACAACTAAAGAAGCTGAGAATCATTTATTCATTATTTTATTTAGTAGTAAATCAAGACTGCACATTTATTAGCTATTAGCATGAAAATGATGACTGATGAAATGTAAGCAAATTTAAATTTACTGCCACAATCAACACTTTTCATTCAGTGTCACATTTGACTTTAAATGTGACATTTGTAATGGATTTAGATTAATTGTGCAGGTGTGGGTTTCCTTCTGAGCTCCTATTAATTTTCGCCCCTTTTGCACAGGCAACAAGAGACAAACAATTGTGATAAATACATTACAGTGGGCAGAAAATAATAATTAAAAAATAAATAAATAAACTATACAAATTTTACAGTACACACACATGACGTTGTGACTTGTAGATGCTGCGGTCCAAAATTATGACAAACAACTACTTCCAATACACTCTTCAGCTCTTTCCCAAATACAGTGAGCCTCCTTACCACAATCACGCTGTACAGGAATTATACGAAAAAAAAAAAATAAGTAAATAGTTCAACGAAATGTTTAGATGGAGTAGGGGAGATTTTGAAACACACTGAAACTCTAGATAAAAATGTTTCCTGATATCCTTATCCATAAGTCATGAAAAGCCCCTATGCCACCTACACCTTACAAAACTGGCAGAACAACAAGCAATGGAAAATCGTTATTACAAGCAAGATGATAGGAATGCTGAATAGTCTCAGTTTTTGTTGATTGATTGATCAGTCCAGAAATCTATTAGTTCAAATACATTTTTAACAACTTCAATAGGTTAAAAAATGTAAAGTTCTACTGAAAATCAACATAAGTTTGTAATCATAATAGGGTTCATTAAATTACGTTTTACAAAAATTGTTTTCTGTTACTTTCAGGAAGAGGAAAAAAAACTGTAGTAGGAGTAGTACCCTTAATATACTATGTAGTTTTAAAGTACTAATAATATCTTTAGGTACTAGGTACTAATATATACCATTTAGGGGTAAATAATGTACAAATATGTACCTTGTAGTTTTTTTTTTTTTAAGAGTACTGTCCCAGTGACTGCCTTGTACATTTTTTTCTGAGCATGTTACTAAAAACTTTGAATTGAATTTCCAGTAACTGCACTCTAAAAACTGCTGGGTTAAAAACAACCAAGCGCTGGGTAAATATTGGACAGAACACATGCTGGGTTGTCGCTGGTAGTCGCTGGGTCAAAACAGCGCAGCATGTGTTCTGTCCATTATTTACCCAGCGCTAGGTTGTTTTTAACCCAGCTTTTTTTTAGAGTGACGAAGATTACTGAAACAGTTCCACCATTTACAAACATTTAAAATACTATGAATAATAAAACCTTGTAACTGATTTATGCTGCCCTTTAATGGTAGAACATAAAAGGAGACAGATTTGCTTTTGTTATGGATCAGAGAAAGTCAAAATCTGAATTTAATCAAAAGACTTAAAAGCATTTTTTTTTTTTTCAGTTCCAGTGTTAACATATTACAGCCTTTTGTCTTAACTGGTCTGTGCGTGCAATACTGATTAATAAATTCACATTGTATGCACTGTCTATGTCTTTAAAAAAGAAAAAAAAAAAAGAAGGAAAGAAAGAAAGTAAGTTATCCCTATGCTGGTGCTGTGACCGAAGGATTTTCACCTCTGTGATAATATTGGCTGAATATTTGTTTTTGTTTTTTTATCAGGTGCATAGGAAAAATAGTCAAACACTACTGTCGAATCAAAAATATAAAAAGATGCAACCCCGCACACTATCAGTACTTGCTAAATATTAAAGTTTATTTACAAGCAACGTTTCGGACCTTTTATTTTTTTTTTAAAGGCTATATAAACAATAGTTTAAGATTTCAATATAGATTCAAAAATTTATTAGAAATACTCACTGAAACAGGAGGCTTCAAACAGAAGAGACAGTCACATCACCTTCATATTTATTTTAAGCGGCGACTCTTCTGTCAAAAAACTGGTTTTACAAGTTCAGATCAACAGAAGACATGAACAGACTACATTATCATATCAAATACAAAATGTATATTGATTATTGATGTTTAAATAACATAAATATTAAATAATATTAAGCGCACGGATTCTTGAATATAATAGCAACGTCCAAAAGGTTATGTACTCATTTGTAGTGATCTATTTTAAACCGAGGTGCTGTTGTTATCATATAAAAAGCACGCGACAAAGAGCGTAAGCGAAACTCACTTGGGCTGCGTCCGAAAGCCTAGTCAGCTGACTTGCTGCCTCGATGCCTTATCAGGCAATGAGGATACGAAGGCAACTCCGGGAACAGTTTCGGACAGACTTCAGAGGCAGCGGAACGTGACGCAGTTGCTAGGTTACCTAACGGTTAGGTTGTAGACTCTGGAGAAAAACGATTTTATCAATTATGTATAAATGCTTTAATAATACATAAAAACCTCGATGTCATTAATTCACCAAAGGTCTGTGCGTCGGAGAAGATGACTGAGAATGGCAGCTACTTTTTGCTTAAAAAAAATAAAAGCACTGATGCAAGTAATATTGCAGAACAGGTAATTGTTATTAGTGACTGTTTCGTTATTATTCGTAGTATATTGTAAATATTATTCTTATGTACTACTCATTTGAACCCTTTTAACATTTTTTATTAAATACTATTATTACAAACAATATTATTTATGATGTTTTTACACTATTACGATTCATAAAGTTTATCATGGTCAAGATCTAATCTATTATATAAAGTAACAAGTCTAATTTCACAAGAATATCTGGGAATATGTGGGAAACCGAAGGCAGCTAAGGATGCATCTATGCTGCCTTCAAAATTCAGTTTGAAGAAGGTACCTCCGGAGACAGGAAGTTAAGCAGAATTTGAATTCGGGCATGCCTTGATGCCTTCCTGCCTTGGAAGGAGCAGGAAGGCATCATTAGAGCTTTCGGGCGCAGCCTTGCTGTCTTCCGTAACATTTGTTTACGTAGGACGAACTTCATGTAAAATATTATAAATGTAATTAATATTACCAGGTAAACAAACAACACTACAAAAAGAATATGACTTTGTTTTTGTGTTACTGGTTAATAAAACAATAAAATCGCATTTAAAGACAAAATACAGATCCATAGCAACCAGAACAGCGAGAATTGGCAAGAGCGCTCTGGATACGCCTAGTATCTGACGTCATGAAAACATTTGCCACGTGGCACCATTGTTTACAATTCATAGAAACGCATTTGTCAAAACATTTTGCCACGTTATCCAGATATGTGTTTCCTAATGAAAAGTTGCGCTACAACGGAGACCCAGTAATGCATAACAAAACTATATTTAAAAACGGAAACATAAATTAACAACACAACGGAAAGCTAAAACTGACCTCAACATGAGGAACGAGTGCATTTGTCAGACACTTGTGACAAGTAGAGGATGCTGAGCAGGTAGATTAGTGTTTAAATGCACCTAATCAGACAATGAGACACTACGAAGTTTTTTGCATATACTCAGACAACGATTAAGTAAAAAAGCAAAGACTGAAAAAGCAAGCAAAAATATGGGTATTCACAGGAACAGGCACAGCGTCTGAGCAACGGAAGATCAGTCACATGAGGACCTGCCGCCCCCTAGTGGGTAACTTAGAAGAAACAAATCCCTGACAATAATCACAAAGACAAGAAATATTGCTGAAATATTAAACTGTTAAAATAAGTAAAGAACATGTATGAAAAATAATATGTAAGAAAAAAAAAAACATATTCCTTTTCTATTTTTTTTACAGGATTGTATTATGTGCTTTAAAACTAAAATATATACTATTTTTTGTAAATAACTATTTTTTTGTGAGGTTTCCTATTTTGTGTAAACTTAAAACAGATGTTTATCCATAAATCAGACTGTTGAAGGATAAGGACTCTAAGTAGCAACATGTATGTGCTTCTTCAAGAGAGCAACCATACATTTGTGTTGTGTTTTACTTTTCTGTGCTTCATTCATTCATTTATAATAATTTACGATTACTCATTTATATTATTTTATATTATTTTTTTTCATTGTTGTTTAGTCTTATGATTGTGTGGTTTCAGGTTTCATTTGTCTTCATGAGTAAGAGATTATAGTTGATGTTGTGAAAAAGTAATTTTCCATTGCTATTGCTTGTGGTATAACAACACAAAGTTCAAGCATTGAAGCATACACAACCAAGATTACTCTGTAAACTCTGCTCCTTTTTTGTCATCAGCACTTGTACTCCTGCTTCAGTTCTTCTCTGGCTTTTTCAGTCAATTTATCTTAATGTAATTCATCTTAATAAAGCCAATATAAACTGTAAATTAAAAAACAGAAATGCATTACAAAGTAGGGTTGCAATATAATAACAAAAAACATTATTGTTGGTTATTGTCTTTGATATTGCAATAATGATTATCAATGTTGATTATTAAAATACATAGAAAAGCGTGTATGGTGAAAAGTGTACACAAAAAAAGAAATTGAAAATCATTAATTCATTATATAATTTTTATGTATTAGTAAATCAGTGTAAATGTGAGCAAATTTACATTTACTGCCAAAATCAGCAATTTCATTTAAATTCACTTTTGACTTTAAATGCAGCATTTCTAATGGATTTAGTTTAATTATGCAGGAGCAGTTTTTCTTCTGAGCCCCCATTAATTTTTGACCCTGGGCAACATGAGACCAAATACCAAATACACGTGTTTATTTACAAAGTGTAAATATGTGTCTAAGTGAAAAAACTGTGATGAATTCATTACAGTGGGTAGAAAACAATAATAAAAAATAAATAAACTATACATATTTGTATATACAACTATACAGTACACATAAATATATGCAAATATAATGAGCCTCCTTATCACAATTAATAGTCATATAAAATGTTTACACAGAGGAGGGTTTTTACAATAAGGGTATGGCAATATGGGTATGTAGGTATGTCCAGTATTAAAGATGGTAAAGTTGTGCATTAAACATATTAAATGTTAATATTTAAAAGTTTAAATATTATCCAACAGTGATTTTCTGTTACATTCCACATCTTATTCAAACTCCACTGGGTTGTTTTCCATTCAGAATTTGAGTCCCATTTCACTTTTTCAGAATTTCACAATGGAGTTACATTTCCATAAAGCCATTTAGTTTACTCTATTCTCTTTTCTTTCATAAGTTTCATAAATATGATAACTGTTAGTTGAAATGGCTTTGAAACATAACCATTATGGAGACATTGAACTTTTTTCATAGAGAATTTCAATTTCAGAAGGGCCTACCATATCTGTAAAGTCAATTTGTTCTATTCTTCTTCTTTTTCTTTTGCTGAACACAAACAATACAGTTATCATGATCAGCAGCAGCATAACCGGGATAAAAATAAAGCACCCTTGGCATCTGTGGGCCGACTCTTCTTGACTACCACTCTTAACTGTACAGAGAAATGTAATTTTCAGTTAAACTGCTAATTAGATTTAGACACTTAAATGTTATTGGTGATTCAAGAGCATTTGAAAATTGTTTGTTTTTGAATGTCCTTACCTGAGCAGAGCTGGATGTCTCTCCTGATTTCTTGTCCCACGGGTTTGTTGTGCAGTATGAATGTGAGAAAGGGTTTAGTGACTTTGGGGACACTTATCAAACTAGACACACTGAAAAGTCCTGTATGTGTGTCCTGGATGATTTGTGTTTGTGTCTGGTTAGTGATGTCTGAGTTCCCCATCAGCCACTGTAGTGTAGGAGAAGGGTAACCCCCATCTGAGGTCACCAGCAGATTCACTCCATCAGTTAACATGGAGAACTGCAGATGAGGTTCAGAGTAGAACGCTGAAAAACACAACAAAACAAAGGCATTAAAACACAGGGCAGATTCAATCACATTTTGATATTGATTTACATGGTTTCTTCTGAACATAAGTCAATGTTGCTTTGTTACCTGCAATTTTCACTCCGAAGCTCTTCTTCTGATTGCCAGTGTTTGTGCTGACGGAGCATGTGTACATGCCGGCATCCTGAAGAGTGACTTTGTCCAGTCTGAGTGATGCGTTTCCTCCTGCCATCTCCTGACTGAACAGACTGGTGCGGTTCACATAATGCCGATTCTGACGGTCGAGCTGGTCCTGACTGTAATAGAAGCTGTGAACAACATCCAGTCCATGCTGCCAGAGGATGAAGGTGCTTCTCAGATCCAATGAACTGTCCACAGGGAACGTGCAGGGGAGGATCAGCGCCTCACCGTAAAACCCAGTGATAGTGTCTCTGGGAACAGTAATCTCAGCCTCACCTAGAAAGTGAAGAAGAGAAATATATCAACATTTGAGTTCGAAACCACTCATTACTTGGTCAGTAAGAATTCTGTATTCTATTCGTAAATTCTCCAATTGAAATATTTTCTATAAAGTATGTGCTACTGAAAAATCAACAGATGTGTGCTTAACACTTCGTTAATGCATTAGGTATCACAAAGCTTTTACAGTATTATCCATATATACAGTATTTATATGTATTATCAACAAACACAAATTAATAATTAACAAATTAACAAATACTAAACATATCAATTCTACATTGTTGTTTTTGCAATACCTAATGCAATAATCAAATACTTTAACCTTATTATTCCCGAGCACTTTTCATAAAGAACATTTTGAAATTCTAAAATTATTTAAATAATTTCTCAAAATTACTCACTATAACAGGGTGCTTTAAAAAGAAGGAGAAACAGGCAGACTTCTGTCACTCGGAGTTTAGGCGAGTTCATATCACATTCACGGCGGCTGCAAAGAGGTAAACACCATCTGAGTAGTGCTGGAGAAGTCCAAGCAGATCCACACATGTGATCCTGTTAAGAGCACACCAGATAAACTTTGTGATTGGGTGATCTAGACTTTCTGCGAGGCTTTATGAAAGATATATGCATTGTAATTTTAATAATTTGAAATACTCACGGAAACGCGAGGCTTCAAGCAGACAGAATACTTTCAGGCTCATCTGATGGTCCACGCCGTTTATTACGAGCAGGTTAAAATGAACACCTAATATGCTTTGAGGTCAAATAAAGATGTATAAAATGTTCAACTAATAATTTTAAACACTTTCAGATCATTTCACGTTCCACGGCCGTTAATAACAGGTAGGCTAAATCCTCTGTAAATCCCTGAAGCACACCAGATGAACTTCGAGATGATGTCTTCCACGGTATGTCGGGGAAGCCCTTCAGAATCAACAGCAGAGATCCTCTCCCGATCACACCTGACGAACACTGATATGATGTCAGTCTACGCCGCCATCGTATTTCTATTCTGCTCTAACTTAAGCTCCGCCTCGTGACGGGATGACTGGTTTTGCTGCTTTAGGGCGGCCGTACACGGTGCGAATTCGGACAGTCGGAAGACCGTATGACCACGCACACGTCACGAGTGACTTTGTTTTGTATGCGATTAATCGTGATTAATCATTTGACAGCCCTAATAGAAAATGCTGAATAACTTCAGATAAAATAGTGCAATTAAATGAAGGAAAAAGAAAAGGTCAGTGCATAACATCCCCCCAAAAATAAATTAATTTAAAAGGTATTACGATTTCACTGATGTTTGTGCACTAATAACAAAATCTACTGAAAATATTTTTAGTAATTAATATAAAGCTGAATTAAAACATAAATGTTAGTCAGAAAAGCGTAAACTTCAAAAAAAAGTTCAATGAGTTTGCCAAGGCAACATTTAGAATTTTTTTTGTAGCAAAAATAAGCAAAATAGATATTAAAATGACAAATGCACATAAAATTAAAATTCAAATAAATTGAAAATATATAAAAAAAAAAACTTTTATAAAAAATTTAAAACATAAATTCTTTAAAAAGCAGTTCTGTGGATATCATGTGTATATTTTATCTTTCCTTCAATATGACCTTTTTTTTTAGCTGATACAACAAATTAACATGGGTTTTTGATGTCTGGTGCAGTCATCGGACATCAATTTTTTTTTTTTTGACCAGCATACTAAGAATTAAAGTGATGACCTAATATCCTTGTTTGATTATTTACTTGCCTTCATATGTTATGCGTTTGGCTTTAGTCTGGTTGCAGACTGAATCACAGCAGTCACAGATTGAATCTTGACCAAACACAGAGATCCATCTAGCAAACGAAGCAAATATTTTTCTGACTGAATCTGGCATCTGGGGCTGGATCTTATATCTGGCATGGAGGCATGATCTAGCACTGTGACTGGTCTGGAGCAAAGTGACCAGTATATGTGACAGAGCCATCCATACTTCAGCAGCAGTTCAAACTACAATTTATAATTCTATTAAACTATAATTCTGAGGGACTTATTGTATTAAAGGAAACACAGTAAAGTTTTTTTAAGAGTTACCTTTTTAAATGTCACACAATCTGTATTGCCTTTTATGTCAAATACTTGTATTTATTCAATTAATTCAATCAATCAGAAAATACTGCTACCAATAAAATTTGATCATTTGAACAATTTGAACAAAAGTCATATTTACACTGCAAACTGCAAAGGTGCTCAAAAGCTGCAACTGACTTGGCTTGTTTATTAACACAGACTGCTTAATAAAGCCAATGTAAACTGTCAAATAAAAAAAACAGCAAAGCATTTCAAATTAGGGCTGCAATATTATGTCCTAATCAATATTAAAAAATACAGAATTATCAGTTATTGTCTGATATTGTAATAATGATTACTAATATTGATTATTAAAATACAAAACTTGTATGTATGGAAAAGGGTACAACTAAAGAAGTAGTACCCTTAATATACTATTGTCACAAATCTGGTCGGTGTCCTGTTCTCCGCTCACCACCAGACGTCGCTCTCACCTCGTTCTCACACATTGACTATTGCACCACACCCCGGACTCCATTTCCCATCAGCCACTGCTCTTACCATTTGCACCAATCACGGACAGTATAAATACCCTGGTCTTCCTGTCACCCCTCGCCGAGTATTGAATTGTATCTATCGTTCATACAAAGCGTTTCTCCGTGTTTCCCCGTGTCTTGTTTCCTGGTTTTGCCTTGTTGTTTTGTTTAATCTGTCTTTCGGTACTTTCGCCTGCCTGACCATTCTCCTGCCTCGCCCCCTGGATAACGTTCGCCGCTGGATTGACCCTCGCCTGGATTAAGGATTACTCTTGTCTCGCCGTCCATACACCTGCCTGCCGTTGTTTGACCCTGCCTGCCTGACCATGTTTATGTCTCGTCCTGTTAATAAAGGTTTGCATATGGATCCGCTCGCCTCACGTCTCTCACTCAACGTTACAGAATACTCGGCCACAACAGGATCCAGCAACTTTCCACCCGGACATTCAGAAGATATGGACACAGACAGGATTTTATGTAGGATCAAACAGAGATCTGGCACACTGGAACAGTACACCCGTGAGTTTCTCTCCATCTCAAATTATTCCACCCTCCCGGACTGTATTCAAATTGAGGTGTTCTGTGACGGTGTGAACGAGCCGTTAAGAGCAAGGCTTAGACGCGAGGGTCCGCGCTCTTCGCTCGAGGCATTTATGAACTTTGCGTTGTCGTGTGTGGGTTCGCCGTGCACCGTGGGGGTCGCAGAGAGGGAACGCAACAACGCGGTAATGGCATCCGCGCATCCCACCCGCAGATTGGCGGTCATGCCGGAGCACGATCCCACAAACACGTTTGCCACCTGGATCGCTCGTGAAATGGCGGCCGTGCAGGAGCGCGCTCAAGCACTGGCGAAGGCTGCGGAGAGCGCTCCCCTAATCGCGGTGGCAGCGGCGCCCGTTCACAAGATGGCGGCCGCGTCGGAGCGCGTTCAGGATACAGCAGCGACAGCAGAGCCCATGCACAAAACGGCGGCGACTGCGGTGCCCGTTTGCAGGGTTTGCAGGATGGCGGCGGCGCCGGCGTGCGCTCACAAAATGGCGGCGACGGCGGAGCCCGTTCACAAGATGGTGGCGAAGACAGAGCTCCGTCACGTCACAGCTGCCATATCAGAGCCATTTAAAGTTGCAGCGGCATTGCCTGAGTCAAGTCAAGTTTCCAAATCAAGCCAAGTTGCAGCTGCGTTTCCCGAGTCAAGTCAAGTTTCCAAGTCAAGTCAAGTTGCAGCGGTGTTTCCTGCGTCAAGTCAAGTTTCCAAGTCAAGTCAAGCCACAGCTGCTGTTCCTGTGTCGAACCAAGTTGGAGCATCTCTTCCTAAGGCAAGTCAAGTTAAAACTGCGTTTCCTGTGTCAAGCCAAGTCAGAGCCATTGCCCCTGTCGCAAGTCAAATTACTGCCATCTTTCCAGAGCCACTGCACAAGATGGCCGCCGTCTCCAAGCAACTGCATAAGATGGCTGCCGTCTCCAAGCCACTCCACAATGTGGACGCCATTCCAGAACCTGTGGTCAACACCCGGACGCCACCTGTGGTCATGATGGCCCACGTGCTGGATACACCCTTAATGACAGTTTGGGCAGCTAAAGTGGCGCTCCATGTCGCGGCGGCTACCCCTGGCTCAAGTCAAGACACAGCTGCCGTTCTCCACGAGTCGAGCCAAGTCACAGTTGTTCCCCACGAGCCAAGTTACGCTACAGCTGTTGTTCCTGAGTCAAGCCATGTTGTTCCTGAGTTAAGTCACGCTACAGCTGTTGTTCCTGAGTCAAGCTATGTTGTTCCTGAGTCAAGTCACGCTACATCTGTTGTTCCTGAGTCAAGCCAGGCTACAGCAGATCCTCATGAGCCAAGTCAAGCTGCTGCTGTTGCTCCAGAGTCAAGTCAGGCTACAGCTCAAGCTTCCAAGTCCAGTCAAGCTTCCAAGCCCAGTCAAGCTTCCAAGTCCAGTCAAGCTTCCGCCATCATCCCTGAGCCCGAGTCTGCTCTGCTCAAGAGGGCCACCACGCCAGTGCTTGACGCAAAGATTACCACTAACGCCACGTCAGCTCAGCCAGCGCCTGCTAACGCCACGTCAGCTCAGCCAGCGCCTGCTAACGCCACGTCAGCTCAGCCAGCGCCTGCTAACGCCACGTCAGCCCAGCCAGCGCCTGCTAACGCCGCGTCAGCCAGGCCACAACCGGTCAAGGTCATGTCTGCCTCTTCTGAACCTGCACCAGCTGCTGTTTCTACTAAGTCAAGTCATGTTCCAGCTGTTCCTACCAAGTCAAGTCACGTCACAGCCGTTCAAACCAAGCCAAGCAAGGTCACAGCTGTGGCTCCCGAGTCAAGCAAAGTCACAGCCGTGGTTCCTGAGTCAAGCAAGGTCACAGTCGTGGTTCCTGAGTCAAGTAAAGTCAATGATCTTCACAAGCCAGTTCAAGCCACCGCTGGTCTTCACGTATCAAATCAAGTCACCGCTGATCTCCAAGAGTCAAGTCAGCTCACTACTGATCTTCACGAATCTGGTCAAGTCACAGCAGCACTCACTGAGCCAAGTCAAGGTATTGCTGTTGTTTCAGAGTCCAGTCGCGTCCCGCCTGACGGCCCAGAGTCCAGTCGCGTCCCGCCTGACGGCCCAGAGTCCAGTCGCGTCCCGCCTGACGGCCCAGAGTCCAGTCGCGTCCCGCCTGACGGCCCAGAGTCCAGTCGCGTCCCGCCTGACGGCCCAGAGTCCAGTCGCGTCCCGCCTGACGGCCCAGAGTCCAGTCGCGTCCCGCCTGACGGCCCAGAGTCCAGTCGCGTCCCGCCTGACGGCCCAGAGTCCAGTCGCGTCCCGCCTGACGGCCCAGAGTCCAGTCGCGTCCCGCCTGACGGCCCAGAGTCCAGTCGCGTCCCGCCTGACGGCCCAGAGTCCAGTCGCGTCCCGCCTGACGGCCCAGAGTCCAGTCGCGTCCCGCCTGACGGCCCAGAGTCCAGTCGCGTCCCGCCTGACGGCCCAGAGTCCAGTCGCGTCCCGCCTGACGGCCCAGAGTCCAGTCGCGTCCCGCCTGACGGCCCAGAGTCCAGTCGCGTCCCGCCTGACGGCCCAGAGTCCAGTCGCGTCCCGCCTGACGGCCCAGAGTCCAGTCGCGTCCCGCCTGACGGCCCAGAGTCCAGTCGCGTCCCGCCTGACGGCCCAGAGTCCAGTCGCGTCCCGCCTGACGGCCCAGAGTCCAGTCGCGTCCCGCCTGACGGCCCAGAGTCCAGTCGCGTCCCGCCTGACGGCCCAGAGTCCAGTCGCGTCCCGCCTGACGGCCCAGAGTCCAGTCGCGTCCCGCCTGACGGCCCAGAGTCCAGTCGCGTCCCGCCTGACGGCCCAGAGTCCAGTCGCGTCCCGCCTGACGGCCCAGAGTCAAGTCGCGTTTCGTTTGACCGCCTAGAGCTTTGTCACATCATGTCTGCCAGTGTGATGGCAACCGCCATCCTCAGCATCTGGGCCGCAAGCTACGCTCCAGAGATCTTGACGACGACTCCAGAAGTCCTACCCGTCGTCAAGTCTGTGCCAGAGGTCTCGTCTGACCTCCCTGAGCCTTGTCACGTCATGTCTCCTAGCGTGCTGGCGATCGCCATTCTCAGTGTGTGGGCTGCACACTCAGCTCCAGAGGTCTCATCTGTTCGCCAGCCAACTTCAGAGCTCCCGTCTGATCTCAAGCCTGCTCCAGAGCTCCCGTCTGATCTCAAGTTTGCTCCGGAGGTCCTGTCTGACCACGAGACAGACCCAGAGGCCTCACCAGTTGGAGAAGCCGCGCCAATGCCTCCTGAGGTGTCAGCCTCGGCTGTAGATCCTCCTAGGGAGGCGGCGTTTTGCCTCAAACTCTCTGCTTCTCCCCTTATTCTGTCTGCCTCCTCTGTCTCTACTGTTCATAGGTCCCAGGCCATAACGCGGTTTCCTGCTCCAGAGGTCCCGTCTGGTCCCAAGTCTGCTCCAGAGGTCCCGTCTGGTCCCAAGTCTGCTCCAGAGGTCCCGTCTGGTCCCAAGTCTGCTCCAGAGGTCCCGTCTGGTCCCAAGTCTGCTCCAGAGGTCCCGTCTGGTCCCAAGTCTGCTCCAGAGGTCCCGTCTGGTCCCAAGTCTGCTCCAGAGGTCCCGTCTGGTCCCAAGTCTGCTCCAGAGGTCCCGTCTGGTCCCAAGTCTGCTCCAGAGGTCCCGTCTGGTCCCAAGTCTGCTCCAGAGGTCCCGTCTGGTCCCAAGTCTGCTCCAGAGGTCCCGTCTGGTCCCAAGTCTGCTCCAGAGGTCCCGTCTGACCTCAAGTCCGCCCCCGAGGCCTTCCCCGTAGGAGAAGCTGCGCCAATGCCTCCAGAGGTGTCAGCGTCAACTGTGGAACCTCTTAAGGAGGGGGCGTTCACCTCAATACTCTCTGCTTCTTCCCTCCTTCTGTCTGTCTCCTCTGTCCCTGTTCTCCCCAGATCCCAGACCGTAACGCGGGTTCCTGTTTTTCCCCGGAGGGCCGCTCCGCCTCCTGCTCTGCCCCGGAGGACTGCTCCACCTCCAGTTCCGCCCTGGAGGAGTCCTGCGCCTCCTGATCCGCCTCCGGCTCCGCCCTGGAGGAGTCCTGCTCCGCCTCCAGTTCCGCCCTGGAGGAGTCCTGCTCCGCCTCCAGTTCCGCCCTGGAGGAGTCCTGCTCCGCCTCCGGCTCCGCCCTGGAGTACGCCTGTGCCTCATGCTCCGCTCTGGAGGACCCTTGCCCAGCCGGTTCTGTCTCAGTCCCCTGGCCCCCCCACCGCTCCCCTGGACTGTTGTTTCTGTTGGAGCGTCTGGAAGCCGCTCCTTGGGGGGGGGGCTATGTCACAAATCTGGTCGGTGTCCTGTTCTCCGCTCACCACCAGACGTCGCTCTCACCTCGTTCTCACACATTGACTATTGCACCACACCCCGGACTCCATTTCCCATCAGCCACTGCTCTTACCATTTGCACCAATCACGGACAGTATAAATACCCTGGTCTTCCTGTCACCCCTCGCCGAGTATTGAATTGTATCTATCGTTCATACAAAGCGTTTCTCCGTGTTTCCCCGTGTCTTGTTTCCTGGTTTTGCCTTGTTGTTTTGTTTAATCTGTCTTTCGGTACTTTCGCCTGCCTGACCATTCTCCTGCCTCGCCCCCTGGATAACGTTCGCCGCTGGATTGACCCTCGCCTGGATTAAGGATTACTCTTGTCTCGCCGTCCATACACCTGCCTGCCGTTGTTTGACCCTGCCTGCCTGACCATGTTTATGTCTCGTCCTGTTAATAAAGGTTTGCATATGGATCCGCTCGCCTCACGTCTCTCACTCAACGTTACAACTATGTAGTTTTAAAGTACTAATAATATCTTTAGGTACTAGGTACTAATATATACCATTTAGGGGTAAATAATGTACAAATATGTACCTTGTAGTTTTTTTTTTAAGAGTACTGTCCCAGTGACTGCCTTGTACATTTTTTTCTGAGCATGTTACTAAAAACTTTGAATTGAATTTCCAGTAACTGCACTCTAAAAACTGCTGGGTTAAAAACAACCAAGCGCTGGGTAAATATTGGACAGAACACATGCTGGGTTGTCGCTGGTAGTCGCTGGGTCAAAACAGCGCAGCATGTGTTCTGTCCATTATTTACCCAGCGCTAGGTTGTTTTTAACCCAGCTTTTTTTAGAGTGACGAAGATTACTGAAACAGTTCCACCATTTACAAACATTTAAAATACTATGAATAATAAAACCTTGTAACTGATTTATGCTGCCCTTTAATGGTAGAACATAAAAGGAGACAGATTTACTTTTGTTATGGATCAGAGAAAGATGGATTATGCTGTCTAATATTAATTTTCATGAATTAAAAGATAAATTAATATTTTATGCCTTTATTTCATAACCAGAAAAATGTAAATACACAACACATAATTTCATATGGCTGTTGTAGAAATAAATAAAAGTTATTTTATGCATTTAAATAAATAGACATGCTAAAACAAATTTGGTAACAATAAAATATATCTTTTGATAAATTGACATTAAATTGTATAAGTTTCATTCTTTTAGTTAATTAGACATGTTTTTTTATTAATAAAATTAAATTTATCAATTAAAAAGGAGTCCAGAAAAATTAAAACAGAAAAAAAAAAAAAAAAAAAACGAATTTAGAAAAAAAATAAAATAAAATGGGGCCCTATTTTTTGCATGCAAATATATATTTTTAAATGTATTAGTTAATTTGTGTAATATATTTTTGTAAAGTTATAATTTTGTGATAATACTTTGATATGTTTGCTATTTACATTGATTACCATTTACTATTTTTTCATAGTGTAACAATGTTGTTTTGTGCCACTGCTTTGGCAAAGTATCTGTCAAATGAACTAAAATCGAAAGCACAGTATGACTTTGTTCAACATATTTTCTACAGAGATTTCTTGATAAACTTATAAGCGTTGCCATTTCTGTTTTATATGAGAAACATCAAACGGCCAACGAAACGAAAGCGAAACAAAATCCCGCTGCTCGTTTGAGATGCGCAGCACGGACCGTTTATTAACTCGGCCGCAACGCAAACGAAATTGTTCAAGCTCAGAGCAGACTCCGTTACTAATGCGAGATCTGGTGAGAAGCATTTGAATTCACCGCAGAAGGAATAAAAAGGCTGCTGCGAGATCTAGTGTGATGCATTCAAATTCAAAGTACAAAAAAAAAAAAAAAAAAAAGTACAACTTAACAATCCGCATCATGTATCTCTTGTAATCGCTCAATCAGTGTTTCAGCCGCGCAAAGACGTCAGTATAACAGCTTGAAAACAATTAATGTATCATATTTACCTCAGAAAGCATATAAACTCGTTAGTCAGCCAGAAAAATAAACTGTAGAGAGGAGCATTTTGCTAAAAACAGTCATGTGAAAAAGTTAGAACACCCTATTTAATTCTAAGGTTTTCTGTGTCAGGACATAATAAAAAAAATCTGGTCTTAAAATTTGGAAAATAAAACCTCAGATGAACAACAACACTTGACATATTGCACCATGTCATTATTTATTTAACAAAAATAAAGGCAAAATGGAAAAGCAATTGGTGACAAAGTTAGGATACCCTTACTGTTAGCACTGCTAATCAAATGCATCAGCAAGTGTGAGCACCTCTATAAAAGCAGAAATGTTGGCAGTTTGTTGGTCTGGAGCCTTCAGGTGTGTGTTAACACAATGCCAAGGAGGAAAGACAACAGCAATGATCTTACAGACGCAATTGTTGCTGCCATCAATCTGGGAAGGGTAATACGGTCATTTCCAAACAATTTGAAGTCCATCATTCTACAGTGAGGAAGTTTATTTACGAGTGGAAGATATTCAAAGCAGACACTAATCCTCCCAGGAGTGGATGTTCCAGCAAATTCACCCCAAGATCAGACTGTATAATGCTCGGAGAAATGACTGACAACCTAAGAACTTCACAGCAGACTCAACAGGCCTCAGTTAACATGTTAAGTGATAACGTTCATGGCAGTATAATTAGAAAAATATGAAACAAGTATGCCATGTTTGGGAGGCTTGCCAGAAGAAAGCCTCTTCTATCAAAAAAACAAAAAAACATGGTATCATGGTTTAGGTTTGCCAAGTTGCATCTAAACAAACCATAATGCTTCCAGAACAATGTCCTTTGAACAGACGAGACCACAGTGGAGATGTTTGGCTATAATGCACAGTGCCAAGTTTGGTGAAAACCTAAAGAGCATATGAGTGAAAACACCACACATGCTGGTGGACGGCTGACGATTTTGGACTTATTTTGTAGTCACAGGACCTGGGCACCTCACAATCATGAGTTGACGATGAAGTCTTCTGTATACCAAAGTATTCTGGAGTCAAATGTGAGGACATCTATAGTTGGGCCAAAATCGGGTCATGCAACAGGTCAGTAATCCCAGGCACACCAGAAAATCTACAACAGAACAGAAAAGGATCAAGAGTGTTGCAATAGCCCAGCCAAAGTCTAGACTTCATCCTGATTGAAATGCTGTGGTAGGAGCTGTGCATGAACAAATGCCACAAACCTCAATAAACTACAGCAATGTTGTAAAGAAAAGTGAGCCAGAATTCCTCCAGAATCATGTGGGAGACTGATAAAGGTCATACAGAAAACTATTACTTCAATATTTGCTCCTAAAAGTGGATCTACAGGCAATTGAATTATAGGGTGTCCTAACTTTGTCACACATGGCTTTTCCATCTTAGCTTTAATTTTGTTAAATAAATAATGACACAGTGTGATATGTCACATGTTGTTGTTCATCTAAGGCAGGGGTGGCAAACTCCGGTCCTGGAGAGCCGCAGCCCTGCAGAGTTCAGCTCCAACCCTAATTAAAACTCACCTGCCTTCTCACCTGCCACCTAGCTTTCTAGTAACCCTTCAGACATTGATTAGCTTGTTCAGGTGCGTTTGATTAGGGTTGAAGCAAAACTCTGCAGGGCTGCAGCTCTCCAGGACCGACGTTCGCCACCCCTGATCTAAGGTTTTATTTTCCAAATTTTAAGACCTGTCAAGGACCAGTTGCATAAAGAACCTTAAGTTTTTCCCTTAAGTATGAAACTTAAGGCATGATTTCCCCTTACCTAAGGGGATGATTTAAGGGTGTTGCATATAATCCCTTACACACTTCCCTTACTAAAGGGAAACCGTTAAGTGTTTTACGACAACGACTCAAGGTTTGCCGTTAAAAATCTGCTGTTGCTATGGACACGTTATTTGTTAATGCAAATAGCGGTGTAAGTTTTCACAGAAAACAATATGACACGGATAAGGAGAACAAAAAAGAAAACTAAATATAAACGAGAAGGGCCAAGCGAGACGGAAACTTAAACTGATAATTCACTCAAAACGAAAAATTCTGAAAAATCATTTTATTGGGTTTCCGAGGCGATGTGAACATTATGAAGCGCTGAACACTCTCATGCTGTGCATGTTTCATTCATACTCGAAGCCGGAGGGCGCTCTTGCGCTGAAAGTCCAATCCGGACTCATAGAAGTGTTATGATGGAATACAGCAGCAATCGCTGCAGCTAAGCTGAAACGTAAACACAATAAACACACAATTGCGACACTATACGGTTTATTTGTGTTTTTCAAATCATCTCGAGGTAATATGTAGGAAAATACAGGAATAAAATATTATAGAATATGCATTTGTTCTCGTGTGAATGTAATTTGATTAATGGTTATATGTGAATAAATGCCTAAATTAAAATCTGTTCAACATATAAAGAGGCCAATCGTGGACTGAATCTGCGTGCTGTGAAGCACTTAAGGTGACATTTTCCATACCTTATGTTATACTTGGGGAAATGACAGGTAAGGGGCTTTATGCAACACTTAAAGGGTTTTAAGGGATACTTAAGAGAAATTCTAAGGATTTTTGACGTTTCAACTAAAGAAACCCTCAAGTAAGATTTAAGGGATATTTTATGCAACGCCCTTAAGTTTTAGCGAAACTTAAGGGCGATCTTAAGGGGAAATTACACTTAATTACACTTTGCTTTATGCAGCCGGGCAAAGATATTGTTTTATGATGTCCTGATACAGAAAGCCATGGAATTCAATAGGGTGTCCTAACTTTTTCACATGACTGTATATGCACCAAATAACATATTCATAATTTCTTTCTGTTCTTTAATGTTTTACGTTTGAATAAATCCATCCTCCATCGAAGTTATGATGTTACATGTAAACCTCCATTTAAATGTCTATATGTAAAAAAAAAAAATCAGTCAATTTTAACCTTCAGTATTATAATCTAGTATTTTACAGCATTAGTTGAGATTTTTTTTTTTTTTTTTTTTTTTCCCTTGAGAAAATCTGGCATGTACTGTACCTGATATATATCCAAAATAATCAATATTGAATCGAATAGAATCGAATCGGTAATCGAATCGAATCGCAAGCTTGTGAATGAGAATCAAATCGAATCGTGAAATTTGTGTCCAGCCCTAAGTAAAAGCTTCAAATCAATTCAATTTAATTCAGTTAAAATTTTTGGAAGCTGGAAATGCAGGTAGGATAAAAAGAGTTGCACATAAGGCCCTGCATGCCTTATGTAATGCATTGTAGGCATGCAACAGATGAGATCAGAGAAGTTTCATTCCAAAGGTTGTGTCATTACAGGGCATGTTTTTTTTTTGTTACATTTCCACACTTTGAAGTCTGACCCAACCCTAATCTGTAAACCAGATTCCTAGGAGTGCGGGCACAACCCAATATTTTTTGAATTTCTCAGTTTGCGTAAATCCACGTGGGGTTCAGAGTATAATTTTTATTTTTTTTATCCACATTAATTTCACACTTGTCTAGTACAAATGTCACTTTGTTTCATACTTACAGGGTATACGTTTTTCGTTATTTACCTCAAAAGAAAGGAAGTGAAATGTGACAACATGCCCCGTAGGTGAGGTACATTGTAACATAACCATATGACAGCTTAAAATGTTATCTGATCGAATGAAAAAAAAATATACACAACAAACTAAAATATTTTGTCAATAAAATAAAATGATTAACTTTTTCAAATAAAATAATGGCTTTTTTTTAAGAATTAAAAAAAATCAAATTTTTGAGTTTCACATTGAACACATCGCAACCATGCATGGAACAGCCCTGATTGCAAAACACAGCTGTACAGTATAGTTCAAAACGATGTGCGCAAATAGATGAAACACATACAGACATTAAAAAAAAACTAACACTCCCCTCCCTCCAAACACAGCTCTCGTAGAACACGAGACATATAAGGAGCCAAAATGCTTTACATTTCTTGAAATAATAATTTCTGAACATTAAACATTAAACGATTGTCAGTCTTTATTTACCTGTTTCTTGTGGTTTCTTTTTAAAATCTATAAAAGTCAATAGTGAACATTACATCGCTAATGTCATAGAATATCATAGTTTATTAACGGGGCATCAGCGCCCACTTCCCCATCAGCGCAACTGGTTAGTGTCTTCTGCTGGCTTACCAAGCATTAATAAACTATCTAAACAGATAAATAAAAGACTGGAAATTCAAATATTATTAAAATAGCAGATTTGTCTCATTTTAAATGAATACTAAAAGCTGAGATGAAAAATTTACTATGGTAAAATATATAGTGATATCTTTAAAAGGCTTTGGAATTTTGGCGCACTTTTTTCTCTATATAGTGTTGCTATGGCAACTAGTAAATACTGTAAATTTGGTTATGTTAGAATGTGTGGAAATATTTAAACCGAGTGCGTTACAACCAACGCCTGTGTTAGTTTGTGCCCCGCACTCCCCTACGCATTAATAGTCTAATGCAGGGATTTCAAACTCAGGGCCACAGCCCTGCAGAGTTTAGTTTCAACTGTACACACCCAATCTAGCTAATCAAGTCCTTCAGGCTTATTTGTAAACTAGATGGTTTGTGTGTTGGTG
Organism: Cirrhinus mrigala; assembly: GCA_036247105.1. Taxonomy (NCBI): domain Eukaryota; kingdom Metazoa; phylum Chordata; class Actinopteri; order Cypriniformes; family Cyprinidae; genus Cirrhinus; species Cirrhinus mrigala. The sequence goes on from CM070019.1 coordinate 26,433,238, forward strand.
CAGGGTTGGAACTAAACCCTCCAGGTACTGAGTTTGACACTCCCAGTCTAATGTATCTACACTGTAGACTCCTGGTCTTCTTCGAAAGGCAAGACACCTGCACAAGATATCCACAGAAGAAATGTTCAAGAATACATATTACAAGGCAAAAAAGTACAAAAAGCATACATTTAATTGTACTATTTTGGCCTTTGCTGCTGTACCATGGGTGGAGCAGGCACAATGATATTACGCAGCGCCTGAAAATAGGCTAACTTCCATCAACACAGGGGCGTTCCAAGGATTTGAAAACATCAGGGGCTAGTAGTGGTTTATGGGAGCTCACATCATAATTACTAAGATTTCGTTAGACACGGGTGGGTGAACCTGGATCTTTTTAGGGAGGTCTGGGGGGCATGCCCCCCAGGAGAAAATTGGATATATTTTAAAGTTAAATTCATTAATCTGGTGCACTTTGAGGGTTTAAAAATAAGAGTTATAAGTTAACCCATGTTCAGTGTGCAAATTGAACAAAGAAAAAAGGTGATGGCTGATGACATCACTCACCCCTCTTCTGATACTCTGAAAACATCGGATCATGAACTCATCGTGTGAGCAAAGTCATACTGTGCTTTCGATTTTAGTTCATTTGACAGATACTTTGCCAAAGCAGTGGCACAAAACAACATTGTTACACTATGAAAAAATAGTAAATGGTAATCAATGTAAATAGCAAACGGCTATGATAAGAGTTTTTTCATGACAGAAATGAGTGATTCATTATCTTTACAACAGTGAGAGGACAGAGGTTTAGTCTTGTTAACCTTTTATGCATGTGACTGTTAAAACAAGCCTTCTGCATTGGACTAGGACCACTGCCAGAAACAGACAGCTCACAATGGACTGCAACCTACAATAAATCACAGATGATAAGATTAATCACACAATGAATGAATGCATCACAAAACAACTCAGTACAGCAATGATGCCGTGTGGAGACTTGCACATTCACTAGCTGACCCAGCAGGTACACAGCAGATCTGACTGGAGAAGACCAGGAATCTACAATGTAGATACATAAGACCAGTTGCTTCTTAATTTTGACACATCACCTTGCCAGCAGGTACAAGTAAAAAAAAAATAAAATAAAAAAATAAATAAAAAATTGCATAGAACTACACAACACATTCACAAGTAGCAAAAAAACAAACAAAAAAATGGAAATGATCTCAGTTTTGAATTTACAAAGCAAAACAAAAACAAAACAAAAAAACAACACTACACATTACATAATGTTATGAGTAACAAAATCTGGGTCTGTTAAGATGGGAGAGACACTACAATTATGTTTCTCAGATCAGTAGAATGATGGATTGAAATGTCACATAAATGTTATGTAATGGACTAGGTTATTGTAAGGATCCATCCACCGGCCCAAACGCGGATGCCAGTGGCCTGGTTGAAGGTTTAATGCATGTTCGGTCTTTTCACAGCGCTTCTGCAAAGTTCACTTAGTTTATCAGGATTTAGTTTCAATTTTAATCTAGCTCCATGTTTAATCTGACTCCAATTTCATATGATCATTAAAATGTAGGCGCTTACTCTAATTTACACTGATCACAAATATCGATCATATATGAATTATTAATTATTTGATTATTCTGGAAACCCCATACTTTCAATTATCAGTTCGTCAGGGACCCAAAGCTGCTTAATGTCTCACAGTCGCCATTTTCCGTGGATCATACAATCACAAACCTGCCAGTCTGATGTTGAGTCAGAGGTATGTAGGTGACTAATACCCTTTTTGACAGCCGCCAACTGCTTGCCTTCACAAAAAGTGTAGTTTGCTTTAGTCTTCTCCCGTACAACTTGCTAACATCAGTGATAGACAGAAATCAGGAGGTCTCAGATGAAGTGCCAACTGCTCAATCCTGAGTCTGCAGTTTGCTCTATCCTGGTCATAGATTTGCAGTAGCATCAGCCTTCACATGCTCTACTAGTAATAATGATTTCAGAAGAGATCAGAATAAATCAAATATAACATTTTATTTGTCAGGTAAAAATGTATCATGCCAATTACATACTGTAATTAAACAATGACAATCCAATTCAGAATTAAATTCAGTTCCAATTCAAATAAATACATAGCATCAATTACCCAAAGATAAATCTAAGAGTGGGAGATGCATACCTGGCTGCAGAGATTATACACAACAGCATGTGAGAGATTTGGAGGCAAAGCTCCAGAGACTCTCACACACAGTGTGGGGGTTCTTCTGAATACAGAATCCCCCAGTAGTGTTTTGTCACTTCGCTTATATACCCAGACCAAAACAAACAAATCTTCCAATCAGTTGTAAAAACAAGAAGACCTTTTGGTTTGTCAGGAGATCTTGCGACCCAGGGTCACACCTGGCTGGAGATTCTCACCCAACCCCAAGGGGGAAACACACCCCTCAGCAGCAAAACACAATTCTACAAAAGTTTTCAATCTTTCTCATAATATAAGTGACTGCTATGAAATTGAGACCATTTTACCAATCGCACGGAGACTTTTAGAACGATACAAACATGAAGGGGAAAAGCAACATATTCACAAGATGTAACACAGGTAGTATATGGACATTCCACTTTCAGTGGAATCTTTTGGGGAAAGTGTGAGATGCAGGAGGGGAGAGGAGAGGGAGGAAGGGGGTCATAAATGAGCAAGGGGGGTGGTGTTGTTTGCCCTCTTTGAAGATCTCTTCTCCAGATTAGTTTTATTGTTTTGTTGCATGGCATCTGCTTTTGTCCGAGTTCCTGGACTTTAAATTCATGAGAAAATAATTTCACATCTTACATTATGTAACACAAAAAAAACTATATACTATGTTTAAAGCTGCCAATGTTAGGACACAATTGTTGTGATTTAGCTCAAAGGGAAATGTATATAGATAATTACAATTAATTCTGATTAATTACAATTATTTATATCAGCTGCCAGTAGTAACTGAAGCAGAATTAATTTTCCATCAACTAATCTGTTCGTCCAGCGAACATTCAGTATGTTTATATCAACTCTAAGAAATGATATTCTCTTGGGCACAGAAAATAACTTTCTTAAAGTACTGTTGCATTAGAGCATGTAGCTCGAATCGGAATCGTAAAAGGACATTAATTTGCAAGGCAGAATCAGAATCAAAACTCATGTAATTTGTGCACAAGAGTTTATTGACACAGGACTAACACATAACTAATCTAAACAAACAAACATGAAATCATTCATACATGGGGGAAGGGTCAGTGAGAAGCAGTTAGAGAGACCAGAGAATGTAGCTATGAAAAGAGTCAGTTAACCACCTGAGTGAAACCATCAGTGCTGTCTACAGCTTATACTAAACCTCTGTTTTGTTTAGTTAAATGTACGATACTTGCATTGCCTTGGTCATTGAACAAGTGTCCAAATGCAGTCTCAGGTGAAAGTCTCGATGGTTTGGAGGAGTGGTGGTTTGGAATCGCGATCACGTTCTTCCGGGTCCGAAGAGTGATGAACTCCAAAGATGTTCTGACTCGATGGTGACTGGGAGTTTCTTCCCATGTGAAAATTGAAGAAGAACCAAGAGCTGAGAGGGACCCAGCTGGAGTCCTGTGGTCTTTGGGGAATGGAAAGACAAGGCCACAAGGCCTGGCGCGTGCTTAGGGAAGTCCTGAAGAGTTCTAGCTCTTCTTCTTAGGTTCTAAAGAACGTCTGGTTGACTGAGGCGAGTCATGAAGATGAATTCCAGGGTTGAGTGGAAATGTCTGGCTCTTTGTGGTCGAGAGCCACAGCTCTGAATGTTGGGGCCTGTCAGGCCCGCCGGGCACGCCCTGTGCCGGCTCAGGCTCCCCGTGGGTTCCTCCACACGGGCAGCAATCGTGAAGAGCGCGAAAAGAGTGAAGAGAGGGAGGCGGTCAAACGTTTGATGCCTTTAAGGTCTCTGGAGGCTGCGCCTCCAGGAGGTCCACGAACCAATGGTAACTTTCACCTTTGGAGGGAAAGTTTACGACTCTTTGTCTGTGAGCATGGTATTTTGCATATGTAATTCGATTGGGTGTTGATGCAAAAACTAGTAAGGTTTCTTACAACACTAATATGCTGCATAGGTATCAACATCTGATTTACACCATCTTTTAGATCATCAAAATACGAGTTCAAAGAGACCAAACATGACACAGGTGGGTTATAAGACTAGTCATCTATCATAACACATGCATAAAACAGTGGAAAGACAAATACAAATACAACAGACAAAACTAAAATACAATGCAGTAATACTGTACACAATGACCTGGGCTATGTGGGATAGGAAGGTCAAACAAAGGTTTGTCTGTGATTGAATGGGAAAGAGTCCATCCCTATAGGAATTGTGTCTTTCCTATAGGGAAATGTAGTGTGCTCTGTTTGCATTCCTTGAAGCAATAAAACCTATGATATCAGATGGTCACCCTGGCAACGGAGCCCTTTCAGGGTGTTCGTTGCTTTGGGGGGTTGTCTCCAAAACTCCAGCATATAGCTGGGGTTGTTGGTTTTGGAAGATTATTTGTTAAATTTAACAAATAACTGTGTCTGATTGGTCCAGATGCTACACAATGTATACAAATATATATAGATTATTTAACTGTATACAGTAGACAGAAATGTAAAAATGGAATAACTACTAGAAGTGGTTTTGTAACATAACCATTAGACACATATTGAACTATTTCCATTAAGAATATGATTTTCTTTAAAGCCTTTTTGTTTGGTCTGTTCTCTTCTTCTTCTTCTTCTTCTTCTTTTAATGAACACAAACACTACAGTCATTATGATCAGCAGCAGCAGCAGAATAACAGGAATCAATATGCCGCATCCTGGGCATCTGCAGTCCCACTCTCCTTGCCTCTCACACTTATCTGTACAAAGAAATTGAATTAAATTAAATTGATAATTAGTTTAGACACTTAAACAAAAGCATTTTAAAATTGCTTAGGTTTTTAAAAGTCCTTACCTGAGTAGAGCTGGATGTCTCTCCTGATGTCTTGTCCCAGGGGTTTGTTGCGCAATATGAATGTCAATGAAGAGTTTGTGACTTCTGTGAGACTAATCCAACTAGACACAACATAAAGTCCTGTCTGTGTGTCCTGCATGATGTGTGTTTGTGTCTGGCTAGTGATGTCTGAGTTCTCCATCAGCCACTGCAGTGTAGGAGAAGGGTAACCTCCATCTGAGCTCATCAGCAGCTTCACTCCATCAGTTAACAATGAGAACTGCAGACGAGGTTCAGAGTAGAAGGCTGAAAAACAGCAACAGAAAAATTGCATTAACACATAGGGCAGTTACAGTGAAATTGTGGAGAGCTTAATATTCATTTACATGATGATGAACATCAGTACATGTTGCACTGTTACCTGCAATTTTGACTTCAAAGCTCTTCTTCTGGCTGCCAGTGTTTGTGCTGATGGAGCAGGTGTACACACCGGCATCCTGAAGAGTGACTCTGTCCAATCTGAGTGATGCGTTTCCTTCTGCCATCTCTTGACTGAACAGGCTAGTTCTATTGACAAAATGCCAATTCTGACGGTCGAGCTGGTCCTGACTGTAGTAGAAGCTGTGAACAACATCCTGTCCATGCTGCCAGAGGATGAGAGTGCTTTTCAGATTCCATGAACTGTCCACAGGGAACATGCAGGGGAGGATCAGCACCTCACCGTAAAATCCAGTCAGAGTGTCTCTGGGAAGAGTAATCTCAGCTACAAATTTTGGAAAAATTAAAAAGAAAAATATAGAGGTGGCAGTTACTGAGTGGAAAGTATTTCCTCTTTAAAAACAAATTTCAACTTGCCCCCAACATTATTTTAATATTTAAATTTATTTTACTATTAAAAATATGTTTTTAAAAGCCTCTAGAAAACCTTTAATGCCATTAAACTGCACTGTAAGAGCTCAACAAGCCACTTGTACTTCACAAAGCCACAACAAGGAAGCATTTCGTATTTTACAATAACTTCAGTTTGGAATGTTGACTTGCAAGATATCCATTCACAGACTTTTCATACTTGTTCAACAGAGGACAACAAACACAGATTACAAGCAAGCAAAAGCCTAGAACAGATTAGTAAATGTCATAAAAAATGTTGCTAATTGTTAGTACATGATACCTAATGCTGTGGTCTTCATAAAGAACATTTACAACAGGTGTGTCCAATACAGTTCCTTGAAATGTACCATCCCACAGAGTTCAGTTTAAACCCTACTCCATCACACCTTTCTGTAAATATGTAGTGCTCCTGAAGATCTTAATTAGCTGGTTCACGTGCATTTTGGTGCATTAGGGTTGAAGTTGAACTTTGCAGAAACATGTTTGGACAGGTTTTAAGACAACATTTTAATTTCAATTTCTTAAAATACTCACTGAAAGAGGAGGCTTTGAAAAGGAGAGCTAAGCTGAAAAGTTTCAGGTTCATACAGTCCATGGCTGTTGTAAATGCCTGATCTGACTAGATGAGCTTAGAGATGAAGCTCTGCTGTATGTTGATAAAGCCGTCCGAGCAGATCAACAGCAGACATCCTGTCCTGATCGCACCTGACGAACTTTGAGATGCGAGTTTGCATGCAAACTGAGTGTATTTTAGGTGCCACCTTAATGTAGTTAAACCGGTTTAATAAAAAACCTGACGAACTTTGAGATGTGAGTTTGCATGCAAACCATGGGTGTATTTTAGGCGTCACCTTGATGTAGTTAAACTGGTTTAACAAGAACCAAATGTGTGTTTGTGTGTGTAAAACAGACATATTAAATACACAAAAATAAAAACTGAATGTGGCGATCTGAATGAAAAATCAACATCATCAGTGAACATCTCCTCTGTTTGTGTCTGTGCCTGTAGTTTCTGTAACATTAAATGTGCACTAGATACACATAAATGAACTGCTAGTGAAAGTGAAAGAGCCAAACTACTAATCAGAAAAAAATAGTTCATTTCTTCATGAAAGTGTATGTCTATTTTTCAATAAACATAACAACAGTATTTATGACTTGAAAACTAAAATGAGGTATTATATTAGAGATAATGTAGAAGATAACCAGTTGATTAACTTTTTTGGGAAACATTAAAAAATGCTTTAGTGTGTTTGCTCTTTGACTTTAAATACAAACTCATTTACTTTCACTTTAGTTTTGCAAATCAGCTCCTGACACAAGTCATGTGTTGATTGCATGGAATGTTGCATCAGCTTCCTGGTGCACAAATGACAAACGATTCACTGGTGTCTTTATCCAAAACAATCTCTTTTTGTTTTGCATAAAGACATCAAATTTAACTATGTGATTGTCATAGGTAGGCATTACAGCTGAATTGTAAAAAAGATGTTCCTGAGATCTTTTAGACAGAACGTAGGGTAGACCGGGTACAGGGATACATTTTAAACACCTTAACTTATGTGGGCAACAAGTCTGATCTGTGAAATTTGATTCGCACATGCGTATTAGCGCCTTCTTTGATTGTGGGAAATTTGAAGTAGATGCGCTTCTCTAGTCCAAATATATCGGCGAACTTAACTTTTCAACTGTTACTATTAAAATGATTAACTGAAATTAAATATTATATTGCTGTTTGCCATTAATGTACAATGTTTTACAAATGAACTACTTTTAACTAAGCAAATAATCAAATAAAATATTGAATGGAAATAAAAACTGTTGAATTCTCATTTTTAAAGGTATTTTATATTTGCAATGAATTGGTTAGGCAGCTTTACAGCATTATGGATGGGTATCTCAACTGTACTCTGGTACTGTTCCAACTGGAACAAAAAAAGGAAAGGAAATGTCATATGAAAAATCACTTCTTTTCAGTCCCTTGTTTTGGTGTGGTAACGGAAAAAGCAAAAAGTGTACAAACTGTACCCGGCCTACCCCACATAGAGGTGCATCTCAATAAATTAGAATGTCGTGGAAAAGTTCATTTATTTCAGTAATTCAACTCAAATTGTGAAACTCGTGTATTAAATAAATCCAGTGCACACAGACTGAAGTAGTTGTAGCGAATTAGCTCAACAGGGAAATGTATATAAATAATTACAATTAATTATGGTTAATTACAATTATTTATATCAGCTGCCAGTAGTAACTGTAGCAGAATTACTTTTCCATCGACTAATCTGTTCGTCCAGCAGACATTTAGTATAATTTCATATCAACTCTAAGAAATGATATTTTATTGGCCACAGAAAATAACTTTCTCAACGTACTATTGCATTAGAGCATGTAGCTTGAATCAGAATCATAAAGAGACATTAGTTTTGCAAGGCAGAATCAGAATCAAAACTCATGTAATTTGTGCACAAGAGTTTTATTAACGAAGGACTAACACATAACTAATCTAAACAAACAAACAAACTCACTCGTATATGGGGGAAGGGTCAGTAAAAAGCCATTAGAGACAACAAGAAAATGTAGCTATGAAAAGAGTCAGTTAACCACCTGAGTGGCAATAATTATTTGATATTTAAAAAAAAAAAAAAAATCAATTTATTATTTAAAAGTATTTATTATAAAGACTCAAATTGAAGTTGTATAAACAATAAAATAGAGGGTTTGAATTTACGTCACAATTTGGTCAGTTACCTGGATGCTCGGCCATATTGGTGATAATTGGATGTAAACAACAGCATCGATTGCACAGTTAATATATATGAATACTGAATATGTTGTTCTGCTAAATTTATGCTGTCTAAACCATAGAACTTAAGGTGTGTAAGCTGCTAAATCATATAGAAAAGGACTTAGTAAGCAAGAAAGGGTGCAATATTTTGACAAACTAAAGTTAATAGGTGATAAATATACGTACAAGCAGTATTAATTAAGATATTAGCCTAATTTTTCAACTACCTGACCGGAAATGATAAGAACAAACACAAATGTTGGGGGATAAGGGATGGAAAATCATTATTACATATTAAGCTGATAGAAGAGCTGAATAGTCTCAACTTAATTTGATGGATCAGTCCTGTAATAGACCTATTAGTTCAAATAAGTCTGTAAGAAAATAAAAAAGACAAATAATTTAAAGCTCTACTGAAAATCAACACAAGTTTGTGATGATATTAGAGTTGTACAGTGAACACTAATCTCAAATATTACAGTAATCTCAACTAGAAAGTGAAGGAGAGAAATTGTCAATATTCATTTACTATTTCACATTTGCCCTGCATTAAAAAAGGTAAGACTTTCCTCAACATTACTTAAATGATCAAGATCAGAAAAATCAGCAGAAGTATGCCTTACACATAAGCACTTACAGTATTCTTGATAATTGTACATATCCTACACAACAAAATCTCCAGTGTTAAAATCCTGGTGTTAAAGACTTTTAGAGTAAGGAGTTAAACTTGTGGCGTTGAATTTGAGAGGATTAACACTAGCTAGTGTAAACAGCGCCCTCTGGCCGGTGTAAATACGCAGAGTTACCCTTATTAACACTGTTAAGTGTTATCAGTCACATCCGGGACATTTGCTCGTGTGCGCGCCTCACCCATCTGAAATATTTTTTACAGACGCCATTTTCTTTGCTCGCGATGCGGAGCATAATGAGGACGGGAAACAGCGAAATACAGCGTTTAATCTTAATTACAAAATGTGTTTTGTAATGTCATATCGTTTAATAACGATATTTATGTGCTGTATGTGGCTAAAATTTTCTCAAAGACATTTATATCCACTCGCGATGCGGAACAGACCAGAGTCCTGAGTTACCCCTAAACTTTTTCTCAGAGAGATATTTTCTTTCACTCACGATGCAGAGGAGACAAGTTTTATCAAGGAAAACACCGAAAGTAAGTGTTTTATCTAAGTTGCGATATGTATTTTGTAAGATAATATTACGTTATGAGGATATTTATAACGTTATGCTGTTCGCGCCTAAACGAGCCTAAACGTTTCTCACAGATTTGAATTGCAATGCGGTGCTGACGCAGAGGCTGCTTTTAATAGGGAAACTTAAGGGGTAAGTGTTTTACCCTATTTAATATATGTATTTTATAACATAACATTGATTAATAGTGACATTTCTGTGTTGTGCACTCCTAAACTTTTTTTTCAGAGATATTTTCTTTCACTCACGATGCGGAGCAGACGGGGAAGTTGGTTTTATCAAGGAAAACATCTAAAGTAAGTGTTTTACCTCATTTACATTATGTATTATATAGGATAATATTACTTTATGAAGATATTTGTATGCTGTATGCGCCTAAACGAGCCTAAACGTTTCTCACAGATTTGAATTGCTGTGCAGTGCAGACGCAGAGGTCGCTTTTAACAGGAAAACGTAAGAAGTAAGTGTTTTACCTAATTTAAAATATGTTTTATAACATCATATGGATTTATAGCTATATTTATCTGTTGTGCACTTCTAAACGTTTTCCAAGAGAGATATTCTTTCACTCGGGAGATGATGTGCTTGAAGAGTATGAAGTCACCAATACATTAAGTGGGATGAGAAGAGCTTTGTTAGGACACATACCAGAGACAAGGGTAAGCCACAACTGCATATTTTAAAATTGTTGATTGTCATGCTTAATTTTTTGATTATTAAACAATAATGATAACAAGTCTGATCTCCTTCTAAAAAATGTATCAAATGTAAGTTTTTGGTATGCTTCCATTTATTTATGTGCTGTCCCATTTATGTGCATTCATTTTGGCAGGAGGAGTCCAACCTCAATGCAGAGAGAGATCAGTACGCACTTGGAATTATGACTTCGTTTCTGTTGTTAAAAGACTAATTTTCCAGTAAGACTGACTTTCTTTTTACAGTATACATACATACATTTACAGTGAATTAAATGATTTTCCTTAAAGCAGTAGGTCACCCAAAAATGAAAATTGAGTCAACATTTACTTAGCCTTGGCCTTCTGTTGCTCTAACGCCATATGCCTTTCTTTCTTTTTTGGACCACAAAAGGAGATTAAAAAAGTTATCCATATAATGTCAGTATATGTCTTCTGTAGATCATTGAAAATATTTTTTTGTTCTTCTTAAAAGACAGAAGGTCCAAAATGATGACAGAATTTTCAGTTTTGGGTGAACTATTTTGAATTGTATTTTATTGTATTGTCTAGATTTAAACTGACAGTCTGCCTCCCGAACAGTAGGAGGTAGATTATTCCAGAGTTTGGGAGCTAAATAGGAAAAGGATCTGCCGCCCGCAGTTGATTTTGATATTCTGGGTATTATCGACTCTGGCCTTCAATCTTGTCAGTTTAAATCTACATTAAAGACCCATCTCTTTAATCTGGCTTTTATGTAATACACTTACACATTTATAGAATTCAAATCCGTTAAAGGATTGTTAGGCTGCATTAATTAGGCCAGCCAAAACTGGGAACACATCCCTGAACACATGATGTACTTGTTACATTGTAAGAAAGAACGGCATCTACGCTAATATTAGTCTGTTTTGTTCTTATTTCGAGGTCACCGTAGCCACCCAGATCCAGACTGAATCCAGATCAGATGGTCACTGCAGTTCCCTGGATCCAGTCCGTATCCAGTCCAGATGGTGGATCAGTACCTAGAGATGACCTCTACAGCCCTGAATGTCAGCGGAGACCATGACAACTACATGAGCCCCAGAGACAGATCCCCTGTGAACACCTCATCAACACACCCATTGGCACAAGACCTCTGCTCAATCTGACTTTGTTGCAGCCTAGATTTTGACACACTATTTCCGTTTAATACTGTAAAGTTGCATTGATACAATCTGCATTGTTAAAAAAAAATGCTATAAAAAATGGATGTGAAATTATCCTGTTTTTTATGTTTTTGTTATTTAGTTTTCCAGTTTTACAGGAGCACTTTTGAAATGCTCCAAGTGGGAGTGGATATCTTGCTTGGCTGAAAACAGCAGAGAAACACATCTTGTCATGCTGAAAACAAAGCAAAGACTGTTGTTAAAGCTGATAAATGTAAGCATTATAAACCTTAAAACATTAAGAGCACATGGACCAAATAAGAATATGTATTTTGTGCCTTTGCATTGATTTGCCTTGACATTATGATGTTTTAGATGTTGTGAGAACATGTAAAAAAACATGTATTGAAAACACTAAATGTGTTTTAAAAAAATAAATAAATGTAAACATGTATTGTTTTGTGGGTTTATTTTTTTATATTTTCACCTGAACACTGGTATTGTGTTGACCAGTTACTCCATGAGTGCTAAATTTGAACACCAACTTTGGTGTTTTCATCATCCGTTCTGGTGTTAATATTTTACATTTTAAGAGTTTATTAGTAACACTGTCACGGTGTTAAAAATGTCAACACTTTCAAAAGTGTTAGTTTAACACTTTACCAGTGGTATCCATATATACACTGGATAAGTGTTAATTTTAACTCTGAGGGAGTTAAATTCACCCGTTAAAATTTGTAGTGTACCAATATATTTAGTTGTAATAATGTATTATTAACGAACTAATTAATAATGAACAATTGCAAATAAATACTAAACATATAAATCCCACGTTGTTCTCCGTTCATTTATAATACCTAATGGAGTAATGTTAACGAATTTAAACGTATCGTATTATTCTAGTGCGTTAGTGAAGCAAGTAACTGGATGGACGTCTTCGCTTTCTGTGTTTTCATATAGAACATTTTCATAATGATTTCAAGAATTTTTCAAAATTACTCACTATAACAGGAAGCTTCAGAAAGAAGGAGAATCAGGCAGACTACTGTCGTCGCTCGATGTTTAAGCAGGTTCATTTCACATTCACGGCTGCTGCAAACAGGTAAACAGCATCTTGCTGGAGAAGCCGTCTGAGCAGATCAAGACAAACAATGTGAACAGGCGAGCTTGACTTTTTGAGAGGCTTTATAAAATATATCTATTATGATTTTATTCATTTGAAATACTTACTGAAACAGGAGTCTTCGAAAAGAAGGAGAGAGAAACAGAAACACTTGACGGTCCACAGGTAAATCCTCTAAATCCCCGAATCACACCAGATGAACTATACAGACTTCTATCGTGGTAAAGTTAATGAACTTTGAGATCACTTTGTTTATCTTCTCGTAATACTGGGCCGTTAAATACTTGATTCTGATTGGCTGACGCTAATGAACTTTGAGATCATTTTGTTTATCTTTACATCGGGGACGTTAAATGCTTGAATCTGATTGGCTGACGAACGTTCTAAGGTGTGTATTATTTTCAGGGAAACGCACGGCGAACGGAGTTCCAGGCAGCTCCTGACTGCATTACATGTCTATATCACTTAGCCACATGATTTCAGTTATTCAAAACCAGCTAAAAGTCATCTCGGTCGAAAATGAGATAATGATACTGAGTGAATGCTCCTGACACGTCCATCTAAATCAGGGTATCTTCCGTCCATTCGTTTTTTGATTTAATATTGAAAGAAGAAACATGAGAAAACGGCTCCGGCTCCTTTATCGTTTTTTCATTTTTTCCAGAAAAACGAAAAACAAGAATTCAGCCTGATTTTTCGTTTTTCGTTCAGGGGTGGAAAAATGAATAAACAGCTTGAATATTCGATTTCTACCGGTGGGCGGAACGAAACGCCACTTTCTGCTGATTGGTCAGCCGAAGATCAAACCATGCCCCCGTCAGTTCTTCCGCAATTTGGCGCAGAATCATTGCTCTCCGCTGCTGCAATTGAACGGATAATTAACGCGTTTATTGCAACTACATTTAAACGTTTTCTTATCAAACAACCACACTAACGAATAGCTCTACGCAACTCGTACCGGGGCAGAGCCCTAAATCAGGGTATCTTCCGTCCATTCGTTTTTTGATTTAATATTGAAAGAAGAAACATGAGAAAACGGCTCCTTTTTCGTTTTTTCATTTTTTCCAGAAAAACGGAAAACAAGAATTAAGCCTGATTTTTCGTTTTTTGTTCAGGGGTGGAAAAATGAATAAATAGCTTGAATATTCGATTTCTACCGGTGGGCGGAACGAAACGCCCCTTTCTGCTGATTGGTCAGCCGAAGATCAACGGATTGAATGGATAATTAACGCATTTATTGCAACTACATTTAAACTTTTCTCATCAAACAAAAACACTAACGAATAGCTCGACACAACCCGTGCTGGAGCAGAGCCTAGACAGGGCTTTCTTCTATATAGACATAAATTTACTTACGCTTTGCATTAGTTGGCAGGGTTTAATGGCACATTAAAAAAAAAAAAAAAAAAAAAAAAAAAAAAGTGAAAGTCATGATTCTCTGCCATTAAAAGTGCAAGCAGGACATTTATTTATTTATTTAGTCATTTAGTTAGTTATGTAGTTATTTATTTAGTTATTTCCAATAAATAAACAAATAAATAAATAAATCGACAAATAAATGAATCGGATAATAACAAGGTGAGTAGACCTAACCTATAGTTCATACAGTTCCAATAAGTTGCAATGGGTTAAATAAACTCTAAGCAGATAAACGCGCCCTGTCATCTGAAGACCAGTAGTGAAGTGTAAATACACAAATCATAATTTTGTTTTTGCTGAGTTTATTTCATTAAAATTGGGTATTAACTGTTGTCAAGTAATTGATGTGTTTTATTTGCTCTGCCAACTAAACTTCTAGAACAAGTCGTTGTGCGTTCTCTCCGCGCTGTCATTGTACACATAAACATTAACATTTACTTCACCTCACTTCATGGCAAATCCTTAAATGAATGGTATTCAGAACCAAGCATAAAAATATAAGTAGCCATGTAAAATATAAATATGCTAGCCTATTTAAAATTAGTGCCATTATAAACAACATTTATTTTAACATAATAGCATATATATATATATATATATATATATATATATATATATATATATATATATATATATATATATATATACATACATACATACATATACACATACACATATATATTAACATATTTTAACATATATTGGACTTGCAATTCTCATTCACTCCAAAGTTTCTATAGCCTGTTTGCGATTTACCTGCTAAAATATTTTTGTAAAGAAGGCTTCTTCAGTTGGGTCCCAATAATATGCAAGTAGCTATACATGTGATGATACGTTTAGCCTATAGGCTATCGTACAACAGACATATTTAATTAAGCTTAATAACTTTTTAATATGTTTGGTTGACGGTGTTTTACTTTGATAATAAACAGTGCACTGATTGTGTAAGCGCGCGAGGCGCCAGCGCCATCACTTAAATTTCTTTCCTCAGCAGCGGAAACGACTTAATATTCTGTCATTTACAGTCATACAGATAAGAGCAGGACATCATTTGAAATGGAAAAAAATGTATTTTTATTTGTGTAAAATCAAAATGAGTGCAAAATTAATCCCTTTGAAAAATATAGAAAACAACAGAATTGCGCTGCTTTCGTCTCCTTTCTGGCGTATGCCACAAACATGAACCATAACACAACAGACGCGTCTACTTTTAAGTGTCTACATTAAGATTATTTGACATTAAATGCATTATATAAATTTCGAATAAATCATGTTTCATGCAAAAAAAACGTGACTTACAGTCCAGAAAATACTGTAGGCTATAGCAAATTTTCCGCAACCCCTGGCACTTTGTGAATAGCACACAGAAGAAAGCCCTGTCTAGGCTCTGTCCGGGTACGAGTTGCGTAGAGCTATTCGTTAGTGTGGTTGTTTGATAAGAAAACGTTTAAATGTAGTTGCAATAAACGCGTTAATTATCCGTTCATTTGAGGCAGCGGAGGACAATGATTCTGCTCCAAATTGCGGAAGAACTGACGGGGGCATGGTTTGATCTTCGGCTGACCAATCAGCAGAAAGGGGCTTTTCGTTCCCCCCACCGGTAGAAATCGAATATTCAAGCTGTTTATTCATTTTTCCACCCCTGAACGAAAAACGAAAAATCAGGCTGAATTCTTGTTTTTCGTTTTTCTGGAAAAAATGAAAAAACGATAAAGGAGCCGTTTTCTCATGTTTCTTCTTTCAATATTAAATCAAAAAACGAATGGACGGAAGATACCCTGATTAACGGATACCCAGTAATGCATTACAAAACTTTATTTTAAAAACGGAAACATAAATTAACAACACAACGGAAAGCTAATACTGACCTCAACATGAGGAACCAGTACATTTGTCAGACACTTGTGACAAGTAGAGGATGCTGAGCAGGTAGATTAGTGTTTAAGTGCAACTAATCAGACAATGAGACACTACGAAGTTTTTTGCATATACTCAGACAACCATTAAGGTGTAAAAAGCAAGCAAAAAGATGGGTACTCACAGGAACAGAAGCACATGAGGACCTGCCGCCCCCTAGTGGGTAGAATAATGAAAACCCTGTCAATAATCACAAAGACACTACTGTATATTGCTTAAATATTAAACTATCAAAATAAGTACAGAATATGTAGGAGAAATAATATATTACTTTTCTTTTCTTTCCAGGATTGTATTATGTGCTTTAAAACTAAAATACATACTATTTTTGCAAATAACTATTTTTGTGAGGTTTAACCTCAAATAAATTTAAAACAGATCTTTACCCATAAATCACAGACTGTTGAAGAATCTAAGGACTCTTAGTAGCAACCTTTGTTTGCTTTGCGTAAGCAACCATACATTTGTATTGTGTTTTAGTTTCTTTGTTTCATTCATTCATTTACAATGACATTACAATTGATTAATTGATTATTTATATGATTTTCTTTTATATTATTTTTCCATTGTTGTTTTCTCTTATGATTGTGTGGTTTCAAGGGCTATTTGTCTTCATGAGTAAAAGATGTTGAGAAGCAGTAATTTTCCATGGCTATTGCTTGTGGTATAATAAGACTTGTTGGATTTGTTTTTTTCTTGATGTAATTTATCTTAATAAAGCCAACATAAACTGTAAAATAAAAAAACAGCAATGCATTATTGTAATATTAATTATTAATACTGATTATTAAAATACATAGAAAAGTGTGTATGGTGAAAAGAGCACACAAACAAAAGAAGCTGGAAATCATTTATCCATTATTTTATTTTTTAATGTATTAGTAAATCAGAACTTCACATTTATTATCTATTAGCATTAAAACGTTGATGTAATGTGAGCAAGTATAAATTTACTGCCACAATCATCACTTTCCATTCAATTTCACATTTGACCCCAGATACTGCTGTCCAAAATGATGACAAACAACTACTTCTGATACCCTTTTCAACTCTCTCCCAAATACAATGAGCCTTCTTACCACAATCACGCTGAACAGGTATTAAACAAATAATAAATAGTCAAATAAAATGTTTAGACAGAGAAGGTTTAAACAGTAAGGGTATGGCAAAAGTAACTTGAACCAGGCAGTAGGTATGTCCTGTATTACAGATGGTAAGTGTGTCTGATGAAAATATCATTTAAACATATTAAATTTGAATATTTAAAAGTTTAAATATTATCCAACAGTCATCTTCTGTTACATTCCACATCTTATTCAAACTCCACTGGGTTGTTTTCAGTTCAGAATTTAAGTCCCATTTTACTTTTTCGTTAAGTACGTGAATTTCAGAATGGAATCCCATTTCTGTAAAGCCATTTAGTTTGGCCTGTTCTCTTTTCTTTCATAAGCTTCATAAATAGAATAACTGTTAGTTGAAGTGGTTTTGTAACATAACCATTATGGGCATATTGAACTTTTTTTATTAACAATTTGAATTTCAGAAGGGTCTACCATTTCTTTAAAGCCATTTCGTTTGGTCTGTTCTCTTCTTTTTCTTTTAATGAACACAAACAATACACTCATCATGATCTGCAGCAGTAGAATAACAGGGATAAATAGGCAGCATCCTTGGCATCTGTGTGCTGACTCTTCTTGCTTTTCACTCTTATCTGTAAAGATATTGAATTAAAGTAAACTGATAATTAGTTTTAGACACTTAAACGTTATTGATGAGTCAAGAGCATTTTCAATATTCAATTGCTAATGTTTGTTTTTGAATGTCCTTACCTGAGCAGAGCTGGATGTCTCTCCGGATGTCTTGTCCCAAGGGTTTGTTGTGCAGTATGAACGTCAGAGAGGAGTTTGTGACTTCGGTGAAATTTATCCAACTAGACACAACATAAAGTCCTGTCTGTGTGTCCTGCATGAGGCGTGTTTGTGTCTGGTTAGTGATGTCTGAGGTCCCCATCAGCCACTGCAGTGTAGGAGAAGGGTAACCCCCATCTGAGGTCACCAGCACATTCACTCCATCAGTTAACATGGAGAACTGCAGATGAGGGTCAGAGTAGAACGCTGATAAACAGAACAAAAAAGGCTATTAAAACACAGATTTAGTTGGGATTTAGTCACATTGTGGGAGCCTGAAATTGATTCAAATAACTGTTTTCTTTTAACATAAGTTCATGTTGCTTTGTAGTGATGCAACAAAATAAAAATTCAGGGCCTAAACTGAAAATTATCTGCATTTGGCCATTTAAAAAAAAATAAATAAAAAAAATCAATTTATTATTTAAAAGTATTTATAATAAAGACTCAAATAGAAGTTGTATAAACAACGAAATAGTGGGTTTGAATTTACATCACAATTTGGTCAGTTACCTGGATGCTCGGCCATATTGGTGATAATTGGATGTAAACAACAGCATGAATACTGAATATGTTGTTCTGCTAAATTTATGCTGTCTAAACCATAGAAATTAAGGTGTGGAAGCTGCTAAATCATATAGAGAGGACTTAGTAAGCAAGAAAGGGTGCAATATTTTGACAAACTAAAGTTAATAGGTGATAAATATACGTACAAGCAGTATTAATTAAGATATTAGCCTAATTTTTTAACTACCTGACCGGAAATGATAAGAACAAACACAAATGTTGTCAAGATTCTTGCCCTGGAAATCCTGGTTCAGATTGGTCAACCACAAACACATTCTTTCCTGAGACAGTTCTGCACTCTTCTCCTTGATTTGTTAGAACTTTTGGCAGTCTACAGTACTCCAGATGTTTTTTCCGGTCTGACCGATTAGTACAGCCCAAAACATGATCATAATTGACCGTTTTTAGCAGCAACAATATGCAAAATTTGTGAGTTTTGACACTAAAACAGACAAAAAACGCCATCGGAAAAACACTAATGAAACGTCACTGCTTCGATCAGTTATTTCGGACAAAATATTTTTCAGTTGCTGAAATTACAGTTTATTACTATTTGTTACCTGCAATTTTCACTCCAAAGCTCTTCTTTTGGCTGCCAGTGTTTGTGCTGACGGAACAGGTGAACATGCCAGTGTCCTGAAGAGTGACTTTGTCCAGTCTGAGTGATGCGTTTCCTCCTGCCATCTCCTGACTGAACAGACTGGTGCGGTTCACATAATGCCGATTCTGACGGTCGAGCTGGTCCTGACTGTAATAGAAGCTGTGAACAACATCCAGTCCACGCTGCCAGGTAATAACGGTGTTTTTCAGATCCCATGAGCTGTCCACAGGAAACATGCAGGGGAGGATCAGCGCCTCACCGTAAAACCCAGTCAAAGTGTCTCTGGGAACAGTAATCTCAAACTTAGCTAGAGAGTGAAGAAGAAAAAAAAACATGAACATTTGAGTTTCTCAATCTCTCATTACTTGGTTGATGAGATTATTCCAGTTCAGATTATTCCAGTTCAGATTGAGCAAACAGTAAGCATATTTGGCATGTTGTCCGGAGGGAGGGCTCTGAGCTCGGAATATAGCCCGAACCCAGGGAACCCCCCCATTCCTATATATATATATATGTGTGCAAGGAAAATGTAAAATACCTAATGATGTTTTATTAAAAAAAGTTCAGGAGGAGCACATTCAGATAACCAACCAATTCAGCACAGGTGGAGCTCATTTAGATAATCAATTAAATTAGCATGATAATATATATCAGGGATAGGCAACGTCGGTCCTGGAGTGCCAATGACCTATAGAGCTTAGTTCCAACTCCAGTCAAACACACCTGAACAAGCTAATCACGGTCTTCAGGATTACTAGGGCTAGAGGCAGGTGAGTTTTTTTTTTTTTTTTTCAGGGCTGGATCTAAACACTACAGGACATCAACACTATGACTGACGCTGCCTATCCCCGATATGTATTATTATGCTAATTAAACTGATTATCTAAATGAGCTTCACCTGTGCTGAATTGGTCGGTTATCTGAATGTGCTCCTCCTGAACTTTGTTAATAAAACATCATAAGGTATTTTACATTTTCCTCTCAAACTTGCCTCCAACGTTATTTTTCATACTCTAACTTAAAATATTTTCATATCGTACCTCACCATTTGAACCACACTGAATATTCTATATAAATGTTCCCTTATATCCTTATACATAAGTAATGAAAAACCCCTATGCCACCTACACCTTACAAAACTGGAACAAGGGATGGAAAATCATTATTACATATTAAGTTGATAGAAGAGCTGAATAGTCTCAACTTAGTTTGATGGATCAGTCCTGTAATAGACCTATTAGTTCAAATAAGTCTATAAGAAAATCAAAAAGACAAATAATTTAAAGCTCTACTGAAAATCAACACAAGTTTGTGATGATATTAGAGTTCAGTGAACAGTAATCTCAAATATAACAGAAATCTCAACTAGAAAGTGAAGGAGAGAAATTGTCAATATTCATTTACTATTTCACATTTGCCCTGCATTAAAAAGGTTAGACTTTCCTTAACATTACTTAAATGATCAAGATCAGAAAAATCAGCAGAAGTATGCCTTACACATAAGCACTTACAGTATTCTTGATAATTGTACACATCCTACTAATACATTTAGTTGTAATAATGTATTATTAACGAACTAATTAATAATGAACAATTGCAAATAAATACTAAACGTATAAATGCAACGTTGTTCTCCGTTCATTTATAATACCTAATGGAGTAATGTTAACGAATTTAAACGTATCGTATTATTCTAGTGCGTTAGTGAAGCAAGTAACTGGATGGACGTCTGCACTTTCTGTTTTCATATAGAACATTTTCAAAATTATTTCAATAATTTTTCAAAATTACTCACTATAACAGGAAGCTCCAGAAAGGAGGAGAATCAGGCAGATTACTGTCGTCGCTCGATGTTTAAGCAGGTTCATTTCACATTCACGGCAGCTGCAAACAGGTAAACAGCATCTTGCTGAAGAAGCCGTCTGAGCAGATCAAGACAAACAATGTGAATAGGCGAGCTTGACTTTTTGAGAGGCTTTATAAAATATATCTATTGTGATTTTATTCATTTGAAATACCTACTGATAAAAGAAACAGAAGCACTTTCAGGTTTATATGACGGTCCTCGGCAGGTAAATCCCCATAAATCCTCGAATTGCACCAGATTACCTATACAGACCTCTATTGTAGTAACGTTAATGAACTTTGAGATCATTTTTATCTTTACATAATACAGACCGTTAAATGTTTGAATCTGATTGGCTGACGACGTTCTAAGGTGTGCATTATTTTAAGGGAAACGCACGGCGAACGGAATTCCAGGCAGCTCCTGACTGTATTACATGTCTATATCACTTCGCCACATGATTTCAGTTATTTCAAAAGGTCCTTGCAGCTCAAAACAACAAAATAACCAAAACCCACAAAAACACTGGCCAAACAAATAAATAATAATAATAATACATTTTATTTATAGGCGCCTTTCTCAACACTCAAGGACACCGCACAATAAGTTACAAACAAGGCAATAGATAACAGACAAGAAATCCTATATACACAGACAAAACATAGAAAAGTAGGAGTAAACAATTAAAGTTTAGGTAAGACATGCAACTGTAAACAAATAAGACTTGAGTCTGGATTTGAAAAGAGATAAAGAGTCAATATTTTCTGATGTCTGGTGGTAGTGAATTCCAGAGCCGGGGAGCAGAGCAACAAAATGCCCTGCTGCCCATAGTGAAGAGACAAGCACAAGGAACAGTAAGATGAAGAGAGGAAGCAGTTCGAAGAGAACAAGAGGGAGTATGGATGTGAAGATCAGACAGATACGAAGGGGCAAGATTGTGAATAGCCTTGAAAGTGAACAAGAGAATTTTAAAGTCAATCCGAAACTTAACCGGAAGCTAGTAAAATTGCTGCAAAACGGGTGATGTGGTGAAATTCTGGCTATAATATGGGCTGCTAAGTTTTGAAGCAATTGAAGCTTATAGAGGGATGTGTGGGGAAGACCAAAAATGAGAGAATTACAATAATCGATGCGGGAGATGGCAAGACTGTGAACAAGAATAGCAGTAGTATGAGGGGTAAGGGAAGGGTGAAGGCGGTTAACATTACGTAGATGAAAATAAGCAGACCGGGTGATATTGTTAATATGTGAATGAAATGACAGTGTACTGTCCAGGATGACACCCAAACTCTTAACCTGAGTAGAAGGAGCAACAGTGGAATTATCAATTGAAAGAGAAAAAGTCTTAGTTTTGGATGAAGTTGATTTAGTGCCAATTAGAAGAAATTCCGTTTTGTCACTACTTAATTTGAGGAAATTGGAGGAAAACCAAGATTTAAGTTCAATGAAACAGTCAGCGAGGGCAGAAGGAGGGAGAGTGGAATTAGGTTTGCCGGAGAGGTAGAGGTGGTTGTCATCAGCATAACAGTGGAATAGAATATTTGCGGAAGATACTGCCAAGAGGAAGAAGATAGGTAATAAAAAGAAGGAGTCCTAGGACAGAGCCCTGAGGCACACCAGCATTAACGGGAGAAAGTTGGGAGCTAAAAGATTGTAACTGAATGAACTGAGTGCGCTCTGAAAGATAAGATTTAAACCAGTCTAAAGGAGTGTGAGTAATGCCAATAGAGGTCAGCCTATTGAGAAGGATGGAGTGAGAAATGGTGAGGATGAGAATAGTGACTAAACCAGAATCAGCTGCCATAAAGTCATTAGTGATTTTTATGAGTGCAGTTTCTGTACTATGGAAGGGCTGGAATTTCAGACTGGAATTGTTCGTATAGGTTATTACAAGCTAGATGAGAGTAAAGTTGAGCAGCAACTATTTTTTTTTTTTTTTTAAGAATTTTGGAAAGAAAGGGTAAATTAGAGATGGGACGGAAATTATTGAAGTTATTAGGATCGTCACCAGATTTTTTCAGTATTGGAGTAATGGCAGCAGTTTTAAAGGAGGTTGGAACAATTCCAGTGCTGATAGAAGAGCAAATAATAGCAGAAATGAGAGGAAGTAGGGAGGGGAGGCAGACTTTAACCAAAACAGTGGGAAAAGGGTCCAGCGAACAGGTGGAAGACATTGACTTATGAATGAGAGCTGAAATATCTGCGGCAGTGGGAAGCTGAAAAGCAGAAAAAGAGTGAGCTATAGGGAAATTAATCCTACTCACAATAGCGTTTTAAAAGGACCAAAAAAAAAAAAAACGGACGAATGCCTTGAAATACAGTATATAATCTGATCAGTGTCTTGAGGTGTGGTAACTGAAGTACAAGTGGAATAATTGACTTCGGTCTGTTGAATTCTTTGAAAATAATGCACATTATTTTATTATTATTTCACGGTCTGTCTGAATACTGGATTCTGACTGGCTGGCAGGTATGCAGTAAAACTGTTTAATGCACAGGTAGTTCCAAGTTGGTTTAATCACCGCTCTATATTAATGCACTGATTTAATTGATGCACACAAACGCACACACATCACTCGAACACAAACACACACACAGAAAGAGAGAGAGACAGGTCGGAGATCGCATTGTGTTGCGCACATACATAAACTTGTCAAAGCTTCCCCGCGTTTTCATTAATAAAATAGTCTAGATACTAGATCGCTAGATTATATTCCTCAGCAATGAGGTGATAAAACTGCTGCTTTTGAATTAATTAGTTTTTTTTTGTAGAGAGAGATGCACAGCAGGTATAACACACAACTGTCATCTCTCTCTTTCTCTCTCTCGCCTTCTGTCTCTCTCTCTTTTTCTCTCTCTATCTCATCGATCGATAATTTTTTTTTAAATTAAAGATTGCAAAGAGCAATACTAGTTTTAACTCGTCTATAAATTTGCAAATGACCATGGAATAAGCAGGATAATCAATGGCTTGCTGTGCATTAAAGGATTTTAAATGCACTTCACAGAGGCAACCTTATTAGCCTCCACGTCGTGTATTTAAAATCCTTTCATGCACGGCAAACCGTTGATTATCCCTTACGAATTCAATGGCCCGTCGTCAATTATTCCTTACTTTAGATACATCTATCCTATCTTTATGATTTTACTGGTTTGCCACCTCTTGATGTTACGGTTTGCATGAACAGAACTTCATGTAAAATATCATAAATGGGATTAACATTATCAGGGAAACAAACAACACTACAGAAAGAACAGAAGTTGTAGTGATGGCCATTTTTGAAACATTGCTTCATTAAGCTTTGAAACCTTTGCGAATCATCTGTTTTGAAACAGCATCCCAACTCGTCTACTTATACTACTACTATACTACTACTTATGCCCTAAAAGTATGTACTCTTTTTGTGAATAAAAAGTACATACTTTTGAGTATGTAGCAGAATAGTAGGCAAGCTCTGGGACATACTACTTTGTCATAGCTGCCTCTTTAACGCTCTGTTGCTTAGTTACGTGCATATCGAATTCTAACCATCGAATTCTGGCATACTCTTTTAAACATACTACGATTTGGGACACACTAATTCTATTTTCAATTACTATTTAGGATGGACAGTAAGTGAATTGGGATGCAGCAAGTGGTTCGGTGAAAGTATCACACTGCCAAAGTCACGTGATTTCAGTAAACTAGGCTTCGTTAAGAGTCGTTAAGAACTACCTGATTGCAGTTTAGTTTAGTTTAGTTGGAAAGTGAGCAATCCAGTCATTTATATAGTTTAGTGGTTGCCATATTATAAAAGGCACTTGACAGGGCATTGTAGAGTGTTGAAGCCAAACTTATTTGCTGTCTTTCATAAGGCTTGTTATTTAAATAAAAGTAGTTAATATTTAAGCTGTTCTGTTGCTAACTATGCAAGCATTGGAGTTTAGCCCTTGGTTCAGGTGTGTAGCATTAAGCTAAACTCTGCAGGACAGTGGACCTCCCAGAGTTGATTAATGGCATAAAGCTGTCAGAATGCTTGAGTCATGGGTAACTGAATACCCAACAAACCAGTTAAACAAGATAAACGCTAATTCCGCCCAGCAACTGAATTCACTGGTCAACTCAAATCATGCAGTGACAAGTCAAGCTCAGACTATCACAAAGATTCAGTTCAGAGTTCAGAAAAATTATGGTAGGATCCGATAGTGACAAACAGTAGGCGCCATTCTATATCAGATGTGCTACCAACATTCTAGGCTACTAAGGTTAAGGTTTGGATAACTACAAAGCCTGTAAGAAAAGTTTCCTTCTTTTAATTTTCTTTACTATTACAGGTGTTACTGTGTGCTTGAAAATGAAAACATTGGGTTATGAAGTAGTCTGATTTTATTATATTAGGCCTATATAGAATGTACTTTTTTATAGTAACTTTTGCAAACTAGTATAATTTTAATTTGTAAAATGACATGCACTTTGTAAAAAGGCCACCTATTGTACTGGACCATAATTTATAACAGTGAAAAGTTTAATTACTGATTTAAAAAAAAAACAAAAAAAAAAACACGATTATTCACATGATATTTACACACACTGACTGTTATTATGCACTAATTATAACTAATAAAAAAGTCTGTATTGTTTCCTGTCACAAAATCCATGTGACTGTAAAGCAGTCAAATTTTTCTTTATTTTGAATTATGTATGTTTGTTGCAGCATCTAATAAAAAACTTTAATAAAAAAAAACAAAAAAAAAAACATAGCCAGATCAGAAAAGTCACCATGAAGCTACTTCAGTAAGTTTGTATTACACTTTTTACTTTCATCACATGATGAAACACAATGAATATTTATTTAATATTTGTAGAGAATCTGCTTTGACACAATAGGCAAATAAGACATTTCTCCTTAAAGATAGATTATAATCAGAGACAGATGGCTGAAATCAAAGGAACAATAATAAAAATGTCAGAATAGTGCATGAGAAAAATGTCATATATTAAAAACATTCCTTTTCTTTTATTTGTAGACTGTAGCAGACAGTAAACTATGTAAACTAATGAACTTCTCTGTGAAAATACAAACAAACCAAAAGTACTGATTACACAGAGAGTAACACCTTAGACCTCTTGCTTATGCGGTTTCATGCCTTCTGACCACCTTCTTGGCCCTACTTGCACACTCACAATGGTGAGAAACTTTTGTTACATCCATTGGTTTCATTTACACTTGCTCATTCCTTCTCCACATTCCTATATATGGATACTTGGGGTGGGGAATGTTTACAATCATCTTTATTGAGCTAGTGTTTTAAAAGTAAAAAATAGGCTTAGCTACACACTGCAAATGGAAAACAGAATAGTCACAAACCCCACCCCAAAATCAGTGGTCCATTCTCCCAACCGTTCTTCCTCTTTTTTTTGACATTCTTTTTACTTACATTCTTTACCTTCATGTCCTCTCGCACTGCTCTCATATTCAGGCATACACTTTATTGCCTGTAAAAATCCACCATAGAGATGTATTGGTCCAGCTATGTTACCACAGTTTTTACAGTGCTACCAGCAGGGAGGAGTTCTACAAACCGAAAGGTAGCATGGCTTCTGTCTAAGACTGAGTACACATAAATAAAATAAGAATATTTATAATTTCCAAATACCAGTGACATGCATTCCCACGATGAATGAGAATCAGTTACACTAAACCAGTGTACAAAAAGTGCAATATGCCCATCTGTACATAAAGACTTTTTTGGTATTTTATATTTCAAAATTGCTTAAGCAGTTTGGGCCTAGTATCTAAAGCCTGGTTTATCTGCAAAATAAAGCAAGGATTATTAAATCATTGTGCACATAATCACTCATTTGTTTTCTCAGAGTTCTCTGTCTGTACTTCCTGTCCGGCAGTTTGTACAGTTTCTGTTTGCACATACTCAGTCTTGGCCACAGATTCAGCCTCTGCAGAGTTCTGAGCAACGCTCTCTACCTTAGCATTGGGTTTCTTAGCAACTGGTGGAGGAACTTTGTTAGCCGTCTTGTGCGAGTCATTAGACTTGGCCGAATCGGAAACAGACGCTAACTCTGTCACCAGAGTTTTCCTCAGGTCGGCCTGAACTTCTAATGATGACGGTGTCTCTATTACAACCTTCTTTGGGCTTTTAGAGAAGATGAAGCTGGCCATAGATGCAGGGGAGTTTGGTACAGTGGCTGGGAGAGGGGAACGCAGACCAAACCGGTTGGCTTGATTGTCTTTTGAAGACATAGTGGCAGCCTTTAGACGAATGGCATCCTGGAGACGCATGGAGGGGTTAGCTGGTGAAGAGACCACGGGAGGTGTGGAAGAGACAATGGGCATTGGTGTTTGGGTTTTTTGTTTCTCACCATCTGGCTTTGTGTGTATTTCAACGGTGCTTAATTGCTTCTCTGAATTTTGCGGGGTCTTGTTGGGTTCTTGTGCCTGATTTTGAGTCTTTGGTTCACTGATTGATTGATCTTTTGCTTCTGTTGTGCTCGGCAGGGATGTTGGGTCAGGCACTGTAGGTTGAATTTGTTCCTTGAGGGTTTGGGGTTTGAGTTCTGCTGGTTCAGCAGGAGCTGGATTGTTACTTGGTTTGGAAGGTGGACATGTAACTGATGAGCATTTTGGCTCAGGTGTTGTGTTTTCTGTTTTTTGAGCAGTGATATTTGAATGAGTTTCTGGTTCAGGTGATCCTTGCTGATTATTTGATACAGTGGTTGTAGCTGTGTTGAGGGACGGAGCTTCAGTTTTTGGCTCTGTGTTGGAAAGAGCTTCCAAATCAGGGGGCAGTGATGTCATAATCAGAGATCGTCTGACTGGCTTTGGAGGTGCGTCTTGATTGACACCTGATTTTGATTTGGGTTGTGATAGTTTATCAGGATCTACAGCATGGCTCTGACTGGACTTAACTGACCTGAGACGAACCATCTGTAGGATAGACTGGGTGACCACAGGACCGGAGGTCTCCTCCTTGGCTGGAGAGGGACTGCTCGTCCGCTTCTCTATTTCTGTCGTCTCTAGTCTGTCCTCCATTTTTACATTACTAGGTATGGGAGGAGGAGGAGGAACACTGACTTGTTGAGATCTTACATCAGTGGGTAGTGGAGGAGGCTGAGGAACACTGACTTGTTGACATCTTACATTGATGGGTAGTGGAGGAGGTGGAGGAACACTGACTTGTTGACATCTTACATCAGAGGGCAATGGAGGAGGTGGAGGAACGTTGACTTGTTGAGAAGTTTTAGATGATGTTACTAACACATTGCGCGTCGAAGGTTGGGATGGGACTTTCTGTGGTTCAGAAGGTGGTTTTGGTGGAGGTGGAACTTCCTGCAGTGGTGGCGGTGGAATATTCTGTGGTAATTGAGGCATTGTCAGTAAAGGCTGTGTCGAAAAGGGTGGGGGTGGTGGAAGGAGGTTGGTATCATTTTGCACAGCAACAAGAGTTGCTGAAGTTGTGCCTACTGTAAGTGCCGAAGGTTGGAATTCTTGAGGAGGGGATGGGATTTTCTGTGGTTCAGAAGGTGGTCTTGGTGGAGGTGGAACTTCCTGCAGTGGTGGCGGTGGAATATCTGGTGGTAACTGAGGCATCGTCAGTAAAGACTGTGGCGAAAAGGGTGGGGGCGGTGGAAGGAGGTCCGTATCATTTTGCACAGCGACAGGGGTTGCTGAAGCCATACCACCTGGAGGTGCTGGAGGAGGAAACAGAGGAGGTGGAGGGATCCAAGAAGTCAAATCCTTTATTGCTTTAGCAGCTAGTGTAGGAGTTGAAGGAACAAAGTCCGGAGGGGGCGGAGGAGGTTTGGCTTGGCTGTTGTTTGGTAATGGTGGGCAATGCTCTGGGGGAGGTGATGGAGATGGTGCAACATAGGCAAGTGGCGCTACTTTGCCTTTTACCTCTACTGGCTGCAACAGAGATGTTGCGTTTTTGTCAGCCTTTGCCAAGGCCACATCTGGTTCATCTGCAATTTTAAGACCTCTCTTTTTGGCCCAGCGTGCATAGTTAACAGGTCCGGGTCCACACAGCAGTTCAAAAGTCCGCTGGTTGTGAGCCCAGGTCTCAGGAGGAGGAGCCGGCGGTGCCAGTACTTTGGGAGGGGTGGGAATCTCAAACAGAGACCAGAGAGCCATTACAGCTGGGGAGGAATTCTTAGCATCAATTAGACTTTTTGCAGACAGAAGGCTGTTTCTAAGTTCAGCAAGCTTGCTGGTGCCATTTGTGTACGATTTGGGTGGGTCAGTGGAAGACACTTGAAGGTAATTTTTGTGCATCTTTAACTCAGCTAACATCGTTTTCTTGTCTGTGCTGACTGGCTGGCTCTCCTTTGATGGGACAGTTGTGAGTCCATTGGAGGTGGTGGCCTTCATTTTAGATACAGAAATGACAGCAGGGTATGGTGATCCATCAGGAGTGCTGACATCACGCAAGTAGGTAGGACTCTCAGATTTCTTCCAGGTCTGTTTCCCATTGTGTAAGGAGTATGACCTGCTGGGAGGAGCTGGAGGTTTCTTGCCCCGTTTAATCACTGATAGGTTTCGCGTAAAAGCAGCAGCAGATTCTGCCTTTCTGCTGTCCTCCTCTTCTGTAGAGTTCCCATTCACATGAGTAGTTTTAACATGGGAACCATGGTTGTTCAGCTTGTCTGGTCTATCCGTGTTCTCAAACTGACTCCTTCTGCTGGCCACACGGGGAGTGCTACTGCTGGAAATAGTAGAAGAATCAGAAACAAGCGTTTCTGATGATCCTGAGTGGGTCCATCCAGAGTAGTTTGAGCGGGCTGTGGAACAACGTGAAGAGACCCTTGATGAAGCACGTGTGGATGCTGGGCTGGCTGACACCAGGCTGCTCTTGCTGATGGTTCGGACACTGCTGCGACTTCGGCTGCGACTGAGTTCCACAACATCCACAGATGGTGGAAGTACAGCATTTGGAATGATTTTAGACATGTATGTGGCCTGAGGTGAGATGGACATCACTGCACCAGTTGGGTTCTCTGTCCAAGGAACACCTAGAGTGGCTGCTCCTGACTTTTCTGGGTCTACAGTATGGTTTATGAGCCCTTGGAGGATGTCATCTTTGGGTTTTGTCAGTGTGGGGAGCTCTGTGTTGTTTTCCTTAACTCTATACAGGTTCTGTATGCCCTGTAGATGGTCTTTTACACTTTCTTGTTCAGAGCTGGAAGACGTGCCATCCACAGAGGAAATTATGGCGGGTATGATCATGTCTCCATTGAACAGCTGACCATCAAGAGGATTGGTGGTGATCCATGCTGCCCTGTCCAGCCCTTCAAATATGAAATTTGCAAAAGTAAAATTAATAAACATAGGTTTTCCACTAAATAACTCAAAGACATGCCCTCCACTAGTGGTTCCCAACCACGAGTCTCTACTAATGAACTGATGATCAGAATCAGGTGTGTTTGATAAAGGAGACATGGAAAACATGCAGTGTTATTGGGGCTCTAGGAACGTGGTTGGGAACTACTGCTTTACATTATAGAAGATTGCAGCAAAACATACCCAGTTCTCTCTGGACATGTCGAGGAATTCCTACAACAGTTCTCACGTGTCTCCTACGAGGCTTCGTCTTCTCTGCAGTCTTATCTGGCTTCAGAGGTCTAAACGTTGAGGCTGGAGAAAGATAACAGTAAAATGTTGCTGTGACATCGCATACATGATAGTTATTAAATACCTTCATGACAATGTATTTTTACCAGGCCAAGATGTTTTTATGGTTAAAATTGATATGAATTAAAATGTGTTTATGTGCAAAGTGTCACCTTGGCGTTTGAGTCCTGAGCGTGTTGATCGTGAGGAGATGGAGGAGCGCATCGAAACAGAATCAACAGCTGTGCTCTCAGATTCAAAGCCTCTCAGCTCACTGAAGGCCATGCTGTCTTCAGTATGAGCTGTTACTGTTGACTAAAGCAAACAGCACGGTTAACCCTCCAAATTTATAATCGTTCATCAGGAATTTAAAACTAGTCAATGCACTTATAGAACTGCATATGTGTGCAAGTAAAAACCAGGATGCTACCTATGGTGGGAACAGAAATAAAAACATTCATAACAGGAAGTGAGGGGTGATCAATGCATGGAGGAACACTTACAATCATACTTTGGTCATCAGGGTAGTCCACACCATTTCTATCATCTAGAAAATAAAACATTACCTCTTAACCAAATAGAATAAACTGCTGTTTGTTGAAGAAATGCAGGCGTTTAAAAGCGTGTAATATAAGCAGACTCTGATTTGAAGTTTGACTTTTCTCACCCTCTTGCTGCAGCATTTTAAGGCCCTGCTGGGCCTCTGTGTGCAGGTCCAACACATATTTAGGCCGATTACCCTCCACAAACACATTGTCTTGGAACTCCTGAAGAGAAATAGCACCCACAACTTCCTCTTTAGGGCCTGCAGAGTGATACAAATGATTGCATTTAATATATATTCAGATGACAAATACAATATAGGATATTTCATATGTAAAGAGCTTGGACAAAGTACAAAGTACAAGCAGACACACACACACACACACACACACACACAGAAAAATGCATGCAAGCAAATAATATGGCACATCCTATTACGTCACTTAATCACTATAGAGACTGACTGTCCCGCAACCTGGTTATATAGCCAATCACACAGTTAGCCATGCTCAAATTAACCATGTGTCCTGATTTCACCCTGCTAATTCACACATTATTTTCTGGTCATCTGGGTCTTCGGGAGCATCATAGCATCTCTTGATTGACAGAAATGCAATGTTTTATGCAATGTAATTTACTGTACTGAGATAACCACACAATTATTCACTGTGCAAAATACTGATAACAACCTTTGCAGAACAAACTTTTGAAACTGTTAGAAACAGAATACTGTTCACAAACGGATCATTCAGTCTTTACACGTACACATGACTTACATTACACATGACATTATTGATACTGCTATTGAAATGTAGAAATAAAAAATATATAATACAGACAGCTACTGCAAAAAGTTTTCCAGACAATTTAACCAAAATGTGACATCTAACAAAATCTGGCCTACCTTTTGTTTTAAAGATGGACAGAAGCGAACAGTTATTTTGATTTAGCAAGAGCAGCATGTCTGCACTACCACAGGAGTTTACAGTGATTACAGCCTCAGTGTGTGCTGGCACGCTCTTTAGTAAAGACTAATTTTAGAGTGAAGAGCTTCACTAACTAACAAAGACCTTTAGTAATCCTGATCCACATAATTATCTGATAACACATACGTCAGAAAATGTCTGAATTTTAAGAGTAAACCAAGTTAGCACAAAAGCTACACCAAGAGAAGTAACTGCAGGAAAAAGGAGTTGTGGTTTATGTACTGGTTCTAAGTTGTAGTAAACAGAGCCTTCACTGAATATGAATAATGGGCCATTCTACAGAATTGGTGAAAACTGCTGTCCAAAAAAACACATTTAAAAAACATTTAAGTATTCAAATCTAAGATCCTTTTATTATTTATTGAAATCCACAATATTATTTAAAATATTAGTAAGCTTAATATATATATATATATATATATATATATATATATATATATATATATATATATATATATATATAAAAATCATAATTTAGTTTCAGTTGGGAGGTGGCTGTCACAACACCTAAATTTCAACTTTTGAAACCGATATTGAAAAAATTTTTGCATTTTATTCCATTGTTGTTTTTAAAAATACATTTTGAATTTTTTAAAAAAGTGAAGTTCAAACAAATGCTTGTTTTATATTTTCTGTATAAATTATGAAACTTTATGTTAAAAAAAAAAAAAAAAAAAAAAAAGTCCAGCATTTTTATGCCACTACTGAAAGAGTGTATGTTTTAGTCCATTGGCTAAGACTGATTTTAACTATACCTCTACATTTAGTTTCTGCAGTGACAAAAGGGAACACATAACAAAAATTTAGTACAGTTATGCAATTTTTTTTGTATTTTAGTATGTTTTAGTATGCAAGTTAAAATTCTCTGTGATGTGGTTGGTACCAAAGCATTACTGTCACTACCGAAACATGGGATGTTTTGTCAAAAATATTGTATACTGAATTATCAACGAAGATGTTATGATTTTTGGTTCAATGTATATTCAAACTAATGAATCCTTACTTAAATCAGTATGATCAACTTTTTGCCTTTTACAAAGAAAAACTGAATTCAAAATACAACAAATCTCATAAATCACATTTGAAATATTGTTAAAATTGAAATTGTTATAGATTTACCCCTTGAAAACTTTTTAATATAATAGAAAAAATATATATTTACAAGGAAGATGTAAGCAAAAACTTAATAGGTCAATATAACCCTTCTTTTTTAATTATATATTTCTGTGTGTTCATTAGTGACAAATTTGGGGAGAGGACAAATATTCAAAACTTTCTCAAAATACGAGAAAATGTGAGAATTAACTGCACAGTTACTAGAAATGTGTACCTTGGATATTATACAATTTGCACACATACAAAAAAAAAGACATTTTCAACTCTGACTTTGAACCAGTTCTGTAAAATGGCCCAAATGAAGCGTGTGAATATAAAAATAAATTGCTTAAAGCTTGGAATAAAGTACCTCAGTCACTTAGACTACATTTATGACACTTTTTGTCCACTTTTGCACTACACTGTGTCTTCATTTTGTGTTTAATGGAGAAAAAAAAAGAAAAAAAAAAAAAAAAAAAAATCCCATACCTGTCAACCCTCCCGTTTTTCCCGGGATTCTCCCGTATTTTACCATTCTATCCCGCTATCATCCCGTTTAAATAATTTCCCGTATTTCTCCCGTATTTTTAATGGGTATGGGGGTGGAGTCAAAAGTAATTTAATATTAATTAATTTAATTTAATTTAAACAATTATTATCAAATAATTATATTAATTTAGTAAAATATTAATATCTTAGTGTAGGCTATATCTTTCGAGTTTTATAGTTCATTATCTTCTTAGCGATCCACCGGTTTGCATTTACTACTACATGTTTTCTGCGTAAAAAAATAAGGGTCGTTTTTGGCTTTGGTCTAAAGGCCCCCACCCCCCTGTTTCCTGTTTTTTTGTACCCAAATGTTGACAGGTATAAAAAAAAAAATACAAGTGTTGATTAAATGACAGGGTGAATGTTCCTTTGTTTTCAACCTGTTCACTTTCTCACCACTAGATGGAGTAGGAGAACAAAGGAACTGTGAGGTCACAGGTATGCTCGAAGAGAAACTTGTTGCTCAACTTGGAGAACAAAAGACAAATCTTCCTTTTCATAAACGGAGTTAAACAACAGATAGCAATTATTTATCCTTGCAGAGAGTTCTACCAGTTCTACATTTGAGACAGTCTGACCCTTCACACATATAATTTAATATGGCACTTAAATTATTAATTTCTCTGATCTCTGGTCAGTGAGGACTGCAGCATGAATGCTAAAAACCAACCTCAGCCCATCTCAATCTCAAATGTACCTCAAAACCAGGCCAGACACTCCCTATAGCCTAGAAAGCTTCACCCACTCATTAATCACGTGTGACGGCCTTCCTCATCTAACATCATTAATCAAAGTAAAAGAACACAACCTGTAAGATCTACATTGATATTTACAAGTTTTGTTTTTAACATTCACTACTTTTTTAGAACTACAAAGTTTAAAGAACCAAAAAAAATGAAGAAGAATGAACAAAAAAAAAAAAAAAAAAATGAAAGAGTGATAGAAAGGGGAAAGAAAGTGAAACTTTTCTCTGACCGTTGATATTTCCAAGCCTTGGTGGAGTACTTGGTTTGTCTCACTAGTGATATATGTGCGTCTTTAGATACAGACAGCCAAACCACAGATAGAATGTTCCTAGCAATGGTTTTAAACAATTAAAATAGTCGAACGACCACAGAGGTCATCATTTCAGCCCTGAGGAGCATACCATACTGTGTGATAAAACTAAGAGAGATGCCATTCTCAAGCATGATGCATGTCTTGCCTCTTGCTTTTATGAAATGGCAGCAATACGATGACGTGAATGTGCAGTATTTATGACAGAAAACATATAAGCCAGTCTAGTCTAGAAAGACAATTTTAAATCCACAGCAGTAAAAAAAAAATAAAAAAATTTACATGACCACCCACATTTGCATGTCAATGGATCACTAATGCTGCAATAATATAGAATTGTGCAGTCTCAGGTGTGCATTAATCAACATTTTTCCATTTTTCAACATGGATTATCCATTTAGAATTTAGAATTATTTGTATTATAAAACAACATTAGTGACTGATTATATGAAAGCTCTAATCTAATAGTAAATACTCCTTGTAGGTGTGTGAGTGCATGCATGTATGCATAGAGTACTGTGTTGATGTCTAAAGGTTATCTAATCTGTACCATGACCTAAATCATCTTTGAATGTATTCTCAGAAGTTCAGAGACTTTCTAAAAACTTTGATAACCTTCTTGGAAAGCCACATAAAAGCAGCACTGAATGAGAAAGACTAAAACATGCCTGGACCTGCTGAGGGCAGATGTCAGAACAGCTGCAAGGAGCCTCAAACAGGATAAAACTCACACAGACTCCCTGAGCAGCTTTAACTTCATAAACTAAACCTGATGGTGGTTGTGGCTTTCTGTTTAAAACAAAACCCTTTAAAAACAAATCAAGAGTTCTCTTAAAAAAAAAAACCTTGAGTTTGTCACAATGAGTGACGTTATGGCCTGTGATGCTTCTGTCCTTCAGTGTAGATTGAATAAGGGTTATTAAACACTCAATAGTAAAGTCAGGCCATAGGTGAAGAGACAGAGAAGTGAGAGAATGAAAGAGGAACACAATGTGCTAAAAAGAATGATAGAGATTAGCAATGTAAACACACAGTGTAGTTCTCATCACTGGCAGCTGGATCCCACAGGCAACGTGTGTGCTGCCAGGAGCTCAGAACTGCCCTGCCCTGAAAATGGCTGCTGTGTTGAATTTGGGCAGAAGGGGGCAGCACATTGAGACTGTTTTCATGTCATACAAAATGATTACTTTGTTTTTATTACATAAAGTCACCAGCTGCATTTAAGACCATATCTCATATCTCACATCAGTGTATCCACTGAGCTTTTATATAGGCTGAGCAAGTACATTGTCTATTTATAAATCAACCCTGCCAGCCATTAAGATTTTTAATGTTTTTTTCTTTTGTGCTCACTAAGCTTGCATTTATTTGATCCAAAGTACAGCAAAACTGTACAGTTTTGAAATTTAAAATAACTGCTTTCTATTTCTATTTTTATTTTAAAGATCCTGTGATTTTAAAGCTGAATTTTTAGCATTATTACTCCAGTCACATGATTCTTCAGAAATCATTCTAATATTCTGATTTGCTGCTCAAAAACATTATTATTATTATTATTATTATTATTATTATTATGTTGAAAACAGCTGAGTAGAATTTTTCTGTTTTTTTTTTTTGATAAATAGAAAGTTCAGAAAAACAGCATTTATCTGAAATAGAAATCTTTTGTATTTATCATCACTTATCATTATGTATTTATCATCACTTTTGATCAATTTAAAGCATCCTTGATAAATAAAAGTACTACTTAAATTTATATATATATATATATATATATATATATATATATATATATATATATATATATATATAGATATAGATAGATAGATAGATAGATAGATAGATATAGATATATAGAAAGACTGGAGTAATGATGCTGAAAATGTAGCTTTGATCACAGGAATAAATTACATTTTAAGATATATTCAAATAGAAAGCTGTTCTTTTAAATAGTAGAAATATTTCACAATATTACTGCTTTTGCTGTATTTTGGATCAAATAAATGAAGGCTTGGTGAGCAGAAGAGACTTAAAAAAAACATTAAAAATCTTACTGTTCAAAACCTTTTGACTGGTAGCATAATTAAAAATATTCATATTAATATATTAAATATATAATATGATTTTATGATTTAGCAAGTTCTGTAATTTGTTCATTAATTATAGTTTTTTGATAAATTATAAATTGAATTATTATTACTATTATTAATTAAATTGTAGTAAATAAATAAAAATTAATATTTATTTTAATTATTATCAATATTATTTAATATATTATTAATAATAAATATATTAATAATTATTAATAATATAATATATTATGTAATAACATATTGATATATTAATGCTTTTTCTATATTTAGAACAAAAATAAGTTGGAGTTTATAAATGAATAAAATATTTTTATAATATTTATATTTATTTTAGATTTTTATATTTTGTTTTTTACTTAGCATAAAATTGATTATGTTGGCAGAAATCTTATCTTCAGCAATTTTATAAATAGGCAATTTTAAAAATAGGTATCTATACTGGCATTAGTATTGTTGCCTTTAACAGTAAGAAAGGCTTTAAAAATTACTTAATTTTATTAATTTTATACTGAAAAATAAAGTGATTTCTGATTTACCACATTTTCTTTGAAAAATTTTTTTTTTAGAAGTTGGCGACATCAAATCCAATTTACAAAAACCTACATTTACATCAAATTGTTCACAGAACTCAAACTTTAAAGACTATATGAGCGGCTTTAATAGTCTATATTCAGTCAGACTTGCTTATTGGAAAGTGTTATTTGTGCCGCCTCTGGCCTGTAATAACTTGCATCAAGCCTGACAGACATCTTTTATCAAACAATGACTGAGTGGTTTACTTCATATTTAGAGTTGCTTCATTAAATTCTACAGTCTATTGCAAGACTGTACACTGTATTTTCTGCTCTGTTCAGTGACGCCCAACACAAATAGGCTCAGTGATGAAACTGCTTGTGCTACGCTTCTGCTTAAACATGCAGCACGAACGCTACAACCTGTTAATACGAGCAATGAAATAAAAACACGCCGCTGCAGATGTGAAATTTATGAAACAGGCCTTAAACTTAATCTCCATTGGAAAACTGTCTGTTTGTCCCTCAGGCATCATCTATTCACAATGCGGGTAAAGGTTAACCGAGGCAAACATCCCTCATCTAAAATCGATACAAAAGTCTTTGAAAAGTAAGTTAACTGATTACAGGTTTATTATACATGCACACAACCTGCGCTTGACTTTGGATGATTTTCAGTAAGTGGAAAGAAAGGCTCCGTCTGCCACACCTATATCATATAACAGTAACGTAATATTTGGTATTTCGTCCGTTGAACGTGCAGAAAAGAGGTACAACTGCTGCAAAAAATGATCGTTAATCTACTCTCCTTCAGACTTATTGAAACCACAAAGTTGCAGACATGCATTGAAGCCTACTGACCGAATCCATCCTGAAATAACTTTTTAAACAAACACTGATTTAGGATATTTTCACACTTGGTTTTAATTGCTTATTGCAAACTGCAGTTTAATGGTCGTAATGCATAAGTGATGCACTTGCACCATGCAAATTATCATTCTATTACTGAAA
Organism: Cirrhinus mrigala; assembly: GCA_036247105.1. Classification (NCBI taxonomy): domain Eukaryota; kingdom Metazoa; phylum Chordata; class Actinopteri; order Cypriniformes; family Cyprinidae; genus Cirrhinus; species Cirrhinus mrigala. Next base: position 26,471,739 of record CM070019.1, read on the forward strand.
TTTCTTTCACTTTTGCTTTAAATCAGGTCATAACAAGTACTGCAGTGCAAAAGAACAACACTGAGGATAGGTAAATGCTATAGATAGTCTATGATGTAATTATTATTAAAAATAAATACCCGTTTAAATTCAGACCAGGTGCATGTCGAAAGAAAATCTTTGCTATATAACAGGCAAGCTGAAACAGATTTGAAATCAAGACTTTACAGCTATACGCTTGAAGGGGCTACACATGCATACCTAGCTAAATATGGATGTTGGACGTGTTAAAGAATTCACATTTTGGATGCAAGACTCTTATAAAGTCTGTCTGAATCAGTCTAGCTCTGGCATAAAGCTGGGTTCTGTTCACAAGAACTGTAAACAGAAAGAGGCGAGCAGAGAACCAGTTTCCCAACTTTACACCTGTTCATTGTGTCAGAATCTCCAGGGCAAAGCTCAGGAAGGTATGGAATTCTGCTCAAACACGCCCACGCGTAACAATAAACAAACTCCGTCTGTCTTCATCTCTCAAACGTTCACACAGGGACAGCGTTTAAAAAGGTGTTAAGGCACGACTGGCATTTCTCATGATGAGTTGAAAAGGAAAGACAGAAGAAAGGTCAGGATTGTGGCATTTAACTTCCAACAGGAGATGTCATAAACATTGGAAAAAGCTCTGTGTGTGTGTTAGTGGAACATTTCATGGGAAACGGGTTTAAGGTAACAGCTCTTTGTTCAGATGGAACCGGCAACATCCCACAGGAAGTTTTGACGTTGCAAGGTCTGGGATACAGGATGCAAAACACAATATTATGTGTGTGTTTCCCAGTAGCTGTGACCCTCTTATTAACGGTGCTTGCTAAAGTTAGCATTACGATTCCTATTGCTCATATTTAGGGTATGAACAAGCCCCTAGCTTGAAATATTAAATGTTGCTGTAACTTGTGCTGATTTTTGATGCCCTAGGTCAGATCATGAAAATGGGCCTTACAGGTACAAACGTTTTCACAGCATAAAACATTCCAAGAATCACTAAAATATGATGTGTGGTTTCATTCTTCAGGCACTAAACCATAAAAAGTGAAAATATGCAGTTGTTAACTCAAGGAGCCATTTCTGAACATTTGAACATTAAAAATGACTTATTTGATTTAAATATTAAAATAAAAATCAAAATTAAGAGTAACAAGGGGTCTGACAAAAACTTTCTATAAATGCTTATAAATTTTTTTCACATCAGCAAATTGGTTTTAAAAATGACTGATAGCAATAACCATATAAAAAGCTTAACATCGGCGCCAATAATCAGTCAAACCCTAATTTAAATAATAAATATTGAGTAAATATTGAGTAAATAATATGAGTAAACACATCAGCAGTAAACACAATCACAGGTTATACTTTATTTTAAGGTGTCCTTGTTACAGTGTAATTGTACATTTAAGTTCTGAGTAATATTAGTTAACTACATGTACTTACTATATGGTTAGGGTTAGGATTAGGGTTTGGCTTAGTATTACTTGTGTTTAATTATGCATAATTAATTATTACTACAACAGTAAGTATATGTACCATGTGTAACCAGGATACCTTAAGATAAAGCGAAACCCAATCACATGAAATATGGGGGGGTCCGATAATTTTTTATCATACCAATAATTACAGATCAAGTAGTCCGATAACTGATATTTTGACCCAATATACGTCTGGTGTAAAAATGTAAATAAAGTCAAAATTAAGAATAACAAGAGCTCTGACAAAAAAAAATAAAAAATTATCAAATGCTTTTAAATTATTTTATCGGCAAATCGGTTTTGAAAATGACGCAATGATAACCATACAAATGCTTAATATCGGCACTGATAATCAGTCAACCCCTAATTTAACTGATATAAAAAAAAAAAGTATTAGTAAACACATTTACGATGTTACAAAAGATTCTATTTAAAATAAAAAGCAATTGTTTTGAATTTTATATACATAAAATAAAAATAAACAAAAACAAAAAAAAAATAAAAAAAAAAATACTGATAATAATATGAAATGTTACTTGAGCAACAAATCCAAAGATAATATGACACTAGACTAGAAAGACTAAAATAATGACTGCTGAAAATAATGCTTTGCCATCACAGGATTAAATTACATATTAAAATAGAATGAAATATAAAACAGATTTTTAATATTTTGCAATATTACGGTTGTTACTTATTTTTGATCAAATAAACGCACACCTTTTTTCAAAGACAAAAAAGTATAGACCCCAAACTTTTGAACAGTAATGTATATTCTAACAGTAATTATAAAAATATTTATAATGCATGTTTTTATTATTGTAATCTAATAATTGTTTAGTTATCGTTTAGTTATAATTTTTTTGTTATTGTCGAAAGTGGAAATAAATAATAATGTAAAAATCAAACCAAACTGAGAGTCGCAATTTACCCAGACAAACTAATCTAATCAATTCACTTACCGAGACTAAACGTCAACTCCATATCAGAAGGGAGCAGCACTAGATAACCTTATCAAGTTTCAAAACAGACTCTAAGATTTTGTGTTTTTAGTGTGACACATTCTTAAAAATCAACACAGTGGGTTATTCACAAGAACCCAGACTGATCACATCACACACTTGATACAAACACATGATGAAACTACATAAACAGTATTTTAAAGCATCATAGTTGCTATACCAATGCAAATCATTTGTCCTTTATACTGAAAAGACAATCCCATGATCCACTTTTTAGAGTATCATGCCATTAGGTTAGCAATATGCTACATTAAACCTTACTGCAATCAACTGTGAGTCACATTCTCCAATGTGTAATACTAATTGCGTCATAATGGTCTGCATGCTGCCTATTTAACTTCAGCCTAATTTCAGCGCGAGCGTGAAAGGTTTAAATAATCCATACTGCTGCTTTCTGTACACTATTCATCAACAGGTAGGTACCGCACCCTCAGGACAATCACATAAAAGCTGTTTATTTTTTGTGGTTATGCACCATATATTGATCATTAAAAACACAACAGTCTGTTCTGTCAGCCCGGCGTGTGTACGAGTGGATTCATGCTTCAGTAAATGGGTGGGGTTGAGGTGTGGTCTCACAAAGGTCTCCCTGCTATTACAGCCCATGTGGAACCTTCACATTCATCCTCTGCTTAGCACACACAAAAAAACATAAACAAGGCATAATTCACATGCATTCAATCCCGGTTCTGATCCCAAGCACCAGCACAAATGTACAGCCCACTTTTAAATAAACACTTAAGACTCGTACACACAATGCGAGTACTTGAAGTGACCTCAAGTAGAGGCCAAATTTTATCTTTGTGCGTGTTGAAATTCCAGCCTGGAAAACTTTGCGATAAACATAAAGCAAACATTTTCTAGACCTCTTTCAGCACAAATACACACAAAAATATATAGGTATTTGAGAGACATGTCGCAAGAAGGTTAAAGGTCATTTGATGTGTCAGCCATTCATTGTCTGGTCTAACACAGCAGAAATAAACCACAGAAAAGGAGTGAAACTATCAAACCACACAGCCTGAAAAATGAGAAAATACTTTTCGAAAGTTATTCTTTTGCATTATTATTAAAGGGGACATCAGATGCAAAATTCACTAAAAATTTAAGTGTTAAACTAAGACAAATTTATAAATTTGTGTCGATGCAACCACCCTACAATGCTTAAAATCCCCAAAGAAGTCCTAAACAATCTCAGTTATCAAGCCGTTTTGATTTTTTAAACAATATGATGTCATACTGCTCAGGCCCCGCCCACGATAACTGACAGACAGTCCCATATTAGCATATTTTATGCCCTGAGCCAGTTGTACGCTGCCCACCATTTAAAAAGTCTCACACTTTATATTTTTAATAAGTATGCACAAATCGCCTTTTCTTGTCTGTAGAACAGAGGGGTGGGGTGAGCAGAGCTCATTATCATTTAAAGAGACATGCACCAAAATGAGTTGTTGTGAACAGACCTGTTTCTGACAAGGTAAAAACTGTGTTGTTTTACACAACCATTGAGGAATTTGAACCAAAATATGTTACATGGTCATGAAGACCTTAAACAATCATACCAACTTGTGGAAAATGGGGATCCGATATCCCTTTAAAGCTGCTCACTCCTGAGTTATAATTTACAGTATATCAGTATTAAAATCAAAATGCTGGAGAACGTTGAAAACCAGTTACCCAATCCAATGACTTATTCTAGATTGTAAAGGGATTACTTTACCAATTACACTGTCTGAACTGAAATGACCAAACGTCTGCACACATTACACCACTGAAATAATTTCCCAAACACATACCCAACATTTACTAGTTGGGCAATACATGGACAGATAAAGTGTTTAATATCAAATGCATTTTAAACACTGTTTAAATACGAGCCTAACTGAGTCTCACTACAGTAGTTAGGCTAGATTAGTTGCTGTATTAGTGGCTGATTACATTGCTGTATCAAGTTCTAAGTCGGAGAGATATTTTCCACCAAGGAATGACTTAAATTTTACTGCAATACTCTTATTTGCAAATGTCAGTAAAGTGCTAGAGGTATTTTCATATAGCAAAACAGCTTGTTCTCACCAATGTGCAATTAAAGCTAGTGACACCATTAAACATCAAATACTAAAATAAGCAAGTGTCAGCCAGATGATCTGAAGTAGAATAATCTTGATTAAAACTGTGTTTGTTTTCACATATGCATGTTATTTTTCAATGTTAAAATATATTTTATTCCAGCTTAGTTATTTAAAGTGAAAAAAGCAAGCAATTGGTTGATTCAAAAGGGTTGGTCTGGTACATTTCATAATTTACTGATGTTGGAGGGAAAGTGGGAAATTTTAAACTTCCTGCAGCTCAAACAGTAGAGCATGGCACTATCAACGCCAAGATCACAGGTTTGATTCCCAGGGAGTGCATGAACTGACAAAAGATACCCACTGAATACAATACAAGTCACTTTGGATAAAAGCTTCTGTCAGATGCATTAATGTGACATGCATTTAATGAAGCGTTTATTCATGCTGATGGTGTTGCCAGCTTCCTACATTAATTTCCAACACACACCTGGCAAAACATACCTTTCGTTAGCCAAGCTGTACTTCCCCTTTTTTTCTTTAATTTCCCTGAGACTCATCTGCTTACAGAACCTGTTTATGTTATAACTGATGTGAAACTAGTGGCTAACACAAAAAACAAGTCTTCCAAGTAATACAGAAAAGAAAAACAGGCCCACCAGTAAAATAAAACCCTTATATAATCTGAAGAATGACAGGCATCCAAAGAGTACATCTTAGCGAAAGTATTACCTGTGATAAGTGCAGACTGTGGTAATTCTACAGGTGATCCAGTGGCGAGCAGGTCTCCGTCTATCTCTGTAGCGCGTCGGCGGGTTTTCCTACGCTGCCTCTTCAACCACTTGAATGCACGGCTGATGGATGCTGCCCTTCTCCTGCCCCGTTTACCCCTGCCGCCTTGCCTGTCCGCACTGAACACCTGCAGCATATCTGGGGGAATCAGATCCCCTACAGACTCACGGCCGGATGACATTGTGCAGCCTGCCACAAAAACAGATATAATTCACATGAGTCATTGTTTTGTCAAGTTTGTAAATTACCTGGACACTAGACAAAGCCCTAAAAGGAATTGCTCACTAGCATCCATGCCCTTCAGAACATACCAACGGTCATCTGTTGACATCCGCACATATTTTCATAGGTGCCATACAAAAGGCAAATAATTATTTAATTCAGAATTATGAAAGGCTCAAGTGATGCATCTCTAGGACTGACTAATCTAACATTAAACAATCAACCTTTGTTCCAGTCTGGCATTGCTGGAAATTCAACCTTACACCTCAGTGTTGCAAAATGCAGTTCTGAGGACTTACCCGATTACTATGTTTCAGCCCCATGTATTACAAAACTAATATTTCATTGCTTTAATGCAAAAACATCTCCTTTTGGATTTTTGAGCCAACATCTAAAAATAAATATTTCTGTCTTTGAAAATTAAAGTTAAGATGAAACTGAAGTGAGGTAGCAACAGATCTTTTCTCCAAATTTGTGATGTACTGGAGTGAAATTACTGACAAAGAAAAATAGCGTAGAATAAGGATTTAATCCATCGTTTGTTGATTAGATTCTGAGATGTGGGCATCGCACTTAAAATTTAATGCAAGCTTGGAATTGACCCTTCGCAAAGACTCACCCCCCTTCATTTCTGTTGCTATGTCCGGCAAGCCATGGCGCTCTCATGCCACACATAATATTCTCACGCAGAGAAAAATACATTGTGGAGCAAAGAGAAAGCTTACAATGTGCCAACAGAAAAGCAAGTTACTTTTGGTATGAACCATAGTCTCCACTTTCAAATGTTGTCATTTTGTAATAAAGTCAAAAAATAAGTACCAATTTGTGTTTCTTTAATGTGTTGTGACAGATCACTTCAGTGCCTCAGTTCAAGTTTCATCTCTTTATCTCATCATCTCTTCTTTTTAACTAGCTATGGCATGAAATAAACATGAATGAACATCATAAGGGATCTTGTTTACACATCATTTTTCAAGTTCAAGCCCACAAATGTTATTCTTTGCATACTTGTTTAGAATCACCTGTCGGATGTGCTCAGCAGGTTTTGTGAAGTTTTGAATTTTTGTTTAGGCTCTACAGGCTTCTGGGTATATTTAGACAGGCCCCTTTTCTAAGTGACTTATAGCTTCCCAAAGAGTAAATTTCAACATTTTTTGAGAATTATTGATCTGGAGAGTCCAGAGAATTTCACTGCAGTGTTTTTTTTTTCCAGATTGAGCAAAAAACCTAAAAAAAAAAAAAAAAAATGGAATGACGAGGTCTATTATATGATACAATATACAATCGTCTACACCCTTTGAAAAATGCAATATCGCCCCCCCAGTAGCTGATTTCTTTCAAATTTCTTTCAAGACCTTTAGGGCCCACCGAGTTTTGTTCCAATTGACCTCCGTTAATCTTATCTAATAGGTGTTAAAATTTAATTTGCCTATGGCGGCCATGTTTTTTGAGATACACAAATGTCCACTTTGGACCAAGACCGTGCGTATGGCGCGTAGTTATGCCCGTTTTTATGTTTTTTCCTCTCTTATGTCGCCACCAAGTGGTCATGCTCTGCAACTTTTTTCCACGTGACCTCAGATTCAGCTCTTACATACACATTAAGAGTCTGGCGAAGATATTTCATTCCGTTCAAAAGTTATAGCCATTTTAGTAAAAGCAGACCTGCCCCTTTCTAACATTTTGGCGCCCCTTTGCAACAAAGGATTGAAAGTTTAACTTTTTTTTGATAATTATTAATATTAACTCTCTAGAGAATCTTCCTGCACTGGTTTGGTTCCGATCAGGCGAAAAACCTAGGACTACTTCGCAAAAGTAGCTTTTTACAAAATGCAAAATACTTGAAAATTTCCAATGATTCCAATGACATAAGACACTTGAGCCGGTGACAAACGGTTTAGGAGTTATGAGTGATTTCCTACTTTTGATCGCTGTAGTGCCCCCAACAGGCCAATTGGGGCAAGCCTTGGTCACGTTGTAGCCGGTGTGAGTACTACCATCCCTCCAAGTTTCAAGTCTCTACAACTTATGGTTTGGTCTGCACGATCAGTTTTACATGGAGATTGCTGATCCATAGCCATTCCAACAATTACAATAGGTTATCAGCGCTACACACTTGAACCCCTAAAGATGAGTCCACACCACAACTAATATTGAGAGGAACTATATCTCTTTCAGATTTTTTTTTTTTCCAATTGATGAATGATGAAAACATTGACAGGCAATAAAGATGCATTTAACCCAGTGAACCAGTAGTGCTACTTGTGTCCTAATGTACATTATTAGGATCAGTGTCTGATCCTAAAAATGTATATCGCACACAAAAATTGCGATTGAGTGTCATTCCTGAACACCTAGTCATGAGCTCCACCCTTACACACATAGATACTGATACACACCCTCACACAGCACACAGACACACATTCATGATGTGTAAAACATGTAAACACAAGGCATTATATCTTGAATAAACACACCCAGCAGATGTATTTACCAAGGGAGGTCATTTTACTCAATTAATAGAGATGCACAAACATTCACAAAGAGCAGAACTTCACGTGAATGCACAAGGCATAAAGTAAACAGCAACTTGAAAATGATGCTGTTTAACATAAACAGAGCTCCTCTGGAGAGAGACCCATGTTAGAGAAAAGGAAAAGCAGGAAATGTACAGTGACACACTAACACAATGTTAAAAATGAGGAAACTGGAGCGGGTTTCACGTGTACGAGCGAGACCAAGCGCAAAAGACATCCTCACGTGGCTGCAGAGCTCTGTTTAGCAGGTCAACAAACCAATTAGAGCGCAGCATTCTGACTCACTCCGTTACCATGGAAATGTGCAGAAACAAACAGAGCAGAAGCAGCATGCAGCGGAGCCACAGACTTTATCCACTCTTCATCGTAATCACATCAGTTTGATCCGGGATCAGAGGTACAAACTCTGACTCACATGTTCTGCGAGCTGCAAATGATTCATTTGCATTTGGTTACATAATATTAGTTATTATAACATACATGTTAGGAACTCATTTGCATGACATCACAGCTTTGTTTTGTTTGGATGTTCTAGCTTGTGGCTTAATCCTCACACACACAAGCACACTTGCAGACAATTACTGTACACACTCCCAACCTGAAACTCTCACAGCCCTGAGAAAAATGCACTGCTATTCCAACAGGCGTGTCTGTGTGTCATGTGATTCAACAGTTTTAGGGTGGATTCAAATGTTGTACTCAAAAACAACCGTTTTTGTGGTATTCCCCAAAAACTGACTACTGCCTACTATTAAACAAACATTATGAGACATTACACATTACCCAGTGATAAACATTTCAAGCAGTAATATGCTTGTATGTTATTATCTAGGTCACATGACCTCATTAGGTGCATGCTATCATCATCATCATTATTTCAGATGGCTGTTTTGCTATTTTAATCCAGTTTTGTGTAAAAACATCTGAACCGTCTGATTCAATCAAATAAGCCAAAACAAAGAATTAAAAGATAACTGCTTTGTTTACTGCACTGAAAATGGAACATTGAGTGCACTGCATTCTGGGATACAGAACTGCACTAGTATTTTAGCAGTGCTATGTTATCATACAACCCTTACTATTGCTGCAGTACTTTAATTTTGAGTATGACGATGAATCAGATGTAATATCAGACGTGACTTTTAACATCTTTCTTGACTCAGAACGTTTATATATTTTGAAAAATGTGTTTTCAAAACACTCACTAAATTAAACGCACAGTGGTAGTCATGTGACAACAATAAATCATACTAATGTTTGAAACGTGTGGAATACTGCTTATGGTTCTGCTCAGTTTTTTGCATATTTTAAATGCAAATTTTTGAGAATGTAAAATTGAATGCTTTTAAAAGGAAAAGCCTCTTATGCCCACCAAGGCTGCATTTATTTGATCAAAAATACAGTTAAAATAGTAATACTGAAAATATTATTACTGTTTAAAAGAACTGAATTTTCTGAATTTGAATTTTAATATATATCTTAAAATGTAATTATTCCTGTGATGACAAAGTCCAATTTTCAGCATCAGCATTACTCATTACAGTCTTCAGCGTAACGTGATATTTCAGAAATCATTCTAATATGCTGATTTGGTGCTCATATTTCTTACTATAATCAATGTTAAAAACAGTTGTGCTGTTTAATATTTTTGTGTAATTTTTATTTAGGGTTCTTTGATTAATAGAATGCTCAAAACACAGCATTTATTTAAAACTAAAATCTCTTTTAACATTATAAAATGTCTTTACTGTAAAATTTGATCAATTTAATGCATTCTTGCTGAATAAAAGTATTAATTTCTTAAAAAATAAAAATAAAAATACTACACTACCAGTCAAAAGTTTTTGAACAGTAAGATTTTTAATGTTAAAACATTTTTAATAATTTTTATTTTTAAAAACAGTAAAATTTTGAAATATTTTTACTATTTAAAATAACTGTTTTCTATTTGAATACATTTTAAAAATGTAATTTATTTTCAAAGCTGAATTTTTAGCATCATTACTCCAGTCACATGATCCTTCATAAATCATTCTAATATTCTAATTTGCTGCTCAATAAACATTTATTATTATTATTATTATTATTATGTTTAAATATTATGTTATTATGCTGAAAACAGTTTAGTATAATTTTTTCAGGTTTCTTTGATGGATGTAACATTCAGAAGAACAGCATTTTTCTGAAATAAAAATCTATTGTAACATTATACATGGCTTTATCATCACTTTGATCAATTTAAAGCAACCTTGCAAAATAAAAGTATTATTTTTTGTATTTTTTTCCCCTAATAAGTATATGTATTTATTATAATTTTTATATAATTTCTATTATATATAAATAAAAATATTTTGCACATAAATAACATATTTCTCTTAAATTGATACATTAATTTGTGTATTTATATATGCATAATAATTACACACAGTACACACACATTTATTAGGCAAACTCAAACTTTATTTTGTATGCGATGTATATATATATATATATATATATATATATATATATTTATATATATATATATATTATATATATATATATATATATATATATATATATATATATGTATATATATAATATATAATAATATATATTGTATATATGTATAATATATATATATATATATATATATATATATATATATTATATTATATTATAGAAAATTTCTGTTATACTAATTTATAAATCAGCATAACAGAATGATTTCTGAAGGATCATGTGACACTGAAAACTGGAATAACTGTAATGATGCTGAAAATTTAGCTTTGATCACAGGAATAAATTACATTTTAAAGTATATTCAAATACAAAGATTTTTTTTACATTTTAAACAGTAAAAATATTTCACAATATTAGTGCTTTTGCTGTATTTTGAATCAAATAAATGCAGGCTTGGTGAGCAGAAGAGAATTCTTAAAAAAAAAAAAAACATTCAAAATCTTACAGTTCAAAAACTTTTGACTGGTCGTGTATATTGGGCAGTATTAGAATTATAGTATGCACAGCTACACTCTCTAACTAAGTGTGAGGTGTGTGCAAGTGATAGACACCTGGCTTATCATCTCTGCTGTAGTGTGTGCAGGTGTGCTAAGCAGAAGAGGGTGTGTGTTTGTTCATGTGGGTTAAAGGAAATGGAGCTAAATCTGGAAGATAAAATGCCTGAGGTGTATTAACCGGGAAAGCTGTGGTCACATGAACACACACGCAGAATTGAACCATGCTTGCCTTATCTGCAGTTGGATTCTACTAGTTTTTCATGGTACGGCACTCATCAGGTGGATGGTACAGGCTGGTATTCTTACACACACACACACACACACACACACACACACACACATCGTGCACAGAGGTTTTCCAGTCAAAGAAATGAGACATGCACTCATGAGCAATACATCTTGAGTTGGTTACACATAAGACATTACGTGCACAACTATGTGCAGCGTCACAGCTGTGTGAGACTGGAGCACTTCTGTCTCTCACACACAGACTGTTGTAGGAGCACTTAGGAAACGGCTTTCTTTAGTTAGCCCCAAACCTAAGGAATTCAGGGTTAAGGAACCGAATTCCTCCTTAAGTGCTGAGGGGAAGTGCTGAGGGTCATTGCAGTGCTTCTGGGGAACAGTGAAGGAAAGTGCTGATAGCTGTCATGCTAACTGCACATTATATCCCGATGGGAGTGTCTGTCTTTCCTCACAGCTACCATTACAGTACATTTACACAATAACACACAACAACACAGACTGAGACAAAACATGAATCTGAGAAGACCACCTGAGGTATGTTTTTATATCAGATATCCGTGTGACATGAAATAAATCCAGCAGATGACGACGAAATACGATCACTATTTCACTTCCAAACTTCAGAGGTGTGTGCTGACATTCGTATCACATTTCAGTCTGATTTCATCAGTACAAAAATACACACTCTGACGTTTAGATGTGATCTGTGCTATTGTTTAGCGTTGTGTTGTGTGTGTGTGTGTGTGTGTGTGTGTGTGTGTGTGTTCTGGGGCTTTGCAGGAGCTTGTTGAAAGCAGGAGAAACATTCCTTAACGACTGATAATTGTATAATTCCTGTGGGTTCCTCCTCCAGCTCCACCTCTCCTTCCATCATTGTCTTCTTTCTCTCATCCTGTTTTCCTTAGCCCTTCTTCCATTAGACTGCTAATATTTGGGTTTTAATGGAGCTGTTTGAGTCTCAACACAAACTGCCTGGAACCATCTCACTGTATTATCTTTAAACAATCCATAACTGTCTCTCTGTATCATCTTAATAAAATCCACAACTGTCTTACTGTATCATCTTTATAAAAACCAGAGCCATTTTACTATAGCATTTCAACTCACTGTATCTTTTTTATAAAGTACAGAACTGTCTTATTGCATCATCTTCAAACGAATCTAAAACTCTAAATCTAAAACAATTTTTGGATTCTTCACTATGTTTTTCTAAACTGTCCACACACTCACACTAATTAGGAGTGTCTCATGCTTAATTAATCCTGCTGGTATCAGGGCTGATTACATACTGATAATATCAAATCAGCCAGTTTCATCAAAAGTTTTAGATCTCACTGACTGACTGATCTTAGAACTGTCTGCATCATCTTTAAATAAGTCTCACTGGGTCATCTTCATAAACTCAAGAACCGTCTCACTGCATCATCTTCATAGAAACAAGAAAGTGTCTCACTATATCATCTTCATAAAATCAAGAACTGTCTCTTTGTGTCATCTTCATAGAATCAAGAAAGTGTCTCACTATATCATCTTCATAAAATCAAGAACTGTCTCTTTGTGTCAACTTCAAACAATCTAGAATTGTCTCACTTCATCATCTTCATAAATCCAATAACTGTCTCACTGTGTCAACTTCAAACAATCTAGAATTGTCTCACTTCATCATCTTCATAAATCCAAAAACTGTCTCACTGTGTCAACTTCAAACAATCTAGGACTGTCTCACTGTGTCATCATAAAACCAAGAACCATCTCACTGTATCATCTTCAAACAATCTACAACTTTCTCACTGGGTCATCTTCATAAAATCCAAGAACCGTCTCACTGCATCATCTTTATAGCATCAAGAAAGCGTCTCACTATATCATCTTCATAAATTCAACAACTATGTCACTGTGTCATCGTAAATCCAAGAACTGACTCACTGTGTCATCTTCATAAAATCAAGAACCGTCTCACTGTATCATCTTCAAACAAACAATCATCTTAATAAATCCAATTTATGTCTCACTGTATCATCTTCATAAAACCAAGAACTGTCACAATGTATCATCTTCAAACAAACAATCATCTTAATAAATCCAATTTATGTCTCACTGTGTCATCTTCGTAAACCAAAGAACCAACTCACTGTATCATCTTCATAAAACCAGGAACTGTTTGACTGTATAATCTTCAAACAATCTAGAACAGTCTCACTGTAGCATCTTCATAAAACAAGAATTGTCTCACTGTATCATCTCCACAGTTCTCCAAATCTGAGAACTGTCTTACTGTATCATCTTCAAACAATCTACAACCCCAGAACCAGAAAAGTTGGGACGTTTTGTGAAATGCCATAAAATCAAGAACATGTTATCTGTTCATTCTCTCTAACCTTTATTTAATTGACTAAAGCACAAAGAAAAAATGTCCAATGTTTTCAGTGGACAACTTCTAATTTTATTTTGTAAATATAACCAAAAGTTGAGACATGGTCAAAATAGAAGTGAAAAGGTTACAGAATATCCAAATTAAACTTCTTTAAAACTGTTCACAGTAAGCAGGTGAAATGTAAATAAGTGAGGATATCACGTTTTGGTATAAAAGGAACATTTCAGTCTTTGCAAGCAAAGTTGGATCATGTCTCATCACTTTGTGCCAAATTTCATGACAAAAGTGTCCAAAAAAAAAAAAAAAAAAATTAACACTTCCACCAATTACCACACAAAATATTGTGAAAAGATTCAGGGAATCCAGAGAAATGTCAGTCTGTGTAGGGCAAGGCAAGACACCTCAGGTGAATGTGCATGACCTTTGAGCCCTCAGATGTCACTGCATAAGAAACTGTCATGCTGCTGTGTTAAATATAGCCACATGGGCTCGGGAGTACTTGGGAAAACTGCTGTCACTTAAAACATTCTGCAGCTGCATCAAAAAATGCAACTTGAATTTCTGTTACTCTAGCAGAAAGCTATACATTAGTTCTATGCAGTGATACCATGGGCTTCCCTGGGCCAGAGCTCATCTCAGATAGTCTAAAAGATTATGTAAATGTGAGCTGTGGTCAGACGTGTCCATGTTTCAGCTTGTTTCTGGGATAAATGGACGTTGAGTTCTCAGTACTAAAGACCAAAGGGATCATCCAGACTTTCATCACGACAGATGCAAATGCAAACGACTGTCATGGTATGAGGGTGTAGCAGAGCAAACGGCATTGGTGACTGGAATATGTGCGAAGGTACCATTGAAATGGAGGCATGTATTGGGATTGTACAGACACATGCCATCAAAATGACGTCTTTCATGGGAAGTCCATAGTTATTAGATCAAGACAGTGCCAGGTCTCATTCTGCATGTGCTACAACAGCATGGTTTCATAGACAGAGACTGAATGTGCTAGACTGGCCTGCACGCAGTCCAGATCTGTCTCCTATTGAAAATGTATGACCAGAATCAGACAACGAGAATCAGACAAGGACAAACACAGACTGCTGAGCATCTGAAGTTTTTTTATCCAGATTTAAGCCATACTGGACAACATTTTTGCTTGCAAAACTTGAAGTATTAGTATCTTCAATTTCCAAACAATTAAACATTGTAATTAAAAGAAACATTGATGTGGCACAGTGTTAAACATGCCTCTTTCCCATCTTTTTTGGTGTGTTGAAAATCAAAATTTGGTTATATTTACAAAATAAAATTCAAAGTTGGCCACTGAAAAAATTGTCTTTGTACTTTAGTCAATTAAATAAAGGTTAAAGAGAATGAACCGATAACATATTCTTGATTTTATGGCATTTCACAAAACGTCCCAGCTTTTCTGGAATTGGGGTTGTAGAACATTACCTTTAAGAACAAGAACAAGAACCGTATTTACGTATAAAAATGTATTTAGTTACCCCTTGTTGTACACTTGAACCCACTAGTGTATGAAAAATGGATTCAAGTGTACTACAAGTGGTAACTAAATACATTTTTAACATGTGATAGCAGAGACAGGATCTTAAAAACACTTTTTAGTTCTTATTCATGGTACTTAGATGTTTTTAAGATTATTGTAAGTACTAATTTTTAATATATAAAGCACATAATTAGTGTGTGAAAATAGAGCCCCTTAAGTACATTATGAAAATGCACTTGTTTTTTAACTGGGAAAACAAGAACCGTCTCATTGTATCACCCTCTAACAATCCAAAATCAACTTATCTTCAAACAAATCATCACTCAAAAACTGTGCCATGCTGATAAAATCCAAAACAATTTCAGTTTCATTATGTTTTACTAAACTATCCACATACACTGATTAGGAGTGTCTCACGCTCAATTAGTCCTGCAGGTATTAGAGCTGATTATATAATGATTAAGTGTCAGATGAGCCTGTTTCATCAAGAGTTTTACATTGAAACTACTCATGATCTGTACTAATATAATCTACCACAAACACACACATCAATGTGATAAAATCTCTCAGCTGTTGATTAAGCTTTCACAGTGATCAATCAGCTGCGGGTAGCAGCACACTGGCTCAGGATCTGTTGTGCCAGCTTAAGGTTCACTGAGGGTTACTTTATAACCCATTACGCCCCAGAGTAAAACCAGACAATTGTCAGCCACTTCACCTCACATCAGCTGCCAAAGAAACCAGTTTTAATTTTCCCTGAATAAAGCAACATTTGCTAGCGTGGGAAAATGATCATCAACACTGCCTCAAAGAGACTTCTCTCTCTCTGTTTTGAATTAAAGGTGCAGTAAGTGATTTCAACTGTTTTGCTGAATTCAACCACAAGCCTTCAAAACAAGACAGACAGGGTTTCTGATTGAAGCATTGACTTTTATTGGACCTGTGAGAATTCTCAGAACATGTACTGATTGTTGATTGGCTTTTGACATGTGGGTGGGGTTAAGGCAGACTAAATGATTGGAGAAGTCCTGTATGTCACCAGTGTGTGCTGTGGTTTTCAAAAGATCGACAAGTTATGACATTTTGATTCAAAATGACAAGGTTAGTACATAAAAAAATGGCACACATGCACGGATCCTAAGCTAACCTGGAGTAAAAACCGCAAGACTTTTAATATTTTGAGGTCTTTAATGGGCCTGCCACGTTTAGGTTTAGCCCTAACCTAAAGTAGCATTGGCAGCCATCCTCAAACAACTCATCATCATGACAACAGGCTCTGACCTCACCACGTGGCTGTTCAGATATGTGCATCTGATACACATGAAAACAGTGTGAGTTATGAATTCAGGATTATGCACAGCCAAATCAGCCATAAATAAAACTAAAGGGACGCTCTATTAAATCAGTCAATAACTATTTCCTACAGTTGCCTAGTGAAGAACACACACGCACACCTCCTGCTTCTGCACGCACTTGCGCAACTGATCTGGAATCTCCACTGAAACAAGCCCCAGCATGGCAGCCTGACGGGTACAGCGACACACCCAAAAATCAACAATGCCTACAATCAGCTTTCTTTCTCTCTCACTCCCCCTCAAGTCACCCATGATCAACAACATACTGGTTGAGAGCATTACAGCAGGAGTCCCTCTGTCTCACTCCACCTCCTCCAAACCCCTGCAGGTCTCCTATCTGTTTCAGGTTAATGTACAAACCTGCTCTTTGAGATACACATGTGTAAATGAAAAGCACACACACTGTAGAACATGCAACCCCAGAACAGCTACAGATTTTTTTTCTTAGAATTTAATGATTTATAGAAATTCTATGGGTGCATGACAGATAAGAAAGTCTAAGATGATACAAAAATGTAAAAATCAATTTTTACACACACAAACACACCACCAGTCAAAAGTTTTTGAACAATAAGTTTTTTTTAAATGTTTTTTGAAGAAGTCTCTTCTGCTCACCAAGCCTGCATGTATTTGATCCAAAGTACAGCAAAAACAGTAAAATATTGAAATATTTTTACTATTTAAAATAGCTGCTTTCTATTTGAATATATTTTATAATGTAATTTATTCCTGTGATCAAAGCTAAATTTTCAGCATCATTACTCCAGTCTTCAAAAATTTCTGTTTTTAAATAAATGCTGTTCTTCTGAACTTTCTATTCTTCTGCTCAGCTGTTTTCTACATAATAATAATAATAACATTTTATTTTATTTATTTTTTTTTTTTTTTGAGCAGCAAATCAGAATATTAGAATGATTTCTGAAGGATCATGTGACTGGAGTAATGATGCTAAAAATTCAGCTTTGAAATCACAGGAATAAATTACATTTTAAAAGATATTCAAATAGAAAACAGTTATTTTAAATAGTAAAAATATTTTTAAATTTTACTGTTTTTACTGTACTTTGTAAATGTGACAAGTATATGCAGGAACTGAATGTTTGTATTCATGTTTGTTTCATAAATGTTTGAAAATGTTAGAATTGCATTTTCAATAAAAATTGTTATTTGACAATTCCCAAAAGTGTCATGTGGTGTAACCCACAAGTTACAAGTGCGAATATATTTTACCTTACAACCTGAGTACAGTTTTCATAGGGTTACTTAATTTGACCTTAGGTAACCTTTGCCTTTTTGTCATTAAAAAAAAAATGTTATATATATATATATATATATATATATATATATATATATATATATATATATATATATATATATATATATATAACAAATTTATATACACCACACCTTACTGACATACAGTCATGAGGGTCCACAGTAGTCTTCTCTGTGGAATAATTTCCTGTTTATGTCACATGGCAACAGAATGGCTTTGTGCACACTGATTACACCATAGAAATGCATGTATGTGTCCATGCATATCTATGGGTTGCACCACACTGACATTGATTTGGTGCACTAATCAATGTCTTGGGAAAAAAAATTAAATAAAACATATATATTAGATTATATATTAGATATCATACCAAACTACCAATGCCAACATTTAAGAATATCATGTGTGAGCATTTTAATGTAATTTAAGCTTTTACAGTCTCCCAAAAGTTACACAATTTATTAATCTCACAAATCTCTCATTTACAATCTCCCATATTACAACGATATTTAATTCAGAAAGTATATTGTCTTGTCTGAGTGAACTGAATTTATATTGTTTTCCTTTTTTTTTAACTAGATACTAAGAAAAACGTCGCTGACTTGAAGAATTACAAATACATGGAGTTAGTAAATGAAAACTTGCAAACAACTGAAAGAGAAACCAAGACACAAAAACACACTAACGTTACAGAAAGTAACACCTATTGAGACCAAAATATCAGGGAGCACACATTTTAATGATTAAACCCAAAGAGCAAACACTGGAGCTAGCTAAGAGCAGAGTTTTAGACACTTTAGTTCTCACTTTGTATTATACTAATTACACAAGTTTTAATGTCATGTTGGCAGACTGGGCTGGGCTGTTACCTGTAACTTCTGGATCCCTCAGTTTCCTTGTTCGGCGCTGTAAAATCCTTTACATCGGACGGTCCATGTGAATCTGGTCTGGAAAGTTCAGGTAAGGCATTTCCACGGTATTCCGGGTATCTTAGTAAACTCTTGTACCTTAGAGAGCAACCAGTCTCGAGCAGTCCTTGCAGACTGTGCTCTCATCTGTCTTGAGAGACTCCTCTCTGCCTAATTCTCAAGAGGCTCCAGGTGAGAATTAAAAGGGAGTTTCCACACGCTGTCAGGTCCTCGACCGCTCAGTGGCGCCATCCCGCGGCACAGAAATAGGCGCAGACACTCAAACATCCCGTAGACCTGGTTACTTAACACTGATTAAAGGGCGTGAATGTTTTATGTCATTAATGACTTACAGAATGTATTGCTATGAAGATGCGTAGTCATCCAGGACATATGAATTAAATAAAATTTTAATTCAATTAAAATCATTACAGAATTATTGGACATATTTTTTTAATTAAATAAAATAAAAATACATAACTATCAAACATTAAAATACATAATATACATAAAATAAATTCAATATTTAAGTAAATATCTATTACATTTATATATGTATATTAGTGTCTTGCATAGGTCCAATCTCCTGTTTTTAAATGTCTGTGTATGAAATAAATACAGATTTTGTCCAGGATTTCATCGTAGTTTTATCAGTCAATCAGACATTGTATTGCCACAACATCATACATAAAAGAACATGTCGTCATTCCACCACAATCACATTCTTGATTATGGAGTTTCATGTATAAACACAATCCCACCATGATGAACATTTTGATCTCGTGCGAAACGCTGTGAGTCAAGTTTCCTGGCTTGTGAAACGTGCTTCTTTTGATGAGACATTTTTGAGGATGTAAGGTTTGAATTTTATCTCCTTGATACTTGAATCATCACTTTACTGGCATAAAGTTGGCTTGATGGTGGACGTTAGATAATCGCAAATTTAGGGACCGTCTCTAAAGTTACATACGACATTGATATAGAGGGTTTGTACTTACATCACGATTTGGTGCGTTAACCGGATGCGCGGCCATATTGGCGATACTCGGATGTAAACAACAGCATGGTATTAATTTTAGATGTTAACCTAATTCAGTATTAATTTAGATGTTAACCTAATATTTCACCCACCTGACTGGAAATGATAAGAACAAACACGAATGTTGTCAAGATTCTTGCCCTGGAAATCCTGGTTCAGTTTGGCCAACCACAAACACCTTTTGTTCCCCAGACAGTTTTTTGCACTCTTCTCCTTGATTTGTCATAACTTTTGGCAGTCTATAGTGCTCCAAATGTTTTTCCTGTCCGACCGCTTAGTACAGCCCAAAACAAGACAATAATTGACCATTTTCAGCAGCAATAATCAGCAAAATATGCGAGTTCAATATTCAAACTTCAGTAGCATTTGAAGAGAATGACTTACAATCACACAGTCAACTGTAAAGTGTTAATTTAGGTGTTGAATGTAAGTCATTCACCTCAAATACTATTGAGCTTTAAATTTTGATATAATTTGTCTTTGAGCCCATTCAACAGTGAAGTAAACAGCATATTTATGTATGATTTGACAGTGTATTTTATTAAATACTAAAAATCTAAAATTTGTGCATTAGTTGACACATACATGGACACTTCGAAGTTGGTTGTGTGACTGTAAGTCATTCTCCTCAAATGCTATTGAGGTTTTCTTTAACAAGGAAGTAAGCCTATAGGTGAGACTTCCAGATCATAATCCGCTATAGAGAAATAACGAGAAGAATAACAACATGCTGTAAACGGTAAAGCTGTTTGCACTATAAACCAGTGTGTTCATAATTAAGATAATACATTAAAATAATATGGCAAGACAAAAAAATTGCAATATCAAGCAGCAAAATGAGCTGTTTTGTACAGCTAGTAATAGCTAAAAATTTACAAATGGCCTCGCCAACTCTTACATTAAGAAAAGGGTGGATACCAATGTTTTATGTAACTATAGAGACAGTCCCTGAATTTGCAAATATTGAACCTTCAGCGTCAAGCCAACTTTATGCCAGTCATCACTTATTTTGAATAGGCAGAACCAGCCGCTACATTCATTTCTCATATTTCTGTTGCATTGTGGAAAACTTGCTAGTTGCTACTATTTGTTCCTTAAACTTCCTTTATGAAATATAAGCTACCATTGAAAACCTTGTTTGTCCAGGATTTGCTAAAATGGACCTCAAGACCATTGAGAACTGCTTCACACCTGTGTAACACACCTTCATCTGAACTGTTTCACAGTTAACTGTTTCTCTCTTGTCAGATGAGGTGTATAGGTTACAGGTAAAAATGTTACATTACAATTACATATATATCATTCTTATGTAATAGTTACCAGGTGAAGAACACAAAGAAACCACATAATGAGTGTACTAGATGTTACATAAGAAACTTGCGGCCTTTTAGTCTAATTTGTTGGTTTGTTTTCAGATAACATACAGGGTGTGCATAAGAACTGCTGAGATGTTGTTTACTTTAGCAGTAAATGTTACTGAGACTTGTCATGAGACTTCAGTCTAAACAGATTGAAACACAGCTCTACAGCAAAAATAGGAAAATGAGAAACAGGAGAGAAAGGCATTTGAGTTGAACTGGACAAAACGGCTGCAGAAACTTTCCCTTATATTGCAAAATCAGCCCTGAAAACAAACAAACAAAAAAAACATGCAGTAGAGTTTCCTTTATGGAAACTTTTTGTAAAAACAAACAAAAAACATTTAAATTAAATAGAAATATTCATTTATTTAAAATAAAATTATTTAAAAATACTGTTTTAAGTTGGCGCCTCGTGGTTAGTGTGCTGACCGCATATATATATATATATATATATATATATATATATATATATATATATATATATAAATAATCAAAATAAGTTAAATAAATCAAATGTTGTATTCAATAAATGAAATCTTTATTTGCAAATATTTCCCACAGTCAATGAAGCTTATTTGTATTTTAATTATTTTTTTTATATCATACAGCTCATTAATTGTGAGGAACATTTGCAAAGAAATGCATACAGCCTATATTATACATAAAATGTTTCATTTGATTTACTTTAATTTTTATTTATCTCAAATATTTAAAATATTTAAAATGATTATTTAAAAACATTATTTTAAATATAAAAAATTAAAACAAATATAAAACATTTTATGGATTATATATATATATACATATATATATATATATATATATATATTGCAAATGTTACTGAGTTTAGTTTTGATGCTATATAAGAATTATATATATATATATATATATATATATATATATATATATATATAAATTATTTCTGTAATTAATCTTACATGTGACCCTTGACCACAAAACCAGTCATAAGGTTCAGTTTTTTAAAAATGTAAATTAATACATCATCTGAAAGCTGAATAAATAAGCTTTCCATTGATGTATGGTTTGGATGTATTGATGTATTGTAGGTTTAGGATATGATATGATATGAATTATGACAAGATATGATATTGAAAATCTGGAATCTGAAGGTCCAAAAAAAAAAAAATCAAAATATTGGAGAGAAAAAAAGCCTTTCAAGTTGTCCAAATGAAGTTCTTAGCAATGCACATTACTAATCAAAAATTAAGACTGATATATTTATATTTATGGTTGGAAATTCACAAAATATTTTCATGTAACATGTGACTTTATTATTATCCAAATAATTTTTGGCATAAAAGAAAAAAAAATGATAATTTTGAACCATACAATGTTTTTTTTTTTTTTTTTTTTTTTTTTGGCAATTGCTACAAATATCCTTGCGCTACTTATGACTGGTTTTGTGCTCCAGGGTCACATATAGCAACACAAATAAGCTATGGTATAAGAACCAATGCAATCAAAATGTCCATCTAGTAACATCTATTTAGTTTCAACAGAATTAAGCTATAACTTGGACTGAAACAAAATGGAAAAAACACATTGAACAAATTCACTCAATTTAGGTTTTTTATTGCTTTTATAATCAATCTCTCACTTAACATTGACAGTAGTTCAGTGTATTGTTTTCAAAGAGTGTTTCAACATATGTTGTCAGTGCAAACTCATTTGTCCTACAGAGCTCAAACTCCAGCAAACACTCCTCAAACATTACACCTCCCTTTAGTTCAGTGGTTTGAGGCCTCAAATTACTCTAAACGGAGGGCACTTGACATAATAGCACAGCCTGGCACATCAACTATTACACTAAATACACCTGCTCATTAACTGCTCAAACTGCAGCTGTTTTCGAGCGGCAATCTCAGTTATTTAAGACACTTCTGTTAAGTATGACCACAGACTTCAGATAGTTAGGTTAGTTTGTACTTTAGTTTGATAGGTATACATTTAGTCAATAACCAAAGAGGACCTCCTTTGATTTTACTACTGGAAAGAAATTGGATATTGTCATGGCTCAGTCAACAAGCAGATAAAAAAAGAAAAGAAAATCTTAGTGCAGCATGTAGCTAAATATATCTAACTAGTGTTCGTTTTACATTGTTTGAATGCATTTATTCTGCATCCTGTAAGATTGGTCTTTATTCGCTGATTGGAGATTTAAAAACTTTGGTATCCAAACTCTTAAAAAAAACTTTTTTTAAAATTATGGTGACACTAACTGAGGTGCAAAAACTACCATTGTGTCATTCTAAAGTCAAAAAAATCTGTTGGTTTCACTGAGGAGGCATTTGAAGGTAAAAAAAATTAAAACTCAATACACAGACACACAAAATATAAAAAGTTAACATCCCAAAGTGTCTATCGGGGTCACTGGGTGGCATCTTAAAGCACATTTCTTCCTTTAAAACAAAAAAGATCAGTAAAACATCACATTAAAATTTCAAAGTGCAAATCCTCATTAAAAGAAACTTTTTCAAAAAGATCAAAAGTTGTGTGTGAAGACAGATTTTCCCCACATTCTGATTCTTTGTGCAAACTGTAGTCCACCTAAAATCCTCAGTGTTTCTACTCTCTGAAGTAACACACATCGTCCATGGCTGCAATGATTCTGTGAGAATAAACAGATATGAGATTTAATTAACAGATAAAATGAGCTTTCCACATTCTGCAACATAACTCACTATTGAAGACAGGAGGCGCTATTTATTATGGAATCACACTTTACAGCTTTTACAATTCATTGTTTACAAAATTCAGACATCTAGAGAAAAGGCATAGGTGGTGTGACAAAAATGTGTCTTTACCTCTGGGCCTGGTATCCTCCCTGGCACAGGTTTACTAGAGCATACAGGTGTCTCAGAGCATATTCATACTGCAACAAAAGAGAAAAGATGTCACATACACAGTACAGCACTACTAATCATGCAGATGAAAGAAGACAAGGAAGCCTGTTCAGGCTGACTGTTCGTACCTCCTGCTGGTGCCAGTTGAAGCAGTGTTTCTTGTAGTGCTTGACGGTAGTTTTGTAACATTCGTACTCTGTGAGCTCTTCACGTCCATTCAAATAATCTTGCACTTCCTCTTTTTCCTGCACCACATGCTCCACGATCTTACGCATAGTGTTGCCAAGCAGTTCCCGCACCTACACACACAAACAAACAAACATAAAATCAATTATGATAGAATCATCGTGACTCAAATCTGTCACATACATCACTTGCAGTACACACTACTGGACAAAAGATTTTGAACAGTAAGATTTTTAACGTTTTTTTTAAAGAAGTCTCTTCTGCTCACCAAACCTGCATTTATTTGTTCCAAAGTACAGCAAAAACTAAAATTTTGAAAACTTTTTGCTATTTAAAATAACTGTTTTCTATTTGAATATATTTTAAAATGTAATTTATTCCTGTGATTCTAAAGCTGAATTTTTAGCATCATTACTCCAGTCACATGATCCTTCAGAAATCATTCTGATATTCTGATTTGCTGCTCAAAAAACATTTATTATTACATTGAAAAACAGTGGAGTAGAATTTTTTCAGGTTTCTTTGAGGAATAGAAATGAATAGAACTTTATCTGAAATAGAAATCTTTTGTAACATTATAAATCGCTTTTTTTCATAAATTTTGATCAATTTGAAGTATCCTTGCTAAATAAAAATATATTAGTTTCTATAATTTAATTATTATTAATAAAAGAAAAATATATACTGACTCCAAGCTTTTGAATAGTATAATGTATCATGTTACAAAAGCTTTTTATTTCAGATAAATGCTGATCTTTGGATCTTTTAACTCAAAAAAACAAAAAGAAGAAAAAAAAAGGTACTGTTTTAAATATTGATAATAATAATAATAATAATAATAAAAAAATGTTTCTTGAACAGCAAATCAGCATATTAGAATGATTTCTGAAGGATCAAGTGACACTGGAGACTGGAGTAAAGATGCTGAAAATTAAGCTTTGATCACAGGAACAAATTACATTTTAAAATACAGTCAAATAGAAAACAGTTATTTTAAATAGTAAAAAATATTTTAAAATGTTACTGTTTTTGATGTACTTTGCATCAAATGTATGCTTGGTGAGCAGAAGAGACTTAAAACCTAAAAATTTTAAAAACATTATAAAAAATAAATAAATAAAAACTTTTGACTGGTAATGTAGCATACACTAGCATTTAAAGGTTTGGGGTTGGTAAGATTTAAGTTTTTGAAAGAAGTATTTTATATTTACCAAGGCTTTGCTTATTTGATCAAAAATACAGCAAAACCAGCTTTTTGGTTCATTTAAATATACTTTAATAAGTAATTTATTTCTGTGATCAAAGCTACATTTTCAGCATCATTACTCCAGTCTTCAGTGTCACATGATCCTTCAGAAATCATTTTAATATGCTGATCTGGTGCTCAGAAAACATTTCTCATAATTATCAATGTTGAAAACAGTTGTGCTGATTTTTTCCTCATGATTCCTTGATTAATAGACAGTTTAAAAGATCATCACTTATTTTATATACAAATCTTTTGTGACATTATAAATGTCTTTACTGTCAATTTAATGCATTTTTGCTGAATAGAAGTATTCATTTCATTAAAAAAAAAAAAAAAAAAAAAAAAAAACACCTTATGAACACCCAAATTTTTAACTTTAACTTTAACTTTTAATTAACACTATAAATACTACACTACTAATAATTAACACTTAAATGACAAAATAAATAAATAATAATCTGTTTAAATTGATTGGTGAAACGCAGTGTTTCAAACCTGCAGATGTTCATGGATCTCTTTCATGTAACCAACAACTTCTTCAACGTCATTGGACCTCTGGAGTTTTCTCTTCATGATTGCAAGAGGCACATCAGGGCTGCTCATGAGGTCACGTTCAGTAATCACAGGCAACGACACAGGCTCGGGCGCCTTATCAAGACCTTTCGAATTACCCTGGAACGCAATCACCTTCATGTGGGACAGCGTCTAAAACACAAACAAACCAAGACAAGTTCAATTTGGCAAGTACAGACACGCAGACAGTACGCAGAACAGCATTTATGCTTTTATCACTTCCTTGTCAATAAACTAAACATAACTATAAATGGAAACTTTCTGAACTAGTCAAGTATAGGAGACAAATGCTAGACCTCAATCCATATCGTTAAAGGGTCTATGCAAGGGTCAGAAAGCTCTGGGATTTCATCAAAAATATCTTAATTTGTGTTCCGAAGATGAACGAAGGTCTTATATGTTTGGAACGACATGAAGATGAGTAAATAATGACAGAATTTTCATTTTTGGGTGAACTATCCCTTTAAGGAACTATTTTTAGAATGCTGCTCACAGCTGCAAAACTTTAGGGACCAGACAGATGAGAATTGATTTTTTACTAATTTTTTTAAACTTTCTTCCAGACAGTGTCCAAAATTACGTTTTGCAACAGATGAAACCAGTAAACAGTTCCAGCCATTAATACTTACAGGCCATGATTTTAATTATGTAGATTAAATGAACCATGTCTTTTTTGCCATTATATATATATATATATATATATATATATATATATATATATATATTCAATAATACTTTCTTTTGATGTATGGTTTGTTAGGATACAACAATATTTGGCCGAGATACAACTATTTGAAAATCTGGAATCTGAGGGTGAAAAAAATCTAAATATTGAGAAAAATCATCTTTAAAGTTGTCCAAATGAAGTACTTAGCAATGCATATTACTAATCAAAAATTAAGTTTTAATATATTTACGCTAGCAAATTGACAAAATACCATCATGGAACATGATCTTCACTTAATATCCTAATGATTTTTGGCATAAAATAAAGTTCCTGAGACTACCCGATTTTGCAATTTAGTAATTGATTACTTTGTAGCACAGATAATTGTGCCCTTTACACCATCACTGATGCTAATCAACCTTGTATTTGGTGCTTGGTAGTTTAAAGACAGTGTGTGTTTTCTTAATTCACATGTTAATTTTTTAATATTTTACTTAATGTCTTTTACATCTTAGACAGTGTTTGTAAGAGTATTACCTTGTTTCCATACTGCATCACATGGCTGGTGTTGGTTTTGGTCTTTACGATCTTGAACTGTTTGGCCAAAGTCTCTTGGCTCAGATCCTCCTAAAGAAACAAAACCATTTAGAATATGGTTCTTTCTGTATGTCTGTATTCAGGGTCATGAGATGCTCTGCTCTCATTATGATCAGGCTCATTATGATGTGGACCTATACAAAGTCCATGTTCTCTGTCAGACATGTGTACTAACCGCGTCAGAGTCTTCCATCCAGTTGACGCTGTACAAGTCTCCCAAATAGGTGTCTCTGGCCTCATCATAGTAACAGGCATATGAGGACTCATCAGGGTTGGCAGCGGTGGTAGCATAGACTGAGATACAAAGCGAGAGCAGACCCTGATTAAATGTATGGAATTATTTACACAGCAGCATGTGTGTTGACGTCAGAGAAACACTCACCATTAATGTCAACCGGCAGAGGCTTCATCATAGAGCCAGATTCGCAGGCCTCAACATAAAAGACCATCTATATGTGCGAGAAAGGATTTATTAAAAAAAGAAAACCCCAAAATGATTGTATCTTATTAATATTAGTGAGCAAATGCATTAACAGTAAGAGTCACCTTCTTGTATTTCTTGTTTTCATGCATGTACTTGATGGTTTCCATCAGGTCATCTACATGAAGCTAAAAACAGAACAAGAGAAGCATGATTTACTCTAGAGATGAAAACCATCTGTGTGACACTTACAACATTCCTATTAATTTATAAACATGTCACGCATAAGGAAGTGAAGCAATAACTACCCAACCCGATGATCGTGCACAATTACTGGAATAGTTGTCAGTACAGCAAGTTGTTACTGCAACTCAGCTAAACCTCCTATGAGTTAAATGCGTTACTCATTGTATGAGATCTTTCTATGTCAGCTGACCTACTGCTGTGTATCTTCAGTGGGGGAGATCATCGGATTATTGTCAATAAAACTATATACTTATAATCAAACTAAAAGTTATTCAGACATCAGATGTAATTTTTGATATTTTTTACTGGTGGGTGCAGGACACTATAGTTCATTTATGTAAGTGATGATAGAAAAATAAAGTAAAGTGTGACACTGTACCCAAAAATTCTTCATACAGTGGACTACCAGTAGAACTGATTCAAATTTGGGACAAAAATTTTTATTTGACACTTTGACCTGACCATGTTTTGTTACATACTTTCTATCAAAGTTATCGGACATTATGAAGATGAATTTGTTCTGACACAGTTAAAATCATGAGTTCTTGTCATATTTTATTATGATTTTCTAAACTATAGCAAATAAACTGTGATAATGTGAGAAATTTTAAAGGTGTCTAAATAAATTTTGGTTTGACTAATTCATTTAAGATTATCAAGATTAATTTGTTCTGACACAGTTTAACTCTTGTCATATTTTATTGCCATTTTGTAAACTATAGAGAATAAAGTGTGATAATGTGAAAAATGTTGAAGGTGTCTGAATAATTTTTGGTTTGACTGCATGTTAATAATATAATTTGTAATGAAATTCATAAAAATATATAAAACAGAATTATTTACATTAGTGGTCTTAGACAACTTTTAGAAAAAACGGTAAAAAGGATCTGAAAGGATCTGACTCAACTAAATAACCACAGGATGCAGAAAGTGCTTACATCATCATTAGGGAAGGCCAGCAGACCTGGAGCTCCATGATCGGTGAAATACACAAACACATGATCATTTGGACCACTGCCAGGGGACAGAACAATAAAAAAATAAATAAATAAAAAAAAAGAAAGGAAAGCATATCACAAGACCTGTTTTTCCACATCTGACTCAACATGCACAAACAGAGACAAAAGACACTGAGATTTCACAGGAACTGAAGGCATTAAAAGACACTAAAATCCTCCAAAAGATAATTTACATTATAATACAGTTTACCACAGTTATGGTAACTTGCCTTTTCAGAACTTTTCCAGAGCCTCCATTCACACCGGCAGCATCACCTTTCAACACCGCCAAGAAGTTCTGAGGAGTCACGTTCTATATAACAAACACACACAATATTAACAAACGAATGGCTTTACCAATTCAAATCTCAGATTCAGAGGTGCACGTATTGACTCACGTCACCGACGTAGTCCTTCAGCACTCCTTTGTAAACATCTGATCCATTGGGTCTGTTTATGATCACTCCTGGAGTAGGGTTACTGGACACACACAAAAACACAGTCATATGAACCTCTGTAGTGAAAAGGCTTATGGTTTTTAAGAAGCAAAACTGGTAAATTGATTCTTAAAAGCATGACAATTATAAAAAGACTGCTTTCTTTTCAGTTTATCAAACATAGGTTAAAATTTAACCCCTAAAGCATGTGACTAAGTCAACTATAAGATAAAACATCGCTTTCTTTCATTGTCTAATTCAGCGGGAACACCTGACCTACATATGAATTCATAAAAAGGCCACTAAAGCAATAAATGTCACAGCTGTGCAACTTCCAATAAAAATATAAAGATTAAAATGACCTCTTTTTCCCTCATGATTCTGAATGCCAAACAGTCCAAATATAGACATTAAATTAAAATATTATTATTACACTATTATATACACTACCTGTCAAAAGCTTTTGAATATTAAGATTTGTCATTATTTTTTTAAGACATTTCTTCTGCTCACCAAGCCTGCATTTATTTGATCCAAAGTACAGCAGAAACAGTAAAATTAAGAAAAATTTTTACTATTTAAAATAACTGTTTTCTTTTTGAAGATATTTTAAAATGTCATTTATTCCTGTGATTTCAAAGCCGAATTTTCATCATCATTACTCCAGTCACACGATCCTTCAGAAATCATCTCAATATTCTGATTTGCTGCTCAAAAAACATTTATTATTATTATTATTATTATTATGTTGAAAACAGATGAGTAGAATTTCTTCAGGTTTCTCTGATAAATAGAGAGTTCAGACGAACAGCATTTATCTGAAATAGAAATCTTTTGTAACATTATAAATGTCTGTATCATCGCTTTTGATCAATTTAATGCATTCTTGCTAAATAAAAGCATTATTTTCTATAATTTCTGTTGTATTTTGGATCAAATAAATGCAGGCTTGGTGAGCAGAAGAGACTTTTTAAAAAAAAAAAAAAACAAAAAAAAACATTAACAATCTGTTCAAAAACATTTGACTGGTAGTGCAGATATAGGCTCCATTCGGATTATGCAAAATAAATAAAACATTTATATTTTAAAGTGAAATGCAATGCGATTTGTGAGATTAACTCTAAAAGGAAGCATACACTCAATTTACAATCTTGACACAAACATCTGAAATGCCAACCACTATCACGACCATGACAAAAAAAAAACCCTAACAAGTTACAATTCACGCATTTTTCCTGTTGGTACACTTTGGTCTTCTGGTGGTTAAATTAGATACTTGTGACTTCTGCAAAGGAGCTGACTCAAAGCTTTGTTTTTGTGTGTACATGTGTATGCATCCGTGCATGTGGTGAAGCTAAATAACTTTTTATGTCTGCTTTTTTAAGTCACCACTTTACCAAAACGATTTAGGGGAAGTGAACATATTGGTGTTGGTAAAAATTTACCCAGACCTTTCTTTTTAGTATCTAAAACAGCTAACAGCACATTTTCTACACTCTGAGGGAATGAGGGTAAAGTGCTTGTTCTTCTCTCACTATTCTGCATTTGAGCAAAGTAACTCCAGGTCATAAATCACTTCTTAGTAAGCTTGATCCAATATCTCTTGGTTCACTAGTCCAAATCTCACTATACCAGTGGTTCTCAACCAAAAGCCAGGGTCAGCAAACTTCCAAGGCGGGCCCAATAACTCTTAAAATTATTTACTGTAAATTGTTTATAAATTTTAAACACTCTTAATTAACATGCTAAAAGAACATATGCAAGATTAACCTGACATTTTTTTTAAGAAAATTGATTAAAACAGAAGTAGGAACATAAGCTTTGAATATGAGAACCACTACACTATACTAACACAAATTTGTTCAAATAACACATCATACTCACTTAGGGCTCTGAGCAAGATCGTCATACATCATCACCACAATCTGCTCATCGGGAATCCCGTTCTTATGGACAATCTGGTACGCATGGCACACGTCGGCCTATAAACACACAAATAAATCAGAATAAATATCTAAACAGACTTCAGATATCACAACTGACTACCAGTTTGGAAAAACCCATGTACTTTCTCCACCTCAGGTCAGAACAGGTCCACTCTCACCTGGTGTCTGTAATTGTACCAGCCATTCGATCCAGCCACGATCACGACCCAGTGCTTCCCATTTTCTGGCTGCTCGGCAGGGAAACCACTCACCACCAGCCCCAAGCTCAGGGCAAGACCTATAACTGCTACAGTCTGTGGGCTCATCTCTGCAATCTACCGGGAACAGACATGCAAAATATTCAGAAGAAAACACAACGCATTCTATTAAAAGGTCAAAGATTGTAAACTTCCTTTAAAAGGCATTTGTATTTGTCATACTATGAAAGGTACTTAACTTGATGACTTTAAATTTTGCTAATAATATAATATACATGATATATAATATTATAATACCGGTATATTGTAAATACCCATTACACTTTCAGGTGGCTTTTCACTAAGCCTTTATAGTTATGCAAATAAAGCAGTGTTGACTATCACGTGTCAACACATGTCCTATATAAAGTCTGTTTACAGTAAGGCAGCGATAAAATATTAAGTGTGAAACTATAGAAAGCGTTCTTCTGAGTTAATTTATTTATTATTCTGAACACTTCATATTTACAAAAAATTAAGTAGTTGATTAATACAGTTATTGTTACTACTGTAAGTCTACTGTAAGCAGAATAAGATATAATTTTGTTAAATGTCTCGTTTTAGATGATAATGGTAGCATGTGCTACATTTACTTGTGGTAATAAATGGCTGTTTACTAAGGTATATTTCTGTAAGTGGTCTAGCAATCATCCTGTAAACATACAAGGACATCAGATACAACAATAACATAGGCCATAGAGGGATTTACACTGTACTCCTGTTAGCTTACTGTGGTATTTACCCTGCAGTTGATTAATTACACAAACCATGACCAAATAAAATGAGTACAGTTATTTTAAAACAAAAATATTAGTAGTTTTTATGCTCTTACCCGTTCTGTACGCGCTACCCGAGCTGACTGTACCGGAGAAACGCGACGCTTTATTACAAACAGTGCTACGAGGGCGCATGCGTACGAGCCAATCAGAACAAACGGACAGCATTCGCTATCCAATCAGATCAACGCGGCGGTGCGGCATCGAATCACATTTGACCCCTGGGCGGAGCCTCAACTGACCGCCTGACTAGATGGTCATGTGCAACGAGTTGACTGAAAACAAAACAAGAAGAGAGAGGAAGCTTTTTGAAAGTATAGTAATGCATTTGAAGTGGTTTGCCGCTAGACAAAGAAAGTGTAACCGTTATGAAAGTTTAGGGGAAATGCCTCAGATCATTTAGGGGATTTAATGATTGGTTAGTAAAATTTTATTAATCATTTAACTGGCAAGCATCAGTAGGTACCTGCCCTACTTTTTATTATCTGGGAAGAAAATATTCGAGCACATGATCACGTCATCTGTCTGTCATATGACTGCTATTTCACTACACCCACGCATATTTTTTATAGCTGGGTTGATCTCAACTGTTGTGCTGATTTTACAGGTGTCTTGATAGTAATCAAGAACATGTCAGCATATCATGATATAAGACCATTGTATATGCAATTCTAATAGAAAATAAACCTGATACACAAGTAATTATGAATTACACATGTACATCTCATAATGCTAGTTTTAGATGACAAAAACCTCTCTGTCCTGGAACTGAAAGATCACCGTAAAACCTTTGATAGGCCTACCAAATATGCGTTTTATCTTGGAAATAATTACAGCAGTATTAATATTCTTTTACTAATTTTAGAATTCACTGTAACTTCTTCTGCAGGTGTACACATCTGATGAAAGCCACACACAAGCTTGTTCCTCAAAAAGTCCCCTCAAAATTTTAATAAATTTTCATATATGATCTCTGATTCCCAGGGCTGCATGAAGACCTATGACTTACTGCAGGCCCCCCCCCATCACAATAATGATATATATATATATAGAGAGAGAGAGAGAGAGAGAGAGAGAGAGAGAGAGAGAGAGATCCTTATATATATATATATATATGATTTTTAGCCTATCAGGTTTTTTGCATTCAATTTTCATAATTCAAAAAAAAACGAGCCTAATAAAAATAAGCTTACTAACGCGCGCATTTGCCAAAATTAATTCTGCCTTGCTGCTTAATGTCCTTGAACAGTTACATTTGTTTTAAACCATAACGCTTGATATGCATTTAAATAAAAGGATTAGCCAACATCATGACGCGCAAAACGATTTACATATTTCGACCAGGTTATCTCTCAACCCATAAGCGAATATACGTTTTACTGCTTTCAAAGAAAGGTGTAAAAAGCGCATGGTCTTGTTTGCAATTACATATACTGTGCGTAACAAATTTATTAGACCACCACCCAATGTAAGGTTTGTGCCACAGCTGCCCTAAACTAAGTATTGGTGATAACCAATGTTATGTTTGTTTCTGTAATGATTAGTGTAAGATCTTTAGTCACAGTAGTGTTTCGAATGCTAAAATACAATTAGCTATTGTTGGGACTGAATGGATTCAAAATAGATTGCACAAAAGTTTAATCAAAATCAAGTCTTTGGGAACAACTAGAAAATATTTGGAAGCCAGTAAAAATCAGTAACAATGGAGACTGTGGAAAATTGCATTAAAATGATGCTGGCAAGAATGCATGCTTTTATCAAGGCCAAAAGAGGCCATACAAAATAAAAATCAAATATTTTTTTTATTTCTATTTTTATTTATTTATATATCTATATTTCTCGGTTCGATACGATTTTGTTGTTATCAATTCAATCTTTTGACGCCAAATTGCCGCAAATTCTAATGTGAAAGTAAAATGCGCATTTGCACATTTGCAATGCACAGGCATTTACAAGCTATTTAAAAGCGAATAAAAGCGAGGAAAAGAGGGAAAACTCTGCCTCACCGTCACAACCCTACTGGAAAGTGGGAGATGCTAATGGTCTAATCGGATTCAATGATTTATGCTAAGCTATGCTAAAAGTGCTACCGCCAGACCTGGCGATTCGCTGAATGGATTAAAAAACGGTAAAACACATCTGTTTAACTCTAGGGGAGTTGGAAAATGAGCCTATTTCAAAAAAAAAAAAAAAAAAAAAGTGGAGTGTTCCTTTAACTTTCGTTACATTTTTTTTTTTAAACAATCAGTAGGACACATTTGTGACCCTGGACGACAAAACCAGTCATAAGGATACATTTGTCTGACCTAAAAGCTGAGTAAATAAGCTTTCCATTGATGTGTGGTTTGTTAGGATAGGACAATATTCGGTCGAGATGCATCTACTTGAAAATCTAGAATCTTACTAAAAAAAAAAAAAAAAATCTTAATGTTGGGAAAATCGCCTTTAAAGTTGTCTAAATGAAGTTTAGCAATGCATATGACTAATCAAAAAAATAACTTTTGCTATATTTAAGGTAGGAAATTTACAAAATATCTTCATGGAACAGGATCTTTAAGTAATATCCTAATGATTTTTGGCATAAAAGAAAAAAACTATAATTTTAACCCATACAGTGTATTGTTGGCTATTGCTACAAATATATCAGTGCTACTTAAGGCTGGTTTTGTGGTCTAGGGTCACATTTCTTAATACTTAGGTCACATTTTCGAAACTCATCACTCAGTTCTCCTTACCAAATTTCTGCTTGGCAAAGCAGATCCCAAGACACTTGCACTATCAAACACTACCAAATCACTTCATACATGTCTCAATCAAGTCATTCCTCCTTAACAACTGCAAAGTTTGTCACCCAACAAACACACTTTGTTACATATATGTGAGCCTGGACCACAAAACCAATCATAAGGGTCAGAGTTTTACACATAATCTGAAAGCTGAATAAAGCTGAGTAAATAAGCTTTTCACTGATGTATGGTTTGTTAGGATAGGACAATATTTGGCAAAGATACAACTATTTGAATATATGGAATCTGAGGGTGTAAAAAAATCTAAATATTGAGAAAAATCGCCTTAAAAGTTGTCCAAATCAAGTTCTTAATAATGAATATTACTAATCAAAAATTAAGTTTTGATATATTTACAGTAGGAATTTTACAAAATATCTTCATGGAACATGATCTTCACTTAATTTCCTAATGATTTTTGGCATAAAAGAAAAATCAATAATGTTGACCCATACCATGTATTTTTGGCTATTGCTACAAATATACCCCAGCAACTTTAGACTGGTTATTGTGGTCCAGGGTCACATATTTGAATGTCCATTATGCTAATATGAGTAAATATAAAAATCATGAAGAAAACTTTACTCCACAATCAGGACTTGTTTGTAGTTTGTTATCTTATGACATTTCTGAGGAAATTCAGATTTTTCCTTTTAACTGTCATTGTCAGTATGAGAATACCTAAGTGTAAAAGGACACCAGTTAAACAGGTTTTGCACACTGTGAAATGTAACGTTTTCCCAAAAAGCTCTTTATTTTTATCTATTTTAAGACATCAGCTTTATTTAGTGCTTTTCTTTATCCTAAAGACATGGTATCGATATACATTTTATGCCAGTGATCACAGCCAAAGCAATTAATCAGTATAAAAACATTAGTGATTGGCAAACGCAGCCATTTCCTTGTTAACCACCCACTGGTTTGTGTCGTCTCATGACATCTCATGGCTATTTTAAAGGGCTGCAACCTTCGTCCCTAAATCACATGAATACGACTTCACGTCCTTGATGCACTTCAATTCATGTTTCACATAAAAGAATATCATCAGTCACTCGGCAGCAGGGCTAAATAATATTTATGCATTGTCTTTATTTGTCCTGTAAATGAAAAACAATATAACAAAATGTAAATACAATAATAAATATTCAAAGCCCAAATCTTTTTACAGACACATTTATATATTCATACATAACTACACGTGGTTAAACACCACTTCTGTCCTCAAGCTAAAGAAAAAAAAAACCTGTCAAAATGGCAGAAAAGAATCGAGTGTCGATGATTTCGCATTTTGCATTCCAAAGGCAACGGTAACATGGCGATTCAAACCGTGGAGGAATAAATAACGTGTGATCTTAGAAAGTAGTGCACAGCTGCAAATCAAAAACAAAACAAATCATAGTGCAAGTTAAAGTTTCTCATAACACCTCTCTGTTTTCAAATGGATCCTCAACAAAATAAACAAGGATGAAGAGTAAGGATATATCAGAAGCACCTGCTTCCGTTTTATCATCGTCATCATCATCCTCAACGTGATCAATCTGTCTGTCTTGGCAGCTAGTAAAACAGTCTGTCACATGATTCACCGCATGTCCAGGGCAGCACTGTGCACCTGACGTAATTTGGCAGAAATATAAAATAAAACTTAATTATAGCTGTAATAAAAAACTCTTCTCTGCGTGCTCATCAAGCTCGGTAGTAGTGTTCCCTGTGAGTTTGCATGTGTTTACAGACAGCCGATGAGATGCATAGAACCCAAAAAACAGAATGAGACCGCAGCTGCTCGTAAAGGAGAGAAGAAGAGAGAGAAGAGTTTACAGGAGCTGATCTCTCATGCAGCATATCTGAGGAACACAGAGCAAGGCAGCTTTCTGTCCAGATTCGAGCAAGTGTGCTTCTTGCAGCGTGTGTGAGTGTGTACGTTCTCCATTTGCACGATTCCCTGGCTTCCTGCGCCCTGATCAGCAGCTGGAAGTGTGAGTGTGGCCTCATTCTTCCTTTGGGCTGACATTAGACGGGTGCATCCTCACACTTCTGCCCCCAGTTCAATCACTCCAGTCTCTATAATGGGAACCAGTTTATCATCCACCTGGACCAGCAGGATGGTCTTATCAATGTGAGACCGACTAACCGGATCACGACTGCAAGGCACCCAACGATGAACCACCTGTTGGGAGAGTGAGAGTAGTGGTTCAATTAGGATAAAAATGTGGGGACATGTTTAAGTGACATTAAAAAAATATGCAAAAAGTCCAAAATGTGGTCCTAAAATATGCTTGAATTCTTCAGAAAAGTGCTCTGTATTTTATTTTATTTTTTTTAAATTTTGATGCGAAATATGACTTACACAGGGTGTCTTACAATAAGAAATAATTACAATTTTTCCCCGTTTTTTTTTGGTTTATTTTGCATTAAGGTAATGGGAATTTAGGAAAATATGCTTAATTACCATTTAAGGGTTCAAAAGATTCCTACATTTTTTTTTTTCCTTTTTGATTTTGGTGTAAAATATGTGACCCTGGATCACAAAACCAGTCTTAAGTAGCATTGGTATATTTGTAGCAATAGCCAGCAATACACTGTATGGGTCAAAATTATCGATTTTTCTTTTATGCCAAAAATCATTAGGATATTAAGTAAAGATCATGTTCCATTAAGATATTTTGTAAATTTCCTACCTTAAATGTATCAAAACTTAAAAGGTGATTTTCTCAATATTAAGATTTTTTTTTTTTGCACCCTCAGATTCCAGATTTTCAAATAGTTGCATCTCAGCCAAATATTGTCCTATCCTAACAAACCATACATCGGTGGAAAGTTTATTCATTCAGATTGTATAAATTATGTTGTATAAATCTCAGTTTTAAAAAATTGACCCTTATGACTGATTTTGTTGTCCAGGGTCACATATGACCTGGACAGTGGACATGTGCTTTGACACCTGTCCTTTGGATTTGGGATCAGGAAAACTACAGAGACATCTGATGACATCCTAAATTACTTCAGGGGGATGATGCAGCCAAAAGTGTGTGTGACCCATACAGAAATGTACTATATGACATATATTGCCCTATATCAAGAGCGATACTGCCAAATATACCTATAAAGGTATAAATAAGGTTCACACAAGAACATTCTCTGGGTAGATGATGGTACAAGATTATCTGTAAAATATGAACATATGCTTACATCTATATGATTATTTTTATATGATATTATGTAGCAACTATATGTCAATAACATTTTTCTTTATATATTCAACTTTATTAAAACAACATACAGTATACATACAAAAATCTGTTTAAATGCATTTAAAACATTTATTGAAAAACACACACTGCTGTTCAAAAGTTTGGGATCAGTAAGATTTTTAATGCTTTTTAAAGAAGTTTCTTATGCTCATCAAGGCTGTATCTATTTGATTAAAAACACAGAAAAACATTTTTGTGAAAAATTCTTGTAATTTAAATGACAGTTTTCTATTTTAATATATTTTAAAATATAATTTATTCCTGTGTAGCAGTGCTGAATTTTCAGCATCATTACTCCAGTCTTCAGTGTCACATGATCTTTCAGAAATCATTCTAATATGCTTATTTATAATCAATGCAGGTTGTGCTGCTTAATATTTTTTTGGAACCTGTAATACTTTTTTCAGGATTCTTTGATAAACAAAAAGTTAATTTATAATAGAAAAAATAGACATTTCAAAATAGAAATTTCGTCTTACAATATACAGTACTATTCAAAAGTTTAGGGTCAGTAAATTTTTTTTTGTTCAAAGAAATGAATACTTTTATTCAGCAAGGATGTGTTAAATGGATAAAAAGTGATAGCAAAGACTTATATTGTTAGAAAAGATTTCTGTTTTGAATAAATGCTGTTCTTTTTAAATATTCAAAAAAATACTAAGCAACACAGCATATTAGAAGGATTTCTGAAGGCTCATGTGACTGAAGACTGGAGTAATGCCTGATGAAAATTCAATGCTGTGCCAATAGTAGAAATTGCTATGACATTTCACAATATTACTGTTTTTTTCTGTATTTTTGATCAAATAAATGCAGCCTTGAAGAGCATAAGAGAAATCTTACTGATCCCAAACTTTGGAATGGTACAGTATATAAACAGAGAATTTTGTATGTATGTTTGTTTAATAAAGTTGCATATATAAATAAAAATATATTTTTGACATATTTAATTGCTACATATAATACCAGCGAGGCCTCGCTTTGATATGTAGCGCAGTAGCGCTTTAGGTGACCCAAGTTCAAGTCCCGACTGGACCTTTCCCAATAACAACCCCCCTCTTCACCACTTTGCTTTCTGAGTGTCTACACTGACAATCACAATAGATTAAATGAAAAGAAAAAAAAAATACATCTATCTTTTATATTTACTAATACACATATATAAATATACACACCTGCATAGGCCAGATATATATGTTAATATGTAAAATTGTTCCAACTACTTTTTAATTCATATGACCACATTTCATATATGGAAATGTAACACATGTACATATATTACATTTGCATATGGGGACTGTGCTATTTAAGGTTTTTAAAAACATTTTTATTTAGCTTTGCGTGAACTATTCCTTCATCCATAACAACACTGGTGTGTGATGTACTCACGTGACCCTCCATGCCTTCTAGGGGACTCCACTCCCTCCAGAAATTACGTCCAGATCTCAGTCTCATGCTCTCATCTGGCCACACCAGCTCCTTTCTCTTGGGATGATTCATTACATCCAACACCTGACTCACATCCACAATCTACATACAAAACATGCATTTGCTTCATTATAACAAATTTCACACAATTAAAGGGCCAAATACAAGAAGGCCAGATACTCACCTGCACTCTGTAGGAGATGTCGTCCCTTCTCAGACAGGACAGCGAGGGATTGTGATGATGATGGTGGATGTAGTGAAGATGATGGTGGGGGTGAGGATGGCTGTCCGTCCCCAGCCCTAAGGCTTCGTTTCCCAGCAGGCTGGCGAGAGTGTGGGCGTGTCGTTTGCAGGGCGGGATGGAGTGGGCTGAGAGGGAGCTGGAGGGGCCGGGAGGGTCGGGGTTGGCGGCTGAGGCGTTGGTGCCCAGCCGGAGTTGAAGGGAGGTGGGCAGCGTGCGGAGAGAGAGCTGGCTGCTGGAGGAACGTCTGCAGGGCTCCAGACCCGTCACAGACGTGCGGAGTGAAGACTGGCGGCTGCTGCTGTGACGATACGAGGACGACTGACTGACGACAGACGCACGAGCAGGAGACTGACGAACCAAACCAGACTGGACAGACTGAGAACTCTGACTTGTACCTAAAGAGAGAGAGAGAGAGAGAGAGAGAGAGAGAGAGAGAGAGAGAGAGAGAGAGTGACGGTAGGTTAGTCTCTTTTTTATTTATCTACTAACTATCTACCTATTCATTTCATCCTCTTTTTATCTATTCATCCATCAGTCTATCCAATATCCATTCATCCGTTTATCTATCTTTTTA
Source organism: Cirrhinus mrigala (assembly GCA_036247105.1). Classification (NCBI taxonomy): domain Eukaryota; kingdom Metazoa; phylum Chordata; class Actinopteri; order Cypriniformes; family Cyprinidae; genus Cirrhinus; species Cirrhinus mrigala. Next base: position 26,512,418 of record CM070019.1, read on the forward strand.
TCTATCCATCCTTCTATCCATCTATCAATCTATCCATCAGTCCATCCATCCATCAGTTTATCTATCTTTTTATCCATCCATCCTTCCATCTGCTTATCTATCTTTTTATCCATTCATCCACCCATCCATCCATCCATCAGTCTATCATCAATCCATTTATTTATAATTTTATCTATCAATACATACATACATAATTCAATAATACAGTCCATCCATCCATCTTTTTATCCAACCATCTGATTATCTGTCTTTTTACCCATCCATCCATCCATCCATCATTTTATCTATCCATCCATCAATCAGTCTATTCATCCATCTATGTTTATCTGTCTTTTTTACCCATCAATCTATCAGTCTATCCATCAACCCATATTTTTATCCTTTCCATCCATCCATCCATCCATCCATCTATCATTAATCTATTTATTTATCTCTCTGTCCATCCATCTGTTTTTCTAACTTTTTATCTATCCATCCATATATTTATCATTTTATCCATCCATCCATGCATTCATCCATTCATCTATCAGTCTTTCCATCCATGTTTATCCATCTTTTTATTCATCCATCCATCCTTTTATCAATCCATCAGTCTATCATCAATCTATTTATCTATCAGTTCATCCATCCACTTATCTTTATCATTCTATCCATCCATCAGTATATCCACCCATCCGTTTATCTATCTTTTTATCCATCCTTCTATCCATCCATCAGTCTATCAATCAATACATTTATCACTTCATCCATTCATCCGTTTATCTATCTTTTTACCTATCAATCTATCAGTCCACCCATTCCATCCATCTATATTTTATCCATCCATCCATCCCTTCATCTATCTATCCATCCATCAATGTTTATGCATCTTTTTTATTCATTCATCCATCTATCTTTTTATCCATCCATCCTTCTATCAATCCATTTATCAGTTCATCCATCCATCTGCATAACTTTTTATCCATCTATCCATCTATGCATTCATCAATCAGTTTATCCATCCATGTTTATCCTTTTATCCATCAATCCTCAGTCTATCCATCATCCATCCATCCAACCACCCATCTATCTATCTATATTTTCATCCATCCATTTATTTATCATTTTATACATCCATCCATTCTTACATATATTCATCTATCAGTCTATCCATCCATGTTTATCCATCTATCCATCCATCCATCAGTCCATCATCAATCCATTTATTTACAGTGGGTAAAATAAGCATTAATTTTCACCAGATCTTGACAACAACCTAAGCAATCCATACATACAAATAAAACATACGAATAATTTCAGAAATTAAGTTATGTGTAATAAAATGGAATGACAGAGGGAAAAAGTATTGAACTACTGAAATTTATTTAACACTTTGTAAAAAAGCCTTTGTTGGTAATGACAGCTTCAAGACGCTTTTGTATGGAGAAACTAGTCTGTAGGCCTCTTCTATGAACTCTGATCTTTAGTTCTTATTTTCTATTGGATTCAAGTCAGGTGATTGGCTGGGCCATCCTTGCAGCTTTATTTTCTTTTTCTGAAACCAATTGAGAGTTTCCTTGAAGGTGTTTGGTATCATTGCCTTGCTGAAATGTCCACCCTTGTTTCATCTTCATCGTCCTGGTACTGTAGGTGTTGGGACTGAACTAGCTAATATTAATTTTCACTGATAAGGGGCAGGACTGATAGATTTCAGCTGATGTCTTGGCTTTCCATGCCTTTTTGCACCTCCCTTTCTTCATGCGTTCAATACTTTGTCATTCCATTATGTCATTTCATTTTATTACACATAATTTATGAACTTATTTTATTTTCATGTATGTATGGATTACTTGAGTTGTTATGTATGGGATTTATTGAGGAAAATGGTGTCGTGTTCAATACTTATTTTACCCTCTGTATCTATCAGTTCATCCATTCATCTGCTTATCTATCTTTTTATCCATCCATTCTTCCATTTATCATTTTATCTATCCAGCCACCCATTCATACATTCATCTACATGCCTGGACAACAAGATCTGAATTGTGCCACAATCATTCCAACTTTTCACAATGCTTTGTCATGCTTGTTTTGATGAACTTTTCTAGTTTCGTTCTGCTCTTGCAGATTCTGTGCCAATAAACATATATTATACCAATAAAATGTCACGTTAAACCTAAAAACTCTGACAAAGGATCTGCAAATATTAACCAGGTTAGGCCTCATTACAAGAGAAAATACATCATCATGAAATGCAAATTACACAGTAAACATGTCTGTGATCAACCAGTAAGTGATGTCTAAGCACTGATGCGCGTTTACCCAGAGAATGAGGTGTGTAAGCATGCAGCGCTGTGGGTCCTGAGCTGTGCTGGGAATCACTCGCCCCTGTCCCAGAATTCCCAGAATTCCCACTGCCACATGACAAGCCGCCGGCGTCACAATCTTCAACATTCCCACCACTGTTACAGCCAGCGCCACAGCCCTTACGCAGTCTGCAGTGAGAGAGATGAATGCCGATTTTATAACAATCTAAACATGTCCATTCTTGTTTAATTTAACCACACACACAAACCTGTGCCATGTATTGACGATAAAGTTTCGTATGTTGGCAATGCTGATTGGTCCTCCCAGTATGTGTCCCAGCTGAGGGTGCGTATTACAGTAAGATGTTGTCAGAGGTGACACATAGATGGGGTATCCAATTGGCTGATCGCATGAAGAGTTGATCATGTTTCGTAGTGCTTGCTTGGCATTCTGGATGCTTCCACGCTCCGGGTTACGATTCCGCAAAAACACCAATTCCTGCTGCTGTCCCGCCCACAGGCCGCGAACACACTCCTTATTCACCTAATAGTATTCACACATGGAAAATAATTTGTATTTTTCCTATCAGTCTACTTTCTTCCATTTTATCGTGTCTTTTTGTCCTCACTCACCTTTATGACCCTGAAGCTGAGGTAGCGTCTATTAAGCATGATGATCTTGTATTCGTTGGTCCCTTCGTCCAACACGTGTCTGAGGGCGAGCAGAGAGGGAGAATTGGACAGGACGGCGCTACGCCAGGCAGGGTCACCCTCGTGAGCGATCACCAGTGTCTGCTCGTGCGAAGAGATCGCCTCAAACAATACTGATGATTCCTCATACTCATCAGGGGATGTGAAGTGATCCTGCAGAAAGAGTTCAAATATGACCCAAAAGCACAAAATAATACACATTTTATGAGACACAGAGAACAGGTGACATTAATATTTGTCTCACCTGGTGCAGTTTTAGCGACATGCGGATTCCAGGGACAACCACCTTCCTCAGCAGTTCCATGTCTGTAAAGATCCATTCATCTCTTACAGATGAGATCCGGAAATCACCCTTAAACAAGGCATGCAGCCCATAAAGGAAAGACTCCAGATTACTGTAAAAACACAAACACACACCATCAGAACAAACAAACTGCATAAATGTCTTCCTAACAAGCTTTTTGGAAAAACTCCATCATAGTACAGGATTTTTGCTCCCCCACCTGGACATATGGTGAGATGCAGTTCCCAGAGCTCTCCTTCCCAAAACGCACAGACCATAACACAACAAAACCAACGGAGAGTCTTTCTCATTGTCCAGTGGCTGAAAGAAATAGAGAAACAGACAGCAGGAAGGTTAAACGTTTGTTTTAAAACACTGCCATTCAAAAGTTTGGGGTCAGTGCGATTTTTTTAATTTCTTTTTCTTTTTTTTTTTTAAGGAAATTGATACTTTTATTCAGCGAGGATGCATTAAATTTATCAAAAGTGACGGGAGACGTTTATTACAAAACTAATAATATGCAGTTTTTCTTAACTTTTCTAAAGATAAAAGGATCCTTAAAAATGTATCACAGTTTCCACAAAAATCAATGTTTCTTGAGCAGCATATTAGAATGATTTCTGAAGGATCATGTGACGAGACTGAAGTAATGATGCTGAAAATTTAGATTTGTTATCACAGGAATTAAAAGAGAAAACAGGCATTTTAATGTTTTACAATATTTTCCAATATTACTGTTTTTACTGTATTTTTGTTGATCATAAGAGACTTTTTTTTGTTAAAAAAAAAAAAAATTTTTACTAACAACAAATTATAAATGGTAGTTTAGATCACTTTCCACTCATCAGCTTTAAAGGGATCCTCATGTATTTGTATGGCTTAATGTGACACAAATGATGTCTCTTACTGAAATATGTAGTAGAAAACCCAACACATTTGTGTAATAAAATAAAATCCACATCGCTTTATACATATTTTGGACTATGGGGGGGCTCCCATTATTTCGAATTACGTCAAATGGTTGCACTCGGTGAGCTACTGGAGCTAGCTGTTGCTATTTTTACCACAACACAACTTGGAAAATAAAATACTGATACGATGACCACAGCTACAGCTAAAGTTGTGTTGTGGTAAAAATAGCAACAGGTAGCATCAGTAGCTCATCAAGTGCAACCATTTGACGTCATCCAAATAATGGCGACCACCATAGTCCAAATTATGTATAAAACAACATGGATTTTTTTAAAATAACGTAAATTTTTCATGGGTTCTCTACTATATATTTCTTTTATATTAAGCCATACAAGTCTTAATACCAGAAGTTCTCTTTAAAGGGGTCATCGGATGCCCATTTTCCACGAGTTGATATGATTCCTTAGGGTCTTAATGAAAAGTCTCTAATTTACTTTCATTAAAAATTCTCAATGGTTTTGTAAAACAACACCCTTTTTACCTTGTCAAAATGAGTTCTGCAAAAATTATCTCATTCTAAGGGGTTGTTCCTTCAAATGCAAATGAGCTCTGTTTGCCCCGTCCCTCTCTTCCCTCTGTGGAATGACGAGCTTGTTTACTTTAGCCGCGTTTAGCCACTAAACTTCCTAACTACCACGTCATAAGGACAGGCGATCACAAAGATTCATAAAAAAAATGCTTATACACAATTCTGCTGTAAGTGAAGCTGGATCACGAATGATTTGCGCGAACATAGATGGATATATGTGGATCGGGAGGCGCATTCCCTTCACAAACAAACATAATCCACTTCATCTTCAGCGGCTCAGATGTCGGAGTAAGTGACGACCACTATGTTCATTATTACATCCAGCAACACAACATCTCAATCGCTTAATCAGAGATATTCTTGTCTAACTTCCATCCCTGCTCTGGCATCAAAACATGGAAAGTTACTGGACTGTGACAGCTGGTCTGTGGTAAGAGGCTCATGTCAATCAGTCGGTGAGACGGCACACCGACAGGCATCTGAGAACGGCTCGATTTGAAAAAGGGGATATTATTTTTACAGATTAATTAAAAACCACTGCATAGATTTTTATCATTATAGAGTAGATTTGTACATACACTGCCAACACACATTAATGTTCAAACAACATGAAAAAGTGAAGTTTGCATCCGATGACCCCTTTAACATATTCATCAGACATGTCATATGTTTACCTTCTCTCTTCGTGAGTTGCAGTACTGGATCCAGCTGAGGTAGACAGAGCAGAAACTGTCTCTAGAGATTCCAGCCAGTCTGTGGTCATAGTCTTCATCAATATTAGGGTTAAAAGTCGGATCCAGGTCAACATAATTTCGCTCTCCACAGCTCTTCAAACCCTCCAGTAGGGCTTCATTTGCCAACCACTCCTCCAGTTTAGGAGAAGCAATGACATAGTAAATGATGCCCTACAAACATACAAACACACATAAATAAATAAATGATTTTAAATAATTACTTTTACATTACTTTTTGTTAACTGGTCTAGCCAATTATCAACAGAGCAGTTTGGTATAGGATCAGAAAACTTGTCTGCTGACCTTAACGTAGTAGGTGGTGAGGATTCGCCGCAGATCAAACACCTGCAGCATAGACGCGGCACTGTTATCGGTGATGCTGTAGCCCTCCAGGGCGTATTTAGTGACCAGAACCTCCCACGCCAACCAGCGCTGCCCGAACGCAGCGTTAAAGGACAGCAGATGGGGGAGATGACCAGGCTCACAGCAACAACAGCTTTCATCTTCTTCAACTCCCTCTGTTATCGCTTCCACCTCCCTCTGCTGGCAATACGTCCCTGAGATAGAAAGATGAGAAGAAACGAGAAAGAATCTTTTAAACAGACTAATTTATTCCTTTCAAAATTAACAACAAAATATTATATGATTCCTAGAAGTAAAAAGGACTGTTTTAGCTACATTATAATATAAACAATGTGTAATTCAAATGTCATTAATTCCCATGATGGCAAAGATGAATTTTCAGCAGTCATTATTCAAGTCTTCAGTGTCACATGATCCTTCAGAAACCATTCTAATATGATGATGTACAGCTCAAGAAACATTTCTTATTAAAATCAATGTTGAAATTACTGCTTAATATTTTATGTGGAAATCATGATACAATTTTTCTGGATTCTTTGATGAATAGAGAGTTCAAAAGAACAATTTTTTGAAATAGAAATCTTTTGTAACACTATAATGCCCAGCCGTTTGCTGGGATCAATTTAATGCATCTAAATTTTCTTCTATGAATAAAAGTATTCATTTCTTTCAAAAATCTGACTGACACAAAGCTTTTAAATGGTACAGTATAACGAATTGATTTCTCTTTCAATTTTCGTCTACTCTCTCTCTCTCCCTATCTTTTCTTAGGGCCCTAGGAATTCCATTATATTTTTTTTCAGTTTTAATTTTAATTTTTATTTTTTTTGGTTTTAATTTTTCTAGACTCCGTTTTGATGGTTACATTTAATATTTAAGGCCCTATGAAATACAAGCTTTTTTTCTTCAAATTCAGTTTTACTTTTACCAAATTCTGTTTTATATTAATTTTCTGGATTCCACTTTAATAGTTTAATTAAATTTTAATAAATCGAAGCAATCCCTTGGACCATTAGGATCTTACTATAAAATGACTAAAGAGTTTTGATATTTTTCCTATTTAAAACTTGATTATTCTGTAGTTGCATCGTGTACTAAGACTGGCGGAAAATGAAAAGTTGCGATTTTCTAGGCTGATATGGCTAGGAACTATACTCTCATTTCGGCGTAATAATTGCTGCTGCACCCATGCGCAATGATATTACGCAGCGCCTGAACGTGACCGGCACTAAGTTTGTGTAGATGCAGAGTTGCTTGATTGTTACGCAGGAATGAGAGTATAGTTTCTAGCCATATCGGCCTATAAAATCGCAACTTTTCATTTTCCGACAGTCTTAGTACATGATGCAACTACAGAAGAGTCAAGTTTTAAATAGGAAGAATATCGAAACTCTTTAGTCATTTTATAGTGAGACGCTAATGGTCTAATCGGATTCAATGATTTATGCTAAGCTATGCTAAAAGTGCTACCGCCAGACCCGGCGATCGGCTAAATGGATTCAAAAACGGTAAAGCTCATCTATATAACTCTAGGGGAATTGGAAAATGGACCTATTTTCAAAAAAAGTGGAGTGTTCCTTTAAGTAATTTTTTTTCTATCACCATTTCTTCAAGTTAAACCAATTTTTTTTTTGACGGGATGCCGTGAAAACATTTAAGTTTCTGTTTGATATGACGATAGTTTTTCTCAAAAGAGACAGTAAAATATTTCTGAAGTGACTTTCAGAGCAGCTCTAGAGACTGTTTATGCACTTATTTAATGAGGTGACAGAGGCTAAAAACATTGTGAGCATCACGAGTGTTTCAGTACGTGTAGTAAACAACACCGCGTGTTTGCGACATTCATTCACACAGAGACTAACAGCACATGCAGGAATCGTATTTAAACCGTATTTTTGCAGCTTAATATTCACAGACATGTTATGATTTAAGTGTTCTGACCTACTTTTGATTTATTCATTTAAAATTTGGCAAATTCTGTATTATACAGTAAATTCCATTTTTATGACTGGATTCCGTGATTCCGTCCAGAAATCATAGGGCCCTACTCACCTCTAAACTCAAGTCCTCTGAGCTGGAAAGTGATGAGGCCGTTGCCGATCTCGACAAGGTGAACGAGAGCGTTGAGGTAATCAGATGCAAGGATGAAGCAGTCTCCGGTGCTGTAGTTTCCCCAGCGGCCCAGCTGCAGATCTCCACACAGAGAATGCTGCAGGGAACGTGTCAAGTGCTCATAAAAGATGGAGTTCAGGTTATTATCATCTGAACCTGACAACAAGAGAGATGAGATGAGATATCAAAGGTTTAGAGAAGTCAAACAAGTCTAGAGCAGCAAGTATAAGAGACTAAATCACAAATGATTTAACATTTACAACAGAAAATGTATGTAGCTGTACCTGGGTTTCTGTCAAGCTGCGAAGCAAGTCTAGTGTTGGAGTGATCGACTCTCTTAGTACTGAAACACAAAAATTAAATTAACAATCTTAAGAATATTTTGTGGGCTGGATAAAAAGTACTGATACATTTACTGATATTCACAATGTCTTACTTGTATTCTCTCTCCCAGAAGCGCACAGGTCGTACGTAGGAGCTGATGAAAATGGCACTGCCAAGAAAAGGGTTTAATGGAGTGGAGAACACAGCAGACACAATGGCCTGTACAAACAACATGGCAGAGTCTGAAGGGGACCGAGTCAAGGAAGAACAGCAAGAATCACAAAGACACCTGAATTTGACAAAGCCTATGAAATATGTTTAATCTGAAATATGATGTGCGTTAAGGATACGTGGCACTGCAAACGGCTGGGCGAAGGCATGGAAAGCAGAGCCCCAGGTAATCTGCCAGGGCGCGATGTAGGTATAAACAAACTTCAGCTTATAAAAGAGCTCCCATAACTACAAAACACAACACATCACAGAGTTACATAATAGAGACTTTGCACAGCATCTGAAAAACAACAAACTGTTCATTTGTGATGGATAATGTAAGAAAACCAGACGGGCAGTATCATCCTAAAAAGTTTGTTTTGTGGTATTGATAAATAAAATAAAATCAAGAAGCAGAGGGATGTTGTAGTATCTGAAGGGTTTATTTTGCGTTACTAACTGCATGGTATGCCACTTAAAACAGATGAAAATAATAAAATAAAATAAAATAAAAAATAATAATAAAATAAAATAAAGAAGCAGAGGAATGTTGTAGTTTCTGAAGGGTTTATTTTGTATTACTAACTTTATGGTATGCCACTTAATACAGATGAAATTAAATGAAATAAAACAATAAAATAAAATAAAGAAGCAGAATAAAATAAAACAATAAAATAAAATAAAGAAGCAGAATAAAATAAAATAAAATAAAATAAAATAAAATAAAATAAAATAAAATACAATAAAATAAAACAAAACAAAATAAAATAAAATAAAATAAAATAAAATAAAATAAAATGAAGCAGAGGGATGTTGTAGTATCTGAACGGTTAATTTTGCGTTACTAACTTCATGGTATGCCACTTAATACAGATGAAAATAATAAAATGAAATGAAATAAAAAATAATAAAATAAAATAAATAAAATAAAATAAAATAAAATAAAGAAGCAGAGGGATGTTGTAGTATCTGAAGGGTTAATTTTGCGTTACTAACTTTATGGTATGCCACTTAATACAGATGAAAATAATAAAAAGAAATTAAATTAAATAAAAAATAATAAATAAAATAAAATAAAATAAAATGAAATAAAATAAAATAAAGAAGCTGGGGGATGTTGTAGTATCTGAAGGGTTAATTTTGCGTTACTAACTTTATGGTATGCCACTTAATACAGATGAAAATAATAAAATAATATTAAATGAAATAAAAAAAAAATGATAAAATAAACTAAAATTAAAAAATTTAATAAAATGTAAGAGAAGAACGGTTCGGGTGAAGGGGTTAATGCTGGATAATATAGCATTTTACAAAATAAATAAATAATAATAAAAGAAAAAAAAAAATATTTGAGTTATAGAGTATAAAAATAATGTAGAGTGATATGTGAGCCATGAAATTGGAAATTTGATTGCCTGGGATAATGGTTTAGTGGCCATCATTCATAAATATCCGTATTAATCTACCACTTACTCTAAAATGCTAGCATACAATAATTCACAGAATATTTCAAGTGTCTTAAATGTGTGTCTGGAATGATTCGGACATGCTCAGAATTAGTACGATATCTCAATTCTGCAACTCTGTACTTCATTAGAACACATCACCTACATCAAATCCCCGAAAAAGTAAAAGGTCAAGACAAAAATTGATGCTGTAGGAATGAGGCCTGACCTTGCTGAAAAGGATGGACATAACGAAAAGATCCAGCAGCAACGTCTCAGAAAACTGCCGGTAATCAAATGTGAAGAACAGGACCGTGAAGAGGACAGTGACATACTGATATGTCGGACTACTGAAGGAAGAACGCAGCAGCTTCAGCCCAGCGATAGTTATCACAAGAGCTCCGACCCTGAAAGAGAGGAAGAATTAATTGACCGCTTGTAAATGATAGCGCAGAGCAACGTTTAGCTAATACACAACGATCAGTTACAGACAGTCAATTAGTTAGTCAATAAAAAAACAACAACCGTTGCACTGAATAAAAAGACATACAACATCAGGTGAGACAGAAGAGGTTATACTGACTCTGTGTTGAGTTTCTTGGGGCTGGCGAGCTCCTGTGCGCTGCCGCTTAGCTCATTAAGCACAACGAGTGGATAGAGGATGTTTTTCTCCACAAACAGCAGCCACACATGTGTACGCTCAAACCACATGACATGAGCGGCACCTGCACGCAGAAAACACACACAAACACTTCAGTACTGATAATGCTATCTGAGTTCCAGCAGAACAAGAGCATTATCTTTACATAACTTAAATTTGCAACACCTGTAAGGTGACTTACCCCGGATCTCAAACTGATAGTACTCCCTGGTTTTGAGCAGCGGGTGAGAGAAACAGTACCAGGGTAACTGCTTTCTCATCTGCGGCAACAGGTAGTGAGTTAACAGCCCTACTGCCCCAACCAGACCGTACAGAACATAGCTCAAAAAAGGCTAGAAAAGAGGAAAGAGGGACAAGAACAGTCAAAAACTGCCTGTATTTCACTGTAGATAATTATAACAATTTAAATATCTGTTTTATATTTTAACCCTTTAACTGTCACTCCCTATCTTGAATATAGACATGAAAATGCACTATCCAAAGTTAAATTTTTATAATTCATGAATGAAAACATTTTGTAATATGATTTTGATGTAAAATTTCCATGGTAATGCAATGTCTGATTTTAAAATGGTTTTCAAAAGGATGAATTTTGAGATTTTAAGTTTTCAGGTGATATATAATTTCTTAAGATTTCTATTGCGTGATAGGTAAAAAGGCAACGACGAAGGTCTTTTTGTGACAAAGGTCAGAACTCCTGTTATGATGTAGATTTTTGAGGTGCACTCTTGTCATAAATTAATCTATTACTTTTCCTACATAATTTGTAACACAAAAGGGGTAAAATATCTATCTAGGAGTCTTAGACCTTCCCAACAATATATAGTTTGTCATGATTAGATTAGGATTTATTTGTAAAATGGTGAAGTAAACTTCCCATCCCACAGAGCGGACGGTGACAGTTAAAGGTTAATATATTTTAAAACTTAATTTATTCCTATGATGCAAAGCTGAATTTTCAGCAGTCATTACTCCAGTCTTCAGTGTCACATGATAACATGATTTCTTAGCATTACCTAGGGGTGGGCAATAGACCGGTAGACATGATCAACTTGTAGAATTTTGTCAACCGGGTGACAATCGTCAGCTAAAAAGTCTTTATCTCTGTCTCTATCGCGGTTACACGATCATGTGAAGTTGCTGTGCTGTGTGATCATGAAATGTATTGTTTATATGCGCTTTTAAGCATTGCGGTTTAAAAACAACTGATTTTAAGTCACTGAAATGAAATCAGCAGCTGAGAGACTGTTTCTGAGCACTCTCAGAGAGGTGCACACACATGAAGATGATGCTAATAAGGCATGGAAGTACTGAACAGAGTTATTTTTTAGTCCTTGAACAGTTAAATACACTCACTTGTATGTGTCAAAATGCCTGTCTTTGCAAGTACCCTTGTAAACACAGTAATGTAGGTTTTAAGTGAAAGCAAACAGCTGATAAAAAAAACAAACAAACGTGTAGTATATTTCAGGCAGCTCTTAAAGTGACAGCAGTCTTATATTCCTGCTGTCTGTCATTCATGTTAATCAAACAACAAAAGAGAGAAAATCTCTCACTTCTTTTGACTAAATCACTTTTGTAGCTTTAACTAGAAAAAATATACATTTAATTGACACTGTGGAGAATATGTAGTGTTTTTAAAAACATTTGATTAGTTTGTAAAATGTATGTAGCATTTCTTATTTATTTGTGACCCTGGACCACAAAACCAGTTTTTAAGTAGCACAGGTATATTAGTAGAAATAGCCAAAAACACACTGTATGGGTCAAAATTATCGATTTTTCTTTTATGCCAAAAATCATTCGGATATTAAGTAAAGATCATGTTCCATGAAGATATTTTGTAAATTTCCTACCATAAATATATCAAAAGTTAATTTTTTATTAGTAATATGCATTGCTAAGAACTTCATTTGTACAGCTTTAAAGGTGATTTTCTCAATATTTAGATTTTTTCACCCTCAGATTCCAGAATTTCAAATAGTTGTATCTCAGCCAAATAGTCCTATCCTAACAAACCATTCATCAATGGAAGGCTTATTTATTTAGCTTTCAGAGGATGTAAAAAAACTGACCCTTATGACTGGTTTTGTGGTCCAGGGTCACATTTGTTTTACTGTAGTTTTTGTCCTATTGCTTGTAATTCATTTCTTTTTCTTACTTAATTGCTGACTGTTTACTTGTCTTCAGTGAGCTTGAGTTTTTTTTTTTTTTAATTTAGACTAATATTAGTTTTTTGTGATACTGACACAAGCTACAAGAATTACGAAATGTTGATATCATAAAGACCTTATTTAAAGCAAAAGTAACGATATTGAGATATATATAATGTTATATATATATATATATATACACATATACATACACACTCATTAATACCTCTAGTACTTTGTGAAAACTGTGATTAATTGACTGTATGGCCAACATTGACTTTTTATGGAGTATTTAATGGAAGATTTTATTGTGCATGCTTATTTTTAATTTTAATTTTAATTTTAATTTTTTATTTATTTATTTATTTTTTTTACCTTTGTCATAATCGAACACTCAAATGTATTCTTTAAAAACATTTTTTAATATATTTCAACAAATACATATTCAAGCAAAATAATGTAGAACATTTTTTAATGGCCATGTATCGGCTATCAGACACACAACATGTAATTACCAGCATATGAGTATCGGCCAGAATTTTAACATCCCTAATCATAGTGTTTTACCTGTAAGGCAATGAAGACGGTGCTGACGTGAATGGCGAAATACAGGACAGCAATGATGACACAAACAATCACATCTGATTGTAGTCTCTCATTCTGTAGCCACAGAGGGAAAAAAAGAGACACAGATGCATCATTCAAGACAGAAGAGACCATTTGTATCTATTTACATCTGTTTGTATCCATGTTTGTGAAATCTTTGTGCATATTGCTCACCACAGAGCTGCGGAGTTTCTCTGGTAAAGGATCCTGAACTTCAGAAAGGGGATCCTCTGGATTTTTCTCTTTCACGTTATGGAAGACCTTTGATTGCACTAATGAACTACACAGACAAAGGACAATATTAAAAAAAAATTACAATATTCAAACTAACCACTGTGCAGTGAAACAACAAAAGGTTCTTAGACATCAAATCAGAAGTCACTGAAGTCTGACATAGTAAGTACTCAAAGAACTTAAAGCACCTAAAGGAGGAAAACTGCAAGAATTATTTATCAAAAACACAAACCCACACACTCGTAGAAAGACTCACATGAGAACAGAGGGGTCACTGCTTTGGCGGCTGAGATGGTATGAAACGGCAACCAACAGCCCACAAAACACTGAGAAAAGCACAGGAATGTGCTGAGGATCCCACGAGTCCTGAAAACAAACGTAATATTCTGAGAAATATTGAATGTGATCAACAAAAGACAATCCAGCATCCATACAAATACAACCGAAATCCAGAAAGAATTAAAAAGAAATCAGTGATTGATCACCTTTAGGGCACCGTAGCAGAAGCCATAGAGCATCGCTATGGTGATGATGCTGCGCACAACACTATAGAGAGCTGAGAGCAGACTGGTGCATGCTGGGAGTGAAGACAGACATAAAACACCAATCTCATTACAAACACAACACCGTTTTGTAGTTGTACTGAAATGTACACTACAAGTCAAAAGGTTTTGAACAGTAAGATTTTAAATGTTTTTAAACAAATTTCTTCTGCTGACCAAGCCTGCATTAATTTGATCCAAAGTACAGCATAAACAGTACAATTTTTAAATATTTCTTTTATTTAAAACAACTGTTTTCCATTTGAATACATTTTAAAATGGAATTTGTTCCTGTGATTTCAAAGCTGAATTTTTAGCATCATTACTCCAGTCACATGATCCTTCAGAAATCATTCTAATATGCTGATTTGAAATGCTCAAGAAATGTTTTTTATTATTATTATTATTATGTTGAAAACAAATGAGTAGAATTTTTTCAGGTTTCTCTGATCAGAAGAACAGCATTCATCTGAAACAGAAATCTTTTGTAACATTATAAAAGTCTTTATGATCACTTTTGATCAATTTAAATAATGAGCAGAAGAGAATTCTTTAAAAAAAAAAAAACAATATATATCTTCCAGTTCAAAAACTTTTGACTGGCAGTGTATGTAAATAAAATAGGAGAAACATTGGTAATACTTCACAATAAGGTTCTTTTTGTTTAGAATACTTAACTATATTAGTTAAAACAAACTAACAATAAAAAATACTTCTAAAGCATTCAAAAATTATTCATATTAATAACAACTTGTTAAAATTTAAATGAATAATTTAAGAAAGAATCATAATGCATATGCTTATTTTCTCCAGTCCTAATGTAAAAGTGTGCATATGTCTTACCGTTTCCTCCGAAGACATGAATGTCAAGTTGCTCAAGCAGGTACATGACGAAAGTGTTAATTTGAGGGAGCAGCCCAATGAAGAAGATGATGGGAAAGCACAAGGTGAAAACTGTAGAGAGAAAGAAAAAGAGAGACATAATGTAAAGCTGGAGTACTTCAGTCTTGTCACATCAGCAGGATTTTCTCTGTACTCAGCTCTGGAATGTCTTTCCACTTTTATAGGAATGCTGAAGAAAAACCATACAGCATGCAGATTTCACAAAAGAGCAAAACAATAACTGCTGCGTATTCAACTGCTGGGAGTTTATGTCCTCATTTGTATCCGTGCTCACCAATAAGGAGATCCCGCGCCTGAGACAGCAGGACGGAGCTGGTGAGAGCGACTCCATACAGAGACACTGCAGTGGAGCTGCTGTTTACACTCCCGTAGTGCAACAGCCAGATCAGCCCACAGCACAGACAGAAATACACAGGCCTGCTGTAAGCGATGATTCGATTATGACCCTAAACAAACACGCACAGAAGGGAGAGAAAAACATTGCATCTCTGAACTTAGACCCCCAATCTGTCATTTAACTTAAAATGTTTTTTTTAATGTTCAACAAAATTAATGCATTTTCTGTAATTAATCGCAATTTATCATATGTGCTATTAATTACATGGCATACAACACCAGTCAAAAGTTTCTGAACAGTAAGATTTTTAATGTTTTTTAAAGAAGTCTCTTCTGCTCACCAAGCCTGCATTTATTTGATCCAAAGTACAGCAAAAAGCGTAACATTTTGAAATATTTTTTACTATTTAAAATAACTGTTTTATATTTGAATATATTTAAAAATTTAATTTATTCCTGTGATTTCAAAGCTGAATTTTTAGCATCATTACTCCAGTCACATGATCCTTCAGAAATCATTCTAATATTCTGATTTGCTGCTCAAAAAACAATTATTATTATTATTATTATGCTGAAAACGGCTGAGTAGAATTTTTTCAGCTTTCTTTGTTGAACAGAAAGTTCAGAAGAACAGCATTTATTTGAAATAGAAATCTTTTGTAACATTATTGTCTTTATCATCACTTTTGATCAATGTAAAGCATCCTTGCTAAATAAAAGTGTTAATTTCTATAATTAAATTCCCAAAAAAAAAAAACTGACTCCAAGCTTTTGAACTGTATTGTGTATAATGTTACAAAAGCTTTTCATTTCAGATAAATATTGATATTTGGATCATTCTATTCATCAAATAATCCTGAAAAAAATTTACTCAACTGTTTTAAATATTTATAATAATAATAATAATAATATAAAATGTTTCTTGAACAGCAAATCAGAATATAAGAATGATTTCTAAAGAATCATGTGACACTGAAAACTGGAGTAATGATGCTGAAAATGTAGCTTTGATCACAGGGATAAATTACGTTATAAAACATATTCAAATAGAAAGCAGTTATTTTAAATAGTAAAAATAATTCAAAATTTTACTGTTTTTTCTGTACTTTGGATCAAATAAATGCAAGCTTGGTGAGCAGAAGAGACTTTCTAAAAAAAAAAACATTAAAGACCTTACCGGTCAAAAACTTTTGGTAGTGTATATAATCATGAATATACACCAAATGGTTGACTTAATTGTTTTTGAAATAAGCCTATCTTGCTCATGAAGGCTGCATTTATTTAATCAATAAATAGTAAAAACACTAATATTGCAAAATATTACTACAATTTAAAATACAACTTCTTTCTGTTTTAATATATTTTAAAAGATAACTTCGTTTCATGTGACAAAACTAGTCTTCAGAGTCACATAATCCTTCAGAAATCATTCTAATATAATGATTTGGTGCTCAGGAAACATTCTTATAATTTTCAATGCTGAAAATGGTTGTGCTGCTTAAATTTTTCTAACTGCTTGGTTACCAACATTACACAAAACATCATCTTTTGCATTAAGCAGAAGAAAGAAATTCATACAGGTTTAGAACAACTTAAGTCTCAACATTAAATGATGTTCAAAACTTTCATTTTTGGGTGAACCATCCCTTTAATTACCAGAATTAACACATTTATTTTTCCAGCACTAACTTACATGCTTTTCGCTCATTATATTATTTAAATGTGTTATTGTATTTGAATGTGTGTTACTTACATGTCGGGGTGATGAAGAGTCAGGTTGGACACTCTGATTGAAGAACAGAAAGACAAATTTTCATTAAAAATGATTCTTTAAATCTGTGTGTATTTGAAAAGTGTGCGATTCTCACCTTCAGCAATGAGTACTGGCAACTGGCAATAACGAGGCAGAACTGAAAGACCCAAATGTCAGTAAAGAATCCATTAACTAGCAGCACAGAACCTAGGAAGGCCACAAGAACCGCCAGAGCCACAGAGAGCACATTCTCCAGAACCTCTCGGTTCCTGACAAACACACACACGCAGCATCATCAGGATATGAGCTGAGACACATCAGTAATACACATGAACGTATGCGTTTGTGTGTACCTGTCGAAGAGGGCAAGTAGTGTGAGTCTGTCAAAGTGCAGCCCGACCCACAGGTACGGTAGCAGCCAGAGGCGATAGTACTGCTTGGTTTTGTGCGGGTGCGTGTGTGAGAGTGTGTGATTATGCGTGGAGTCCTGTGTGCAGTGCGGCGCCTCTTGCAGGTCAGGACTCCCGTCCACATTGTGCTGTTCCAACAGCTCTGGGTCCATGGACAGCAAACGATTCAGACGCATCTGAGGAAAGGAGAACTAGGCCAGGGTGAGTTTACACACACAAACACACACTGAGCTCATTGTCTCTACTGTGCTGCTTCACACACAAGCACTATTGTGTGCAGTGCATAATCTCATACTGCATGTCAATATATTTCCCTCACAGCCTGTGGCTAAATTATATCTCAGAGTGTTTGCATAAAGAAAACATTCAGTCAGTGTGTATATGCGTGTGTATTAGGTAGCACTCACCAGGTCATGAGGGTAAAAACGAACTGAGGTAGAACTGGAGAGGTGAGAGTCTGTTTCCCTGCAGAGAGAAAGACTTTGTTAGCTCTGGGATATTCATCAAAGGATTCTGGGTTCTGGTTGTGCATGTGCTGTATTATAGTTAACTAAAACAGTAAAACTTTACAATAAGGTGTCATTTGTTAACATTAGTTAATGTATTAACTATCATGAACAAATAATAAACAATACATTTTTTACAGCATTTATTAATCTTTGTTAACATTAATTAATAAAAAAAACAGTTGTGTATTGTTAGTTCATGTTAGTTCACAGTGCATTAACTAATGTTAAAAAAAAAACACAACTTTTGATTTTAATTATGCATTAGTAAATGCTGAAATTAACATCAACTAAGATTATTAAAATAATGCTGTAGAAGTGTTTTTCATTCTTAGTTCATGTTAACTAAAGTAGGTAACTAACGTTGACTAATGAAACCTTATGTTAAAGTGTTACCACTAAACTAAAATCATATTTTTTTTTTTACTTAAATATAAAATAAAATTTTACTTAAATTTAAAAAAAAATAAAAATTTGCTTTAACATATTTTATATCAGCTAGTAGCCAAGGCAATATTTCTCATTTTTATTTAGTTTAACTTGATGTTCTAAAATAACTAAAGCTAAAATATAAATGAATAGAAACTATACAGACATATAAAAACGACAAAAACACAAAAAATTAATACAACTTGAAATAAAGATAAAATGAAAAATATAAAAATAAAAATGCTAAAAATAAAAATATTAAAGGAGTAGTTTACTTCTAGAACAAAAACTCACAGATAATGTACTCACCCCCTTGTCATCCAAGTTGTTCATGTCTTTCTTTCTTCAGTCATAAAGAAATTATGTTTTTTGAGGAAAACATTTCATGGAATTATCTCAATATAATGGACTTCTATGGTGCTTGTGAGTTTGAACTTCCAAAATGCAGTTTAAGTGCAGCTTCAAAGGGCTAAAAAGAAAAAAAAAATTATATACTTTTTAACTTCAAGTGCTCGTATGTCTAACTCTGCATGTACTCTGCACTCTGGTTCAATACAGTTAGGGTATGTCGATAAACACCCATCTCATTTTCTCCTCCAACTTCAAAATCATCCTACATCGCTGCAGAATTACCGACCCAGTGTTCAAAAAGTGAACATGCAAAGGTCGTCAAATGCCCTTTGCAAAAAAACATAAAACAGCAATGTAGGATGATTTTGAAGTTGGAGAAGAAAATGAGAAAATGGGACTTTTTCAACCTACCCTAACTGTCTTGAATCGGAATGCACAGAGCACACGCAAAGCTAGACAAGACAAGCACTGAGGTTAAAAAGTATATATATTGTAATTTTATTTTATTTTATTTTATTTTTTTAAATAATGATCATTTTGCCCTTTGAAGCTGCATTTACACTGCATTTTGGAAGTTCAAACTTGCAGGCACCATAGAAGTCTGCTATATGGAGATAATTCCTGAAATGTTTTCCTTCAAAAACATAATTTCTTTATGACAGAAGAAAGGAAAGACATGAACATCTTGGATGACAACGGGCTGAGTACATTATCTATAATTTTTTGTTCTGGAAAGTGAACTACTCCTTTAATACTAATTATAATGTTAGCACAATAACAACACTGGCCTTAACTCACCAGAGGTTGTTGGAGGCTCGCCTGGTTGCGGGTTCAAAGTTCACCAGGGACATGTCACATCCTCCGACCTCATAGAGAGGTGGGGTCAGCTTCCCTGAGTCACACAAACACACAGGGGTCAGTGGTCACATAGCAGACATCACGCAGGGTCACATTAGCGTGGCACTTAAGTCTTTTCAGCACAAACAGGACACTGACCTCCTAATACCTGCTGGTCTGCACCAAGTAAAGTTTTCAGAACAATAACACCTCAATCTCACAAGACAGATGCCAACAAACCTAGATCACTCTCATTATAATCAGTAAAGTTGTCTAAATTGAAAACACCCAACTACTAGGGATCCCTCTTCTGTGTGTGCTGCATTGAATAGTGGCTCTAAAATCTTTATTTATACATTACAATTGACATTACAATTGATTGCTATGAATTTAATTTGTTAAATTATTTAGTTTAATGACATTTAAATGACAAGTTTTGGGTTGGTAAGATTTTTTTTTTTTTTACAAAAATAGTCACTGCTTAAATACTGAAAATGAATAGAAATGATCAATAGAAAGTTCAACAGAACAGCGTTATTTGAAACTGAATTCTTTTTTAACATTATAAATGTCTTTAATGTCATTTTTGTTCAATGCATCCTTTGTATAATGCATCCTTGCTGAATAAAAGTATCAATTTCTATTAAAAAAAAACATTAAATGGCGGTGTATGCCCAATGCATCATGCAATGGTACAAAAAAACATTAAGTAAAACAACTAGGGCTGTCAAACGATTAATCGTGATTAATCGCATCCAAAATAAAAGTTTATGTTTACATATTATATGTGTGTGTACTGTGTATATTTATTATGCATATATAAATACTCACACATACATGTATATATTAAGGAAAAATATGTTAGATTTATATATAAAATATGTACATTTATATAAAATCTAAATTATATACAAGTATATATAGATATACAGGGGTTGGACAATGAAACTGAAACACCTGGTTTTAGATCACAATTAGTATGATATTGGGCCTCCTTTTGCAGCTAATACAATATCATTTCATCGTGGGAGTGACAAATACAAGTCCTGCAAAGCAACCAGAGGGATTTTGAGCCATTTTCCTCTTGCAGAACAGTGGCCAGGTCACTATGTGATAGTGATGTGGGAAAACGTTTCCTGACTCGCTCCTCCAAAACACCCCAAAGTGGCTCAATAATATTCAGATCTGGTGACTATGCAGGCCATGGGAGATGTTCAACTTAATTTTCATGTTCATTAAACCAGTCTGTCACCAGTCTTGCTGTGTGTATTGGTGCATTATTATCCTGATACAGAGCACTACCTTCAAGGTACAATGTTTGAACCATTGGGTGCACATAATGAAACTTTACACTCTGCTCTAACTGGTGTAAATGTACAATAAGTGAAGATTGGGCACCAGACAGCGCAAATATAGCCATGAAACCTCCAATACTATATTGCCGAGTGTTTCAGTTTCATTGTCCAACCCCTGTACATATAGGTTTTTTTTTAAACATATACATGTATGTGTGTGTATTTATATATACATAATAAATATATACAGTCCACAAAATGAAAGCATAAACTTATTTTGGATGCGATTAATCACGATTAATCGTTTGACAGCCCTAAAAACAACTAGGAGTTTTAAAATATCCTTAAAATTAGAAATCTCATTTGGAAGGGGGTAGGAGAGAACCGCTGAAAATGTTACATTACAGCCTAAGAAATTCTTAATGTAATATAGTTGAGCAATTTAAAAAAAATTAGAGCAGTTTAAAAAAAAAAAACATTAACTCTTGACAGCCTGTAACAACATTAATTGTCATGGTTTCCACACTAAATACAGGTGTAAATGGGGTCCAAACATTCAGTGATCAGATGAAATAAAAACCACATTCAGACAAAATCAGAAATGCATGTTAAAATTAATACACAGATACAATTAATACATGCAATAAAATGAATACATGCGAGTGAGTTCATTGAATGGCTTCCGTGAGATCAAAGTTAATACCAGACTTAAAGAATACTTTGCCTACAGATGCATTTTTTACATTTTTGTATTTTTAATGACTGTATGAGCCTCATAAGCTCATAAAAACCCACTATACTGTGATTTTGTTGTCTTTGTC
Source organism: Cirrhinus mrigala (assembly GCA_036247105.1). NCBI lineage: Eukaryota > Metazoa > Chordata > Actinopteri > Cypriniformes > Cyprinidae > Cirrhinus > Cirrhinus mrigala. The sequence continues at coordinate 26,534,223 of CM070019.1, forward strand.
TATTCAAAACAAGAGATATTTTTAGACATATAGATGCATTATTGATTACGGGAGGAAATAAGCAAGCATGTTCCCCCTGACCGGAAACAAACCTTAACCGCAGCAGTGGGAGTGCATCAATACCTCTATACCACCAGGAAAGAGTTTGACTGACCAAAGAAAAACCATGGATAGAGTCTTGTACAACCAGACCAGGAACACACTGAATAAAGAGATTAGAGTGGCTAAAAGGACCTATGCAAAAAGGTTAGAAGATCAGTTCACTTCGAATGATCCAAGTTCAGTGTGGAAAGGCCTGAAAACCATCACAAACTACAGGACACCACCCCCATGCACTGAGGCGACTCAACGACTTGCTGAAGACCTGAATGAGTTTTATTGTAGATTTGAAACCCCCCACACCCGCTCTGATGATCTCTTCACACAACCATTACCACCTCCAGCAACCCCCCTCTCCCCCCCTCCTTCACTTCAAATCAGCGAAGATCAGGTGCGCCAGGTCTTCAGGAAGAACAAAAGAAGAAAGGCACCAGGCCCAGACGGTGTGACACCAGCCTGTCTGAAAACCTGCGCTGACGAATTGGCCCCCATCTTTTCACAGATCTTCAACAGGTCTCTGGAGCTGTGTGAAGTCCCTGACTGCCTAAAACGCTCAACCATTATTCCTGTTCCATAGAAATCCAAGATAACAGGACTTAACGACTACAGACCTGTGGCGCTAACATCTGTTGTCATGAAGTCGTTTGAAAAACTGGTTCTGGCTTATCTGAAGGACATCACCGGACCCTTACTGGACCCCCTGCAGTTTGCTTACCGAGCAAACAGGTCAGTGGATGATGCAGTGAACATTGGCTTGTACTTCATCCTGCAGCATCTGGACAGGCCAGGGACTTATGTGAGGATCCTGTTTGTGGACTTCAGTTCGGCCTTCAACACCATTATTCCTTCACTCCTCCACACCAAACTAAACCAACTTTCTGTTCCTAGCTCTGTCTGTCAATGGATCACCAGCTTTCTGACAGATAGGCAACAGCTGGTGAGACTGGGGAAATTCACATCAAGCAGCCGCACCACCAACACTGGCGCCCCTCAGGGTTGTGTTCTCTCCCCACTGCTCTTCTCCCTCTACACCAATGACTGCACCTCTAAAGACCCCTCTGTCAAGCTCCTGAAGTTTGCTGACGACACCACGGTTATCGGCCTCATTCGGGACGGTGATGAGTCTGCCTACAGACAGGAGGTAAAAGAGCTGGCTGTCTGGTGCAGTCACAACAACCTGGAGCTGAACAAGCTTAAAACTGTAGAGATGATAGTGGACTTCAGGAGAAACCCCCCTGCACTTTCCTCACTCACCATCATGGACAGCACTGTGGCTACAGTGGAGAAATTCAAGTTCCTGGGATGTTTCATCTCCCAGGACCTGAAGTGGGTCACTCACATCGACTCCATTGTTAAAAAGGCCCAACAAAGGTTGTACTTCCTTCGCCAGCTGAAGAAGTTTAACCTACCACAGGAGTTGCTGAGACAGTTCTACTCAGCCGTCATCGAGTCTGTTCTGTGCACATCAATAACTGTCTGGTTTGGCTCAGCTACAAAATCAGACATCAGAAGATTGCAGAGAACGGTCCGGACTGCTGAGAGGATTATTGGTGCTCCCCTGCCCACCCTTCAGGAACTATATACATCCAGAGTGAGGAAAAGAGCTCAGAAAATCACTCTGGACCCCTCGCACCCAAGCCATCCCCTCTTTGAACTCTTACCATCCGGCCGGCGCTACAGAGCCCCAAATATCAGGACTACCAGACGCATGAACAGTTTTTTCCCCCAGGCAATCCACCTTATGAACAGTTAAAATGTTCCTCCCATTGTGCAATAAAAATTTGTAGAATAATCTGACATCTACTGCTACCACCTCCACCCTAATACATCCCCTAACACATCCCTGCATTCCATCCTATCACATATAGCACAACTGTACATACCACCTAGTTATTTGTCAATTTATTTTTAACAATTATAATTATTATATTCTATTTTATTTTTGGTCTATTTATATTCTATTTATGTTCTATGTGTATTTTTCTTATTCTCTTATTTTTATTGTCTGTGCGTTGTTGTCTCTGTGTACTGGAAGCTAATAACACTGAAACAAATTCCTTGTATGCGCAAGCATACTTGGCAATAAAGCTCTTTCTGATTCTGATTCTGATTCTGATCTACACGTATGCAAAACCTGATACAAGATCATGTGTAATCGGTGTGATCCCAAACACCCAAATGCACGCAGAAAAATCTGTAAACTGATAATGATTTAGTCTGATGAAAACCTACAGATGCACACTGACTTAATACTCATACCCGACAATGACATGCAAATGGAATGTGAAAAAAAACAGCACGCAGGCGTGACAAATAGTGTGACAGACAGCATGCAAGTGTGAGACACGCAGGATGCAAATATAACAGGTAGGTGTGACGATAACAAGATGATGTGACAGACAGCAGGCAATTTTACGGTGCATACCAAAGTCATCCTGCAGGCTGGCCACGCCCACAGTGGACGCCTTATCCGGACAGCCCTCCAGCTGCGCACTTCCATTCCTGACCAGCAGGGAGGCGCTAGTGCTCAATACCGTCACCTGGGACGGCGTGCGGGATGGCTGACCTCTGACCTGTGACCCTGAAGCTTGAGATACCTGACTCAGAGCTTCCTGCAGACTGGAGGAGCAGAAATAGGCATGATTCGGAATGAGTAATACACTGTGGATGTGGGACAAATGGATGGGCATTTAGGTCATGTTGTCAACTTTATTATTTGACAAAGAAGTTAACTCAGTACTCAGTGAGTACTTTTTCTTGATAATGTTGCACCAGTGTTATGTTATTGTTAACTAAAACTAAGACTATGTAAATTGTTTTTGTTAAAACAAAACATATTTTAGAAAGTTTTGGATCAATAAGACTTGTAATGTTTTTCTCATATGTTCATTAAGGCTGCATAATGGTTTCTATTTTAACATATTTTAAAATATAAATTATTCCTCTGATGCAAAGCTGAATTTTCATCAGCCAATACGCCAGTCTTCAGTGTCACATGATCCTTCTGAAATCATATTAATATGCTGATTTATTACTTTTACTATCAATGTTGGAAACAGTTGCAGCCAAATATTTTTTTTTAATCTGTAATACTTTTTTTTTGGATTCTTTGATGAATAAAAAGTTAACTTTCTAACAATATTTATTTTTAATAAATTGTAATAAATTTATCTTTATTATCACTTTTTATCAAATTTAACACATCCTTCCTGAATAAAAGCTTTAATTTCAAAAAAAGAAAGAAAAAAATAAACTGACCCTAATAAACTTTTGAACTGTAGTGTATATTGTCAGATTTTTATTTTAAATAAATGCTGTTCTTTTTACTGATAATAACTCAGAATGAGTTAATATCAGAATGATTCCTGAAGGATCATGTGACACTGAATACTGGAGTAATGATGCTGAAAATTCAGCTTTGATTACAGGAATAAATTAGATTTTAATGTATATTAAAATAGAAAACCACTATTTTACATCGTAATAATTTTTCACAATATTACATTGTTTTCTGTATTTTTGATCAAATAAACACAGCCTTGATGAGCTTAAGAAACTTCTTTTAAAGAAAAAAATTGTACTGATCCCAAACTTTTTAACAGAAATATATAGTAGGGTTGGCAAACGATTAATCGCTCGTATATAAATACAAGCACATTCATGCGCTTTTTAAAGAAATATTTACAAGCATATGTATTAATTATAGTTTTTATAGAATTTATATTATATATAAATAAAACATTTTGTACATAACATATTACTCTTTAATATATACAATAATTTGTGTGTCTTTATATGTACATAATAATTACACACAGTACACACGCATATATTAGGCAAACTCAAACCTTTATTTTGTATGCGATTAATCTTTGCCAGCCCTAACATATATATTTTGCATTATTGAAATAAGTAAGTTTAAGTTAAAGTACTGAATTACTAAAACTAAACTGAAATAAATAAAATAAATTAAAGCTAAATAGAAACAAATAAAAAAAAATGACAAAAGCACATAAAATGACTAAACCTAAAATGAACTAAAAAAGCTCATTTAAAATGGTAATAATACTATAATAGTATATAAATAATACAAAAACAACACTGATTGCATCATAAGCTTCACATTAATATTCTTTGTCAACTTAAAAATAGTTCAAATTTCAAAATACTAATAAATACTATACTAGTATAAGAGACTTCCCATAATTAATGCCAAAATTAGTTGTTTCTGAATTTTGTTCAGTGGAATGTTCTGGAAGGTGAAAAATAACCACATATTTAATTACTTGTGCCCATCCACACAGTAAGAGTGTGTGTTTGTATGTGTGTGTGTTTGTGTATATAAAGATAAGGCAGATAAAAACAGAACAAGATGCTGGAAGAAAGTGCAAGGTCACATTTTACAGAGAAAAACAGACAGATGGTTGTGATAGACAGTGGAATGGTGGTTCTGGAGGTGTTATGAGAGCTTACAGGAAGTGTAAAATGAGAGGGGTGCTGAACGGGAAGAGAAGAGGATGAGTATTCCGATTTCACCGCCAGAAAAAGCAAGAGCAGTTTTGAGGTTTGTGTGTGTGTGTGTGCAAACAGAACATCACCATGTAGAAACAGAGCAAGGGAAAATAGATGGCTTTGTTCACAATGCACAAAAATCCAATTTGTTTTTTTTGATCTCGCAAGAGACAAAATCAGATATGTTTATTTGTTGCTGATTAATTCTCTGGTCACTCAGGCAACCAACCAACTAGTCCGTTTTGAAAATCTTGTTTTGCACATTCCTAATATCTACATTAGTTGTCATAGTAATGACATAAGCATTAGCAAAACAAGCGGAATAAGAGAGTTGCTGACTGTTATTTTGGAAAGAGACGACGGAAAATTGGAAAAATGCTGAACTCATCAGCGCAGCATTAGAGGCATCACTGTGTTTACACATTCGTTTGGATGGTGTGAGTAAAACATACACTCGCTTGCATATTCACCATTCAAAGACACTAAATGCCACAATAATGTTAATAGGAGTTTGGTGCTCAAGAAACATTTATAATTACTATCACTGAAAATAGCTGTGCTTGCTTAATATTTTTGTAGAAAACAGCCATATATTTTTCAGGATTCTTTTATGAATATAAAGCACAAAAAACAGCATTTAAAAGTTTTTTTTCTTTCCTTTACTTTTATTTTTGATCAACTTAATGCATCTTTGCTTAATAAAAGTGTGTGGATTTGGATCAAGTTGTTAAAAAATAAATCTTCATGTGGTTTTCCCTCTTCGGCCTAAAAAAACAACGAAACAAATGACAAAAAAAATTGGATTTTTGCTGCCTGTCTGAACAAAGGCATCATTTCGGAGAACTTGACTGGAGAAACAGAGTTAGTAAACTGAAAGCATCAAGATACTTCAAGAGAGACAGACATGCCCTGGGCCTGATGATGAAACAAAGCACTCAAACACTCTCTCTTCATCTGAAGCCATCTATGATGGCAAGGATGACTGTGTCTGGGGGTTATGGAAAGATTTAGTATGTGAGAGAAGGACACAGTGACTGTAACTCTCCAGGATACAGTAGTAGAGACTCCAGAAGTGGCATGTGTCAGTGTGTGACAGTGAGGGTGAAGTTGGAGACCATGTGACGTGGTTCATCAGAACAGCACATGAAAGACTCAAAAAATAGATACCGCGGAAAAAATAAACAGAAGTAAACTGGAGTAAAACAGAAACTACTCATGCAAGAACAAAAAAAGACTTGAATTGCATGGAAAAGGCAACGTGCAAGAACGAGAAAAGAAAAAGATCAGCTTGGGCTTCTCTGATGATGGCTTTTAGGTGCGTAGAATAGCAAGAAGAGGGTAGCAAGCAAATTAAGGATTAAATTTCATGCAATGCCCCAGAGAAGTGTGGAAATTACAGTTAAAGGTGTGTAAGCAAAAGAAAAAGGAGGTGAAACGTGCTGGTGAGAATAATGAAGTGGACATCAGCACAGGTAAGTCAAAGCTGGTGTTCTGCAACCGGTCATTCACTCCCCGGGTGAGTCGTACCTGAGTGGGGATCCGATGAGAGAGGTGGGGGGTGTGGAGTTACTTCCCGCGTTGTGCCGTCTACGCACCGCTTGCCGACGAAACGTACTACGCTCTCGGCGAAACGTGACTGTGTCGTCGTTCCCTGGGGCTGCCGTAAGAAGACAAAGACAGGAGGGCCAGCAAAAATGAGTTTTCATTGAACTAGAAACGAGCAATGTTGCATGCAAGACCAGCGTGGACACACGTATCATTAAACACCCCAAATAAACACAAATGCAAATGTTTATTTTCTTCTTTTTTCATTTTTTCTAATACAATGGGCCAAAAAGAAGGGAAAAAACAAAAAGCATGCCAAAAAAAAAAACTCTGAGTTTAAGAATTTACATTTCTACACTTTTTCAAAAATTTTCCAAACTGTTAATTATTTTGGAACATTTAAACCAGGCAGGGTTAACCTTACAGGTAGTACTGAAGCGCAAACATTGTTGAGACGATCAGCTCGTGATCCGGTGTTTTCCATACCTCAGAACATCTCCATTTACAGAGAATGAATGCAGTGAACTCATTTATTGCATGTGCTGTGAGTTTAGCATGCGTTTAGGAACGCAGCGGCCACCAGTTAGGTTTTATTTTCGAGGCAGATGATTACAGCATTTCACCAGATTTGAAGTGAGACGTATTTTTGTAAGCCTGTTTTTACTTAAGCTAGAGTTTTCTACTGCAGTTTCCGTCAAAACAAAAGCTTAAAAGTGCAGTATGAATTGCTGACAGCTAGCGGTTTAAATTGGTAATGTTACTGCAGTCCAAATTCAAGATATCTCCTTCAAGTGTAGAAATTGGAAAAGAAATATTGTAATTTCCCTACTGTACAGTAAAGCAAAAATAATATACCAATGGAATATTCAATTTCATTTATTTTTCAGTGCAATTGTTTTACAACATATAGCTATTATTGTCATTGTTGTTATCATTATTATTATTATTTTCTAATTAGTTTGGCTTCCTAAAACACCAGTGTTAATGTAATTTAAAATGAGACAGTATATCACAACTAAAAAGAGCGTTGTGTTGAGATTAGATTTCAGGTACAAGCCAATTCTCTGATCTTTTTCTTAGTTATGACCATGGATTGGAGCTCTTAATTTTGACCTCTCAAAGTGCATTAGATTATTACTTATAATTACTAATCCCTAAACCAAACTGTAACTTTAAAATGTACAAAATGTTCAATTTTTACCTATTCTTTTTTTTTTTTTTTTTGAACATCGTATTGTGGACTTTATATCATGAAATTATCATATTGTGACATTTTGATATTGTTACATTCCTAATCAGCACTGATAACTGTCGGACTTTCAAAATCATTTATTACTTTAATGAAGAAAATAAAAATGTAATTTTAAAGTGCAGCCACAACAAAATCTTACTTTACAACCTCTTTTTATTTAGAAATCATTCTGTTTTTGAAATCAAACACTGGCATCTAACAATGCTTTGGGGGGAAAAAAAACACTTAATTTAAAAAATAAAGCATACACACCAACCCAAATAGGAAATAAAACTTTTATTGGATAAGTATGTGTCCTATTCAGTGTCCTACACTCCTGAAACATTGGTGTCTCATATTTTAGAGCAGTCAATGCAATTTTGGAAAGAAACCAACAAAATCTGTATGCGTTAAAACCTTTAGATGTAACCCTCTTTGTAATCATTAACAGTTTCATAAGTAACCGTAATTTTATTACATATTTTTCTCGCTACAATTTATTTAGTAATTAAATTACATAATTCTGTTAGATGTAACTAGTTACTCCCTAACACTGCAAAATACACATTTAATTACATAATTTTACTTCAGACTCACATCATTACATCAGTCGAGTGTTTAAAATGACTCTGTGATCTGATGCGGCTTCTTATCATAGGAATTATAATTTTATAGTATTCTATAGTGTAATAAATGCTGTCAATTACCATTACACTATAAATAGACTTTATTTTTATATTGCCGTGGTTGTGTGATTATCTTCATGTTCAGTCAGTTACAGTGTTTCTATCTTCTTTTTATTGAGCTACAGCAATAGCTGGATGCCTTTGTCCATATTAGTGAGTTCTTGAAACGTTCTATTACTTCTGTGAGTATCCGCACGAGGGCGCCCTCCGGCTTCCAGTATGAATGAAACATACATTACATAACTGTTCTCACTAAAATACATTTATATTTATTTTTTTTAAATATATATGTACACATGTATTAAAATATTGAAACTTTACATTTTAATTATAATATCTTAATAATTATATGTCCTTGCCAAAGTTTTGTTGAACATGGCGGAGTCAAAGGAGGCAATAATTTAAAGAAACATGCATAGGAACTTGAATAAAACATATTGTGTTTTTTTTTTTTTTAAAAAAAGGGTCAAACTCAAGGTGTTTCCAATTAAACTACCAGAGATGAATGTATAATATAAACTAAATCTGCTTTGTCATCTTCCTACGTCCAGATGGTTAATCGCATTGCCTTTCCTAGCAGTTTTATACATGGACTTTAACTGCAGCACTCCCACAGCGGATGAACTTTAGCCTTATCTGATGACTTATCACTGGAGGTAAAACTTTATTACTACAATAAAACAGTCTAAACAATCTCATGCTGGACCAAAAGGTCTGTAAACCAAGACAAAATGGTTTACTCCAGAACAATGCTTTTGCTATGTTCAGACTAGTTAATTTGTGAGTAATAAGCCTTAAGAGAAGATGCCAAAATCATGACAAAGACAATTAGACAATGCTCTCCCAAACTTGAACCAGTTACTGGTGCTGTGGAATAAACATCAGAAACACACACAGCTAAAATTTCAAACACAGATGGAGAATGGAGAAAGATGCCATGTTTAAATCTGAAATTAAGATCCTTTTCAAAACATCTAACCACAAGTGTTTAGCAATGGATGAAGTGTTAAATAGGAGCCAAAATGTTTTAGCATTACTGAATCCACATGCACACTGCAATACACTTACAAGCAATACAAACAAATGTTGCACGAGGACTGCATGATCACTGTGGACCAAAGGATAGAACAAACCCTGCAGATCTCCTATATATAGACTCAACAGGCTGTCAGAGTAAGACTTCAGTAATTCTGCAGGGGTTTGTGGGTCACAGCTGCACTGGCAAAACACACTACATGTACATCTACTAGCTTCTGGGCAAAGCTTGTTTATCTGATCGGCTACATTCTGCTGCAAAACATCCATCTGACCACTGACCTGCTGCAGACCTCAGATGTCTAGCACTTCAGACTGATCTCAGAATGAGATCACTACTTACAAGCATGGTTCACCCAGAAATGGAGATTCTGTAATCATTTACTCACACTCATGCAATTCCAAACCTCTATGATTTTCTTTCTTTTCATGTTGGCCAGAATGTTGTATATGGTTTGTCATACATTGAAAGTCAATGGTGACCAATGGCTTTCTAGACAAATATCTTTTGTGTGTCCCATATTCATTTTTGGTTCACCTAGGGCTGGGTAAAAAAAATATACATTTCCCTATTTTAATCGATTCTCATTTTTACGATAATTTTTACATCGATTAGTCTAGCCTGTTTTCATTTAATAAATGAAACATTGTAGCGCACCTTCCATCCAATAAATTGCAATAAGATTTGTGTCGTTAGTTTTGATATAAAACACACAGTCTTGGATTTCAAAGTCTGTCCATTTTATTACAATATTCGGTAACACTTTACAATACGTGTGCACAAATATGCATTAATTCATGCTTCACTAATGCAGAGATAATCATGAGTTAATATATAACTCATGAAGAACTAAACCATTTATTAATAATCCCTTCATCAGCAACAAATGAACATTCTATATGATTCATAGATTAAGTAATCCATAAATTGCTATTAGTTAAATGTGTCATAATGTCTTAATTCCCTAATATCTTATTTTATTAACTAATGGTGTAAATTTATGTGTTAATGGCCACAATGGGTTAAAGCCACGCATTTCATCTTCCAGTTGTCTGCTTTAATTAATCATTAGCTAATGATCTGCAAAGATATCATTATGTTATTACTTTACTTGTTGAGACACAGAACTATTAACTAATTGTCAAGTAATATGTCCTTGTAGTTATGGATTTAGAATTAGTTAGTTAGTCATGTCCCTCAAGTAAAGTCATAACATAATAATATTTTTGCCAATCATTAGGTAATGATTAATTAAAGCAGACAAATGGAAGCTGAAATGCATGGCTCCAACTCATTGAGGCACATGACTAACTAACTAATTCTATATCCATAACCATAATGACATATTACTTAATTAGTTAATAGCTCTGTGCCTCAACAAGTAAAGTCACAACATAATGATACATTTGCAAATCATTAGCTAATGAGTATTTAAAGCAAACAACTGGAAGTTGAAGTACATAGCTTTGACCACCGTGGTAAATAACATATGAATTTACATTGTCAGTTAATAAAATAAGTTATTAGGGAAGTAATACATTATGACACATTTAACTAATAACAATTTATTGATTACTTAATCTATGAATCATATAGAATGTTCAGTAGTTGCTGATGTAGCAATCATTAATAAATGGTTTAGTTCTTCATGAATTATAAATTAATTTGTGATTATTTGTGCATTAATTAAGCTTGAATTAATGCATATTTGTGCACACGTATTGTAAAGTGTTACCCAATATTCAAAGAATAAATACTGTTTTGGCACTGTTTAATTGTGGAGTGACAGATCGCAGTAGCACCTCAGTTCAAGAGAACTGGCAGCATGAAGCGCTCATGAACTGATCATCGTCTCTGCTTTAAATACCAGTTTCAGCATGAAATAAACATGAATGAGCATCCAAAGGTATGTTAAAAGAAAGAGTACAACTTATCGAAATCTGTGTCCTGTCTAATCACTCATTTAGTGTTTCAAACGCATAAAGACGCTAATGTATAAGCTTGTAAACAATGTCACATAACTTTAAATTTACCCCATAAAAAAAAAAAATATTCTGTGACCAGAAACTAGATACTTTTTATTTTTTCTTTAATATTTAAGTTTAAATAAATACATCAAGTTTTTTAATGAAATGTTTATATTTCAAGAAACAAATTGGAGTAGAAGTATAATTATGTAATTTAAAGTTAAAGTTAACTTGTAGTTTAGTATTGTAATTTTAACCTTCAATGTTATAGTAATGTAGAACCAACTGACCCTCACAGCATTAGTTTAGAGATGTTTTTTTTTTACTTGAGAAAATTTGCCATATACTGTACCTGGTATACACTCCAAAATTACCTGATATGCAATCCAAATTACGGCAAAAGCCGTAATATTGTGAAATATTTTTACTGTTTAAAATAACTGTTTTATATTTGAATAGATTTTAAAATGTAATGTATTCCTGTGATCAAAGCTAAATTTTCAGCATCATTACTCCAGTCTTCAGTGTCACTTGATCCTTCAGAAATCATTCTAATATGTTGATTTGCTGTTCAAGAAACATTTTTTGCTGTTATTCTTATACATTTTTTCAGGATTCTTTGATGAATAGAAAGATCCAAAGATCAGCATTTATCTGAAAGAACAAGCTTTTGTAACATTATACACTATACCAGGGGTGGCGAACGTCGGTCCTGGAGAGCCGCAGCCCTGCAGAGTTTTGCTTCAACCCTAATCAAACACACCTGAACAAGCTAATCAAGGTCTGGAGGATTACTAGAAAGCTACAGGCAGGTGAGTTTTAATTAGAATGATTTTTGAAATCACAGGAACAAATTACATTTTAAAATATATTCAAATAGAAAGCAGTTATGTTAAATAGTTTTTGCTGTACTTTGGATCAAATAAATCCAGGTTTGGTGAGCAGAAGAGCAGAAAAAAACATTAAAAATCTTACTGTTCAAAAACTTGCGTATATCCAAAATAATCAATATTGAATCGAATCAAATCGAAAGCTTGTAAAGCATAATTGAATCTAATCTTGAAATTTTGTGTCAAAACTCAGCCTTACTGCCATCAGTTACAAATCAAGATGTACTGTTGACTCTCTGCATTACTGGTCTCAAACCTGCCAGGCCATGTCTTGTCATGCCATATTTTAATATATGCAAACATAAATGAGATCAAAAAGGAATAAAAGATCTAGCGCCATGAAATGGAAATTATCCATGAAATAGGTTTCATGTCATGGCTCAATCTTCCATTAAAACATCTCTGGACTTCCCTACTCATTCAGTCCACTTAAACCGCACTTCTTATTACAACCCAACTGCAAGCTTGCATTCAGATCCAAGTCCCCATCCTACTATTTTTTCTTTTTCGCTAATCCATTTTCCTCAGAAGTATGTCATAACATGAAAGAAATGACCTGTATTTAAGTCTGTCATATGGCTTGGGTATTTTATGTTTTTATAATTTTTGGACCTTGGACAGCGGCAGGTCACCATTCTCTTCCAATGTCAGCAAAACAGTTCCTGATAAAAAAAATACTTCCTGATAAACAATAGCGCTTTATGACAGAACTTTAATTTCTAGGTGAACTACTTCTTTAATCATCTCACAGCCCTTAGCGAATAAGTGCATGCACAAACTTGCATCACCGTGTGCTCACCTCGAGATCCTGTTGGTGCTTCTTGTGTATGACTAAGGGAAATAGGGCAGGGCAGACTGTTTCTGGACCGGGTCACTGACTCAAGCTGGGAGGCCCTTCCCAGCAGGGATGCCGCATCCAACACCTCCCCCTCTTTTGCCTCCAGGTCCGACTTGGAGGTGGTAAGGGGTCTGGAACTTGCTGGTGCCCCCAAATGGTGGGGGTCATTAAGGCAAGCAGTAGTGCTGCTGTCCAGGCTCAAGACCCGGGCGTGAGTTTTGGCGCTGCCTGTACTTGGAGTGCGTCGCGAAGCTTTGCGTTTACCCTTCTCTTTGTCTTTATCCCGTTCCTTATCCTTGTCCTTCTGACCGTGGGTTTGCGCACTGTTCATTTTGGCCCGTAGTGAGGGGCCACGGCGATCCTCGGGAGAGGGGCAGGAGTGGGGTGTGCTGGATGAGGAGTCTGTGCTGAGCTGGTGGGTAGAGTGTAGGCTGGAGGCACAGCTAAGTTCGCTCTGATCACTGGAGTCTTCCTCTCCTTTCATGAACACTGCAGAGCGAGGCTTAGCCATGCCACGTCCGCAAATGTACTCCCGGTGTCTGCTGGCGTCAAAACTGCTTGCGCGCTGCTTACCGTTTCGTCGTCGGCCACTACGGCTGGCGGCAGATGAGGAGGCAGCCCGATGAACAAGATTGGCTGTTTTGGGACGCACTTTGTCTGGGTCTGCCTCCTGGTGCTGGTGGGCGAGACCAGCAGAGACGTCTACGCAAGTCCTTGATGCCGCCTCCACAGTTCCCTCTCCCTGTTGGCCCTCTGAGTTTGCAGGTTTGGGAGCATCACCGACGGGCAATTTGGTAGCAAGTTCGTTGGCATGGGGGTTTTTATTAGCCTCCCCCGAGGCCACATTAGAGTTACGCGGGTCGCCATGTCCCGCATTTACCTTCTCGTCCCCGGACAGCGACAGCAGGCTCTCGACGTGCGTGGAGCTGGTCTGCTCGCTGTGCAGGCTACTAAGAGTACTGTTGGTATCCCGGTCTGTCCCACTGCAGTAGCTCTCAGTGGAGCCGCTACTGCGTGTGCTCAAACTCCGCAAACTTTCAGCACTCTGTCCTCCTTTTCTTCCCCGGCCCCCTTGTACACCCTCCGACTTGTACAACCCAGATCCCCCTTCCCCAGCACACTCTCCTTCCCCTGTCTCTCGGGAGACAGATCGTGATATCCTGCGACGTTCCTTCGGATGATATCTGTGACATTCCGTTCCTGAAGTGCTGGGAGTTCCAGAGTCCGGCTGCTCGGAGCTCTCTGTCGCCCTCTGCGACCTGGAGGCTTCCATTTCGCAGACAGGATCCAGTCCTCCCCGACGGGGTGGAGGGTACAGGCTGAATTCGGGCAGAGAAGGATCTGGGAAAGCAGATCCGGCAGAACTTGAGGTGCGAGGCAATCCGCGAGGTCGAGATGACTCTTTCCGGAAGGATTGTGAGTGGGTGGAAAGATGGGCAGTAACTTCTGTGTCACAAGAGGACAGAGACTGACTGAAAGGATGAGGGGTGGAGCCATAAAGGTCCTGAGCCAATGAGGTTGATGGCTGCATGGAGGCAAAAGAGTCATTGGAGACGAGGCAGAACATCTTTGGGTCTGACATCAAATCTAGGTGGAAAGAGAAATAAAAAATAAAAAGTGTATGAAAATTACATTGACTTATAGTCAAAATTGACTTTGTGCATCACAAGCTGCATTTCCATTACCCTTCAAATTGTGCAAATTAAAAATGCGAATTGAAAATACGCCTAATGGAAACACGTCAATTTCGCAAAAACTCCCAAAGTTTTTACACTTGCATGCAGCTCTGACACAGAAGCGTACCAGAAGCGGCTCACCGCACTGTTTCTGTAAAGACAGATGCCTATCGTCATCTATCTAATGGCTAGTGCGGTGGCTGCAATATATGTAAACCAACCAACATTCACCGCTATGGCCATCGGTTAATGGAATCGCTGTCATTTAGCAATAGTATTTTATCGACATTTATAAAATATCGTAAAAGTTTTGCGCAAATCTGTAATATAAACGCACCTACAGACAATCCAGGTCTTACTGCAAATGATTTATCGGTGCGTGATATGTTATAAAAATGTAATGACTTGCTCTTCCTGTGACTTTCCTTTTTTCACTGAAGTCAATTACGATGCGTTAACACTGGTGCGGAGAAAGAGGATGAGAGTGGACGCTTTCAATTCATTCCTATGGGAGTCAAGCAACATGCTTGTGTGATTGATCGTGGGATTGACAGCGGATCAGAGAAAGCAGTGAAAGAGTTGAAAAGTTCAGAATGGTCAACTTTAAATGAATATCAAATGAAAACGGCAGTAAGGAGCAGGTAGTGACAAGCATTTGTCACAAGCATTTAAAAATACGCAGAATGTGCAGGAGTTTCTGCTGGACTTAGTGTATAAATCATATTGTTTACATATTAAATGCTTTCTTAGGGATGCACGATATTATCGGACCAATATCAGAATCAGCCGATAATGGCTTTAAATGTAAATATTGGCATTGGTCCAATATGAAAAATTATGCAGACATGTCTTGCCGATAAGAGGCAATGTGCTCAGGGTGTGCTAGCGATTAGATCATGTCAGCATTGTGGCTCATTCTTGAAGCAAAGTTTTGCCTGAATGATGATTAGATTGCTGCATTTAACCTGAGAATGCATGTATGACGCGTTTGCTGTGTAATAGAGTAAACAGTAATAGAACGTGCAGTGACAGCAGCGGCAGCCTCCCCCGGGTCCTAATGCCCATTTTGTAAAGAGTTTTAATTCCTGTTAAATTATTAAATAAAGCAGTAATTGATGTAAAAACAAATCATGAGTATGTTTTGATTTAAAGGTCAGGAGCTATACCTTACATGAATAAATTAAAAAAAAATAATAATAATAAAAAATAAAATAAAAATCACAAACATAACACTTGTAAATTAAATAATTTTATATATACTGACTTATTTATTAATGTGTAATATGTTACAAATTATGAGCTCTAAAAGACTTTCAGAATTTTTACAACTTTTTTGCTTTAGACCATCTACAAATGTTAAATCTTAAAATAAATTGCAATTGATATATAGTTTATTTATAGTTATTTTCAAAGCTTCAATGTACTGTCATTATAAAGTAACTTAATTATTGTTTATTTAACAAATAAGTTCTTGTTAAAAACTATCAAAAATTACAAATAATTTGCTTATAATTTCTGCACAGGAGAGACTTGGTGTTGTTTCCAAAAAACAGGAAATATATCAGTATCGGCATCGGCCAAAATGTGTTGAAAAATATCTGCATATCAGGTATCGGCAAAAATCCAATATCGTGCATCCCTATGCTTTCCAGCTGTTACATATATGTTAAATATTGCAGTTTGGAATTTCATTGTGAATGAAGACTCGCTGGGTTAACAAAAGTTATTAAACTGACAACGTTTCTTTGACCATTTGGAAGCAAAGCTTGCATCTTTCCAAATGCAACTGTGCATATATAATGATTATATTAGCAGTGTTTTGAGTGACCTAACCTGCAATTTTCACTCATTGTTAGGCAGTGCACCCCATATGATAAAGCTAATCAACAGCCACATAGCCACTTTTCAATCATTGGATCAATGATCCAGCATTGCAGTCCAGAATTTAAAAACAAGCCCACTGTGCTCTACATAGCAGTTTTTGAATTCAAGAACACGTTTAAGCCAGGGTCAAGTCAAAATGTAGTTATGTACATCCCTAATAAACACACAGTTTCCTGAGCCCTATTGCAGTGTTAAGAACCAATACAGTCATCTGTAATACAGTCATCCAAAATCATTTACAACTACATCACCAAGAATCCATTATGCACACGATCCAAAACCACACTGTCCATAAGGTCTTTTGATTACGTACTTTAGAAAGTCTGAGCCATCTGTGTGTCTCTGTGTCATCCCATTATTCACAAAAAGCTTTTATACTGATCACAAACTTCGGGTTTGGAAAGATACAGACATCCATTTTCATGTCAGAAAGAACTTTCAGCTCTATTACAAGTTTTCAAATTCTATTAAACACTTTACAGTTGAATAAAACTGTAGTCAGTAAGAATACAAGCCGCACCGACCAATTCTCACTTCTGCTGAGGACACAAAGACGTTTTATTGCATGTGTGACTCTGAGAAACTTTTCCGAACAACCAAAGCACCTTGTAAGCCAGTTTAAAAAAAAAAAAAGAAACATAAACTGCACATTTTCATTGTCATTAGAGTGTGAATGGAAAAAACGATTCCTGATGTAGTTGTAAAATCTATCCGATATTCGTCAGTGCCTGTCTAGATGTTACATGGAAAAAAACTACCTCAAACAGACTTAGAATGACAAGACGATGAGTAAATAATGAAAAAAATTCATTTTTAAGCGAACTTTAGATTTTCTAGAGACTAATTTGCATTGAATTATACTATAGCTAATGTTAATTAATATTCACACCTTGGTCCTGACTGCAACTCTGAGCCAAACTCAAACTGATGTCATCGGGAGCCTTTCCAACACCTGTCCCTGCAAACAAACAGAGAGACAGAGAAGGTCAAGTTTTATAACTTATTCATTGTCCTAACACATCTGCCCTCTCTCTTGCTCTCGCTCTCTCTCACTCACCTTTGCAACTTTTTTCAAACACA
Source organism: Cirrhinus mrigala (assembly GCA_036247105.1). NCBI lineage: Eukaryota > Metazoa > Chordata > Actinopteri > Cypriniformes > Cyprinidae > Cirrhinus > Cirrhinus mrigala. The sequence goes on from CM070019.1 coordinate 26,551,667, forward strand.
TCCCTGACCTGGCCTGTGCCCGCAGTACTGCAGGTCTTCTGACATATTGCTGCTGTCTGCAGAAAAACTCTTCTCTTTGATCCTAAACACTTCTATTTATAGCTACAGTAAACCTGGTTCACAACACGGTGTCCTCTGAATTTTTAACAACTCAAAAAAAGTCAACTTCTAGTGAACACTTGAGAACATGCTATAATGTTCCTGCTGCTGCTGTATTTTAAATCATTTCGGGGTTGCTATTATATATATATATATATATATATATATATATATATATATATATATATATATATAAATACAGAATTTTTGTATATATATACACTACCGTTCAAAAGTTTGGGGTCAGTACATTTTTATTGCTTCTTTTTTTTTTTTAAGAAATTAATACTTTTATTCACCAAGGATGTATTAAGTTAATAATTAAAAGTTTATTAAAAGTTAATAATAAATAATTTACATTGTTATAAAATATTTATATTTTGAATAAACACTGTACTTTTTAAACTTGTTATTCATGAAAGAATCCTGAAAAAAAAAAATTACAGGTTCTAAAAAATATTTGGCAGCACAACTGTTGATATTATCCAACACTGATCATTCTAATAATAAATCCGCATATTAGAATGATTTCTGAAGGATCATGTGACACTTAAGACTGGAGTAACAGCTGATAAAAATTCAGGTTTTCATCACAGGAATAAATTCTATTTTAAAGTATGTTAAAATAAAAAACATTATTTTATATTGTAAAAACATTTTGCAATATTACTGTTTTTTTTTTTTATATATTTTTAATCAAATAAATGCAGCCTTGATGAGCATAAGAGACTACTTTAAAGACAATTACAAGTCTTACTGACCCCAAACTTTTGAACGGTAGTGTATATATATATATATATATAAATACAGATTTTTTTTAGAATTTTTTTCAGAATTTTCCCACATACTAACACTGTAAGAAAAAAAAAATTCTCACGCTTGGTTGTGACTGGGCCTCCATGGGATGTTATCTATAGGGAAAGAGAGATAGATAAGATCAATGAAACAAGCTCTGATGAGTCATTTACATGAGATCATGACGTTTATAACTTCCCATCACTGTTACTAATTTAGCATACTAGCACAAAAACACATCACAGTCATTTAATCACATGACATAAGCAATTGACATGACTTCCAGCTTGAGATTCTGCTCTATGATCTCACGATTCAACCAACAGTTTCTGACCCAACACACGCACAGACAGTCTGGGACAAGCAGTACTATAAGCCAGAACATAACACCCCTGAGGTTCCACCAATTAAACTGCAGCGAAAAGCAGAGATTCTGACTGAAGGGTTGCCCTCAAACAGACAGAGACTCAAAACCAGGACAGCTTCATTTAGCTAATAATACCAATAGCTAATAACACTAATATTCACTAATTTTACCACATAATCAGTGCAGTGTATGCAAAAAAAAAGTAGATTATATTAGCTATGTGCAATAATAAATATAACTATATTCATGAGTATAAAGATAGGAATAAAAATATATAAATAAATATAATATATATATTAGTTTAATAACGTAAACATTGTATATTTACAATATTTTAAGATATTATTATTTTTTTTTAATACAATCAGTATTGGGTAAGTTAGTAAATAATTACTAGCTACTAATTACATCTTCAACAGTGTAATTAGACTGTACTAATTTCTCTCTCTCTCAAAAGTACTTTTTACTTATTTTGTTTTACTTATTATTACCAATTACTTTCTCAATCCTATACCAGCCTCGACCAGTTTAACAGCACAAGGATTGACATGAAACTTCTCTCAAGAGTATTTAAAGGGGGTGGTTATATAACAAACATTCATTTTAACATAAGACATTTCATTTTTATGTTAAATCCACACATTTTGTACAGAACCATTCTATAGTCTATACAGTATTTAATGCAATTACATCAGCTTTTCTGTAATTGATTTAATGTACTTAAATTACAGACAAGTTAAGAGGAATCTCATACCTTAAATTAAACTGCCGTAATTAATTACTTAGTAATGCATTACACCTAACTCTGGTTACAATGAACATAATACAGTTTTTAATGAATGTTCTCATTGGCAATTTTAGACTTTCTGGAACATAAGGTTAAAAATTCAAGGTAACCTTTGCAGGGGTTTTAATTAATTTTCATAAACACAAAACAATTATTTCAGTCTCATTTTTAAATTATGAAGCAAAGAGGTATTACTTGTAGCTAGTCCTCATCTTTTAGTATAAGTGTTATGACCTCAAGAAACATTTTTGGCTGTGGTGGCACTAAGAAATTACAGTGGAAATGAATTTCTGTGAACTACACTACCAGTCAAAAGTTTTTGAACAGTGAGATTTTTAATGTTTTCTTTTTTTTTTAAGAAATCTCTTCTGCTCAGCAAGCTTGCATTTATTTGATCCAAAGTACACCAAAATGTTGAAACATTTTTGCTATTTAAAATAACAGTTTTCTCTTTGAATATATTTTAAAATGTAATTTATTCCTGTAATTTCAAAGTTGAATTTTTAGCATCATTACTCCATTCACATGATCCTTCAGAAATCATTCTAATATTCTGATTTGCTGCTCAAAAAACATTTATTAATATTATTATTATGTTGAACACAGCTGAGCAGAATTTTTTCAGGCTTCTCTGATGAAGAGACAGTAGAGAACAGCAGTTATCTGAAATAAAAATCTTTTGTAACATTATAAATGTCTTTATCATCACTTTTGATCAATTTAAATGTAATGCTACATAAAAGCAATAATTTCTATAACCCCTTCTCGCAAAGAAATAAAATAAAAATTATACTGACTCCAAGCTTTTGAATGGTGTAGTGTATAATGTTACAAAAGCTTTTTATTTCAAATAAATGCTGATCTTTGGATCTTTCTATTCAAGGAATCCTGATTTTTTTTTTCCTGTTTTAAATATTGATAATAATAATAATAATAATAATAATAATAATAATAATAATAAACAAATATTTATTGAACAGCAAATCAGCATATTAGAATGATTTCTGAAGGATCATGTGACACTGAAGACTGGAGCAATGATGCTAAAAATTTTGCTTTGATCACAGAAATAAATTACATTTGAAAATAAATTTAAATTGAAAGCAGTTATTTAAAATAGCAAAAGAAAAATCACAATACTACTGCTTTTGCTGTATTTTCAATAATATCAAATAAATGCAGGCTTGGTGAGCCAAAAATCTTGGTGGTTAAAAAAAAAAATCTTACTGTTCAAAAACTTTTGATTGGTAGTGTATGTACATTTAAAGAAAAGATGAATTAATAAAATCAGGCTAAAAAGTGCCTCAGAAAAAGCAGTGCACACAGAAAAAGCAAACACACACAAACACACCTGATGATTGGAATCCATTCCTACATAAGAGTTCCGTGAACTGCAGTCGACCGGTGGCGTCTCCTCCCGTGCAAAATCAGACATCTCTATTCCACCCCCTGGATCCCTACACACACACACACACACATACACACACACAAAAGGTTAGTTACCTAGCAACATTAACAGAGGAACAGCCCCGAGGGTCCAAGAGAGTTAACAATGTCATTTATGACCAAACTTGCACAGCAGCTCAGGCGCCAGCAGAGTGGAGAACAGTTTTAGTGTCTCTCCATCTAATTTCTGCCTCCCATTAGGCAGGGATCCACCCCTCCTCCCTTCACTTTTTGGGAGATTATATCAATTTTTAATATTTTTTATGAGGTTTATTTTGCTTGGCCCCCTAAAGGATAAAATGTAGCGGTGAATGGTAATCCCACGGCTTGAGACCAGCTTCCGTCTATTTCATCATTTTTGCTATTACATTTGGTGCCACTAGAGGTGGTTTATTTATTTAATTCAGGACATACATGTGGGTCTCTTGAAAAATTAGAAACACATGAGCTCTTCACATCGGGGACCTAAACCAGAAATATTATGTATTTTTTTAATTAGTGCTTTCTTACCACGTACAGACCTAGACAACCAGGAATGTCCTACCAGATGTGTGTTTACACTCTATTAAGAGGCTCTCCATTTCTTTTTTTACACACAGATAAGAATGTAAGAACATAAGCTATGTGTTCTTTTCTAATGCATGAAAAGTCGTTGATGTCTGTACAAAGAAACACTCTGGTAAAATGCCTGATTCATGATTTGAGTTACTGTGTTTAATGTGCTCTGACTCTGTCAGCAATGCTTGCTCTCGTAGAAAATATGCAACCTAGCAATTATTTCACCTCTGAAAGTTTGCAGACTGTTTCTGAGTGAATGAACAAGAGCATCAGCCTGTGTGTGTCGGTTTATAAGGCTAGATTTCAGTTCTCCTGATTCACTCGCCCCATTCCCTCCTCCCCTTTTCTCTCTCTCAGTGGGTGATGAATGGATCCAGCATGACAGCAGATTAGTTCTCAGAAACATCTTTACCGCTGAGCAACAGCACTGTCCCTTTAATCAAATCTTTACGGAGCTGAACTAGAAGCTTTCTGAGAAGAATCAGAATCTTTCCTATGAAGATTCAAAACCTGATTCACAACCTTTTCTTAAAGGAGAAGGCCACTTCCAGAACAAAAATTGACAGATAATGTACTCACCCCTTGTCATCCAAGATGTTCATGTCTTTCTTTCTTCAGCCGTAAAGAAATCATGTTTTTTGAGGGAAACATTTCATGATTTTTCCTTCATATAATGGACTGGTAAGGTTCCCCCAATTTTTTACTTCCTAAATGCAGTTGAAATGTTTCCCTCAAAAAACAATTTCTTTACGGCTGATGAAAGAAAGAATGAACATCTTGGATGACAAGGGGGTGAGTACATTATATGTCAATTTTTGTTCTGGAAGAGGACTTCTCATTTAACTGAATTATTACCTGCCTGAGGCAAATCACCTTTCCTGATGATTCACAACCTGTCTTGGGATGATTCTGAATATGAGATGATTCAAAATTTAAAATGATTCAAACCCATTCCTGAGCCAAATCAAAGCCTTCCTAAGCTAAATCAGACCTGTTTATACAGGATCAAAATTATTAATTGTGCAGGAACTCTACATTTTGTTATGGCTTATGAGTAAAGCATGATTCTTACCCAGGCCCATTTGAGTCTTCCTGCCGGGTGCTGGTACCCTCACGTTGGCGCTCTGCCCCCTGGCCCCGTCCCTCGCTCCCTTTGGCCCGCAGCTCCACCACCTCCCCCTCATCCAGCGCAGTGTGCAGGCGATAATTCACTGCCTTCAGCAGCACAAACATACCTGCTATCACCCCGCAGTAGATTCCCACAATCACCATCGTGGGGGGCAAGGCCTACAGAGAAAGAGAGAAACACAGTGACATGAGTTAAAAACAAGCACTTTTTGTGGTTTTGAGCTAATGCATGTTGTTTTTGTTTAAGGGGAGACACTGCAGGCAAAAACGCTGTTTTTTATGCACCTGTCAAGTTTGAGATTTTGGGCTTTTTGGCTTTTCATAAAGTGTTTTTTTCAGACAACACATCCAAAAGACACTGTTAAGTGTTTCTTTTATAGCACTTTATCTATTTGTGTCAATAGATTTCAATTACAATACATATTTTTAAAGGTCATTTTCTCAAAATGAGTTTTTTCTCCTACTCTACACCATAAATCTTCAACTTCAGTAGGACTTATACACACCAAAATTTACATTTTGATTCCTGTCTATATCCTGAAGGTTTTCACAGAGGGATTTGTTCATATATACTTTGCTCGATTTTATACAACGTTTTATTCTTCAAAAAACAGTACAAAACAAATATGTTGTTTTCTGTCTGTTCTAAGTTATGAATTATGGAGTGACAAAATTCCATCTGTAAAAACTTTTGATTTTAATATGTCAAAAAAAGATTTTTGTACTAGAAATGTATGCAAATTAGCACATATTTCATTAAATAATGCCTCATTTGCATATTTAAACCTAACATCTTAGAAAACTTGTAATACAAAAAGTGTTTGCAATTATCAATGCAATCAATCAACTGCGTAAGTAAGGTGATAACTATTAGTTAATTTTTTTACCCTATTCACCTGCAGTGTCTCGCCTAGAAAATAACACTAATTCAGAACAGGATGTAATGACAATAGTGACAAAAAAAAAAAAAAAAGAGTCTCTACAAAAATATGATGATGATAATTAGAAATGTTTTTTGAGCACTAAATTAACCTATTAGAATGATTTTGAATGATAATGTGAAACTGAAGATTAAAGTAATGACAGCTAAAAAAAATTGAGCTTTCCTGACAGAAATAAATCACATATTAAAATATATTAACTTAGAAAACAATTATTTACATTTGTAAAAAAAAATTTGACTGTATAAAATGCAGCCTTGCTGAGCATAAAAGGCTTCTTTCAAAAACATAAAAAATCTTACAGACCACAACTTCTGAATGTTCATTTACAATCCTTAGATCTATTATTTCCCCCATCAAGGAATTATAAATTATATATTTGATATGAGCCACCTCATATCAAATATTGACAGCAAACCAAAGCATTGGGGATATGATATGCTCACATATTCCAGCCTATTAACATCCTTCTGTTGTATAAATATCATACACAAATATAGGACCGTGTTATACAGAGTTACAGGGTTAAGAAAAGAGGCAACAATATTTTAGTTGCAACCAGAGGGCAGAAGCTAAAAACAGCCTGGCACTGAACGGACATCTGTGTCTCTAGCACAGCCACTCAACACCATACTGCCCTAAACACCTCTCCATATCTGACACACTCCTAAACCCATATTCATCCATATTCATTCACAAAAAACATATATCAGCTTATTGATACAGAGACTGCAGCACTACTGAGGGCTTTTATATGATATTGTTTAGCTGTGGTTAAGTATTCAAGCAGAACATAGATGGGATGGATCTGTGCAGGAAGTTATATATGGACCAAGCATACACAGATCAAACACATAGACCTGCCCTGATACCTCAACCACAGAATGAGCATGGCTTTAAAAATAATACACATCATGACTATTACAAGTATATCTTATTAAAAATAGACTGCAAACAGGAGTATAATGTTTCATGGAGAAGAGGTTGTTTTTTTGCAAGAGTTGTTATGACAAAGATGGAATCTGTCATTTTTTCCTAATTGTTCTGTAATGATTTTAGAATGAAATCTGTGGAATTAGTTTAAATATGGTAAAATAAGGTACTACACATTGGTGGCCGAAAGCATAATAAAAATGAGCTGATATATTTTATAAACAAAGCCACAATAGGTTGGCAAGTGTTTTTTAATTGGCAACTATGGTTCCATGAAAAACCTTTAGAAACATGAGTAAAAAAACAAGTGGTTTTGAGCTAATATTGTTCAAAAGTTTGGGGTCAGTATGAGTCTTTAAAAAATGGTTTATTCAGCAAAGACACATTAAAGTGACAGTAAACACATTTACAATATATATATATATATATATATATATATATATATATATATATATATATATATATATATATATATATATTTTTTTTTTTTTTTTTTTTTTTAAATAAATGCTTCAAACTTCATGTCCAACAAAGAAGCCTTAACAAGAAAAATGACTGCTGAAAATTCAGCAAAAAAATTACAAAAATAATATTACAATAAATGGTCTTTATGGTGGAAAAAGGTTCTTCAGATCATTAAAATTGTGAGCTATTCATTGAAGGTTCTTTTGGAAACCCAAAATTCTGCTTCTATGTATGATAAAGTTTCTGTCTTCTGTATATTTTGTCTGGCCAGAGAAGAATGATGGCATTTGGGCTCCTTCAACACACTATTTTTCTGTTTAATGCTGTAAGGCTCCTTTGACACAATCTGTATTGTAAAAGCACTATGTAAATAACAGTGACTTGACTTGACTATTTTTCTTCCCTAAACAAGGTGGGTCAAACCGTTTTGGTCACCAACGCTCTTCAAAATATTTTCTTTTGTGTTCCACAGAAGAAAGAAAGTCATACAGGTTCTGAGGGTGAAATGAGGGTGAGTCAATTATGACAGAATATTCATATTTGGCTGAATTATCCCTTTAAAGCAGACAGAGACTAAACACAGACCAAACCTCAGGTCAGCAGGTCTGAAATACCCAACTCTGCTTACAAACCAAGTCAAAACCAAAACAAATAGTCATCATACCAAAACAGAACTGACTCAGGGTTTCAGCAAACAAACCTCAGACCCCAATCGCTGTCAAGGATTCCCACACCTTTTGAACAACGCATTTCGGGAATACAGGAAATTATATTTCAATAATACAACGTTTACAGAAATTACAATCACATAATGCAATGAAACATCACACAGCTGAGCATAACCAGGAAAAAGACAACGCATATGCATTTCCAGATCTGCAAACGACAGTTGCGAAATTTCCTGATATTTCTAAGTTCCCCATGACCGGGAAAACACCGCAGGGGAGATGAAAAGAAATAGGGAAGAGAAATACAGCCTGTGTGTACTGGAAACAGAGATGAGCCAGAGGAACAGAATGATACAGAGAGGGGGGATGGAGAGATGGGTAAAGAATGAGGAAAGGCTAACGTACACAGATAGAGATGGGCTGATAACGACTAAAGGATGGAGAGAAGAGGAAAAGCGACGGCTGCATCTCTCACCATGTAGAGGGTGAACGGGAGGCAGAGCAGCAGCAGCCACAGGTAAAGGTGAAGCGCGTTCACGAAGGTGTTCTGGTGGGGGTCGTAGTACCATCCGCCCGTTACTGACGCCCACACGCCCTGCCGCAGGATTTGAAGGGTCTGGGACCCCATTTTTACCCCCTATCCCCTCTCTAGCCGTCTCGGAGCAGGAGGTACAGCGCTGGCCCGTCGAGCCCCGTCGCAGCCATCTTCTTCTCTGTGGTCCTCCAGCGCTGCGCTTCCCGTCCCATCGTGCTCTGCGCACACCCGGCAGCTCGCGTACAGCTCGCGCAGAGAGCGGTGATGCGCGTGCTACAGATTCGAGTTATTCTGCAGCGCCCCTGAGCGGCGAACGCGAGCGTCGACGAATAAAAACATCTGGGGCGATACTCACTGTTTAACGCACTGTGATTTTTTTTTTTTTGGCAACCTGTTTACCTAAATACATTACTTAACTAAAACGAATACTTCTCGAGATCCTCCTAGGCAGTTTATTGGTACATCGTGGTAATATTTAAAAATATATGAATTTATCGTGCCGTTATGTATTTTACTGTACGCACGGCTACTGTGCGCACCCAGGTGGAATAAATTAGGTCAGGACTGGCAGTATTTGGGTCGTGCTAATTGTCAGCGTTATGTGAATAAAACTAAATTCTCATCAGAACATGTCTGCTGGCTATGAATCTGTTTAATGCACTAAAACAGAGCGCTGTTCGCATTTACGCAGCAGCGCAAAAGATGCGCGTACCCATCCCTAACACAAGAGCGCGCTGCGCACTATATATTTTCTGTCGGAAAACCATTATACACAATCAAATCTAAGTTGATTGTTACGTAGCTATTGAATAATTTACAAAGAAAATACACTACCAGTCAAACGTTTTGAACAGTAAGATTTTTAATATTTTTAAAATAAGTCTCTTCTGCTCTTGCTCTTCTGCAAACCTGCATTTATTTGATCCAAAGTAGGCTACAGCAAAAAGTCAAAATTTGAAATATCTTTACTATTTAAAACAATAGCTATGTAAATATATTTTGAAATGTATTTTATTCCTGTGATTTTAGCATCATTACTCCAGTCACTTGTTCCTTCAGAAATCATTCTAATATTCTGATTTGCTGCTCAAAAAACATTCATTATTATTATTATTTTGAAAACAGCCAAGTAGATTTTTTTCAGGCTTCTTTGATGAATAGAAAGTTCAGAAGAACAGCTATTATCTGAAATAGAACTATTTTGTAACATTATGAATGTCTTTATCATCACTTTGAATAAATATAAAGCATCCTTGCTAAATAAAAGTATTCATTTCTATAATTTCTTTTCCCCCAAAAAAATGATACTGACTCCAAGCTTTTGAATGGTAGAGTGTATAATGTTTGGATCTTTCTATGTACCAAAGAATCCTGCAAATAATGTACTCAACTGTTTTAAGTACTAATAATAATAATAAAAAATGTTACTTGAACAGAAAAGAAACCCAACAGTTATGTCAGTTTTTACATACATAAATCTGCATATTTTTATTTACCTTTATAAAGCCCTATATATATTTTTTTTTTATTGTATGCATCAACTTTCATGCCAAATTATTGCAATTTATCAATAAATAATAATAAAAAAAAAATCTTTGGCCTGTCCAGTGATTGTAAACATTCATCAGGTCTGTCAGACTGAAGATATTTTAGCAGCCATGTGACCAAAATATTCAAAGACCCATCGAACCTGAATTTAAGACATTTTAAGACTTTTTAAGGACCTGCGGACAACCTGAAAAAACATTAATAATCTTACCGTTCAAAAACTTTTGACTGGTAGTGTACATAAACATTTTTAATCAGAAAAAGACTGTACTGGTTTTGAAAAACTGTATTTTTACTGTGAGTGACACAATGGCATAATACTACAACTCAGCAACACTGAAATATAGAAAATGACATTAAGATGAAACACACATTTCAGTTCCCTCATTACAAAAACTATTAAATTATGAAGTAAATGCATTTATATACAATAACCGTAACAGTCCACCCTTGTTTTGCTGGTGCAGAGAAATGTCCACATAAGTCCTGCAACATTAAAGTTGTTTGTGGCTGACCAGCATGTGTGTCACTGCAGGCGTGGGCGTTTCTCAGGTGGTTTGTTGGGTGTAGTTTGTGGGGGCGGCCGAGCAGGGCCAGGAGGGGCTGGAGGTTTCGTCTCTCGCTCTTCTGGAGGCTTCACTGTCTCAACGGGCACTTCTGGTTCTTTCTTTACCTCCACTGTAGACAGAAAGTGAGAGTTTATATATGTATACCTAAAAATCACTTCTCATCAGCACTGAGTGCAGGGTATTTTCTGATGTCAAAAAAGCTTTAACTTTTCTTTCCTTCTATATTAGTGATGAAAGCATTTAATCTGTTAAATCTTCTAATGGATAGTTCGTTTTCAATCAAACCACATGTAAATAGTACCATATTATTCTACTTTTTCAAATATTTTTTTTAAATGCAAGTATGATGTAGAGACATCTACAGTAAATCTGACAAATTTCATGTTTTTTTTCCCCAAGTTTTGCCTAGATACATACGAGTTTAGTCATTTACAAAACTAAAATGTGATTTTTATCTGTAGTGTGTGATAAGGTGCAAATGATTCAAGTATTTATGTACCTGGGACAGGCTTCTCTCCTGGTTTGGGCTGAAACGCACATAAAATGAGAATTTAAATGGAATCTTCTGCTCTACTTAAAGCAACATTCATAAACCAGTTAGAAATGTTTTGTGTATAATAACAATACCTGATAGAAAGTTGGGGGAAATTTATTGCGTAGATCCAGTAGCAGTGTGTCAACTCTCTGCCTTTGGAACAAAGAACTCGGCTCCTCTTTCCGCTTAGATTTAGGCTTTACTCTTTCTATAAACAACACAAACAAAACAGTTTTAGCATTTCTGACAGGTACAGTTGTACTTGCTGGGAGATGCGTCCTGCTACCATGTATGTGTGTGTTTTCACCTCTCTCCTCCTGGTCTTTAAAGTGCCACCAGTACCCTTTGGATGGGTGGTACCTGCAGAAAGACATCGCCTCATCAAATGCAGACTGAATCCCATGAACCGCTGAGAGCTAGGACACATCAAAACAAACAAAATATCAATGTTTATATAAACAGAGGAGATAGCTAGAGAGAGTGTTCTAGGGTTATAAACGCACCACTCTGGAACTGATGACTGACCCCAGGTCAGGTGCTTGATACACCACTCCAGCTATGATATAGTAGTCAGCAAGAGGGATCACTGCAGGAAAATAACAGCAAGGGAATCAGAACATACAAAAAGATTTGAATGTAAAGTCAACAAAAAAGAACCCTATTTATTGTGATAAAAAACATTGTTGCATTAATGATGAAAGTATTAATCTATTAGATGTTCAAATGCATAGTCAGTCTTCAAGCAAAACTAGAAAGTTTTTAAATATACTGCAACAACATCCTTTATTTAAAATATTTTGTAATTGTATCATTGTCTTTTATGTAATTCTGGTGCACTTTGTGAGCAAAATTAAGAGCTTGAACATTTAAACAGAACAAAAATATATATTGACTTGTACCAGGATTTTAAAGCGGACTCAATTTTTTTAGCATTAATAAGTGTCCACATTACATTCACACTGATGAGACCATTTGGATATAATAAATGTATTTTTTTTTTAAACCTTAACAATAACATTCTATGTTCAACATTTTATATTCTCTTTGAAATTGTACCAAATATTGTCCTTTGTGTTAAGCATCATGTCAAACTCTACTTGACCTGGATTGCAAGTCTGTCAGCATTGCAAATGATACAAAAAAAGCATCACCTGAAATACAACGCAGACACCAAACCAAAAACATTCTCAAATTACAACAATAAAAGCAAAAACAGCAACACAGACTGCAGAAATGAAACAGCAGTGCAGAAACTCACCTTGTGTTGGTGACTGTCTCTGCTGTTTTCTGATGATGTACAGAATCGGCTCTTGAGCGTGAAGCAAAATATATTCCACACCCACCATCTGACTGCAAACACAGAAAACACAATTAGACACAAACAAGTCAGCCCTACATATTTTAATAGAATAGGAAATTAAATAATCAGTAGTGACAGTACAATAAACACACATACATGTATTATACATGCATATCAAAATAGAACCGACATGACTATCAGTATACATCTACTACATGAATAATGCAGTTTTAATGGCATAGTGCTTACTTGAGGTGATCCAGGGTTAATCGCTGCATTTTCACCACCTCGTTGTTGCAGGTTCGATCATAGAAGGGGTTGCTCCTCTCGGAGAAATACTCCAGTACATTGCTGGGGTTCAGGATGGGCACCCAGCCACTGTCCACCCACGAGATGCCCAGCAAATTATCTGACCAACACAAAACACAAAATCATATTTGAGAGTATTTATGTCAAGGGGAAAATTTTTAATAAAATAAGGTACATCGCAGAAAATGCAGAAAATACTGCGCGCCCCCTTCGACAACAAACTCTAACGTTAGCGGCAATGCTAAAGAGCAAAGTGATTAGGTTGGCCTAACAAAGCCAACATTGTGTGAAGCTATTTTACTTTTCTTTTACAACATTTCAATATGATGACAAAATGAATTTGGTAGAAATAAAGCTGACAAAGAATATAAACTCTTTGTAAATTAATTCATGAAGTCTTTGAAACTACCTCTTAAATCCACCGACGCCATCTTCGCACTCTGACGCAGGTTGATGACATAATAACCGTCGACGCTCTATGACGATTTTCTATCAATTACTCCACATAGCAGCTTACGTTAATAAAATAAACTAAATTCAAAGTTATGAACAAAAATCCATTATGTTTTGTTTAATTTTGTTTAAATTGTTGAAAATGCTCGCTGCTCCTATACTGAGGAACATCCATATCTTTTTGTGTGGTTCTTGTTACGAAATAAGACTTGCTAATACTTTAACACTCTCTTGGTTATACAAAATATGATTTTTTTAATTGCTGTTTTTTATTAATCAACACTTGTTTTATTTGCTGCTAAAAACATAGTTTGTTATTAAAGTATTTAAGTCCTATTTAATAAGTTTTATCTGAAGTGTGCAATAATTTAATAATGCTTCTAAATGTGTCTGTGTGTGTGTGTGTGTGTGTGTGAATATATAAATATTTTATGACTAGGTAAATATCTAGGGCTGGTTGCATAAAATAGACTAGTCTTACATGTTAGTTATCTAATTTCTTTTTCCTTTAAGACTGGTCATAACTTCTTTTATTCACTTAAATAAAATCAGATTAGGCTACTCCTTGGTTAACTGCTAGTTAATCAGGCTAATACTTATGACACAGTCTTAACACAGAGGATACGTTAATGCAAGTAGCCCATCATTCTGTTACAAGTGTTCAGTCGTACACACACAACAATATACAGCATTTTAGATTTTAAAGGAGTTCAGTTAAGACAAAAAAAAAAATTATATTCTTAGAAAGGGATAGTCAATATGACCATTAAAGCAGTTTTTAGAATTAGGAAAGATGCCTTTGGACCTAATTAAAACTACATTGGTTGGAACATCATCGCTACAGAAGAATTCATCAGATGGGACAAATACCCAGCAGACTCCCTGCAGGCAGAATTCTGCAAGAATATCCTTTGAGTGCAGCGCAGCAGAAAACACCACATAATGCCTGCAGAGCAAAAACAGGATTATACCCATAAGAATCCAGAAAAGGACCATTACATTCCACATCTACATGAGCCACAGTCAAATTCTCCAACCCCAACGCCAGTCAAGCTTAAATGCCACAAACCCCTAACCTACCAAGAGATGGCAATATAGTGTTCCCTCAGCAAGCTGGTTTTAGTCAAGTCAAGTGTAATGTTCTCATTACAAACCACATGTAAGAAAGACAACAAAATATAGTTCTTTTGAAATACATAAATACATAATACACAAATAAAAAAGGAAAAACAACACCTGGTCTGTGCCTAAATAGAATTTTCAAAGAATATATGGCAGTGACCAACAAAAATAAGTCCTGACTGCTGTATGTACAAACTCAGCATTTTACAAGCATAGCATTGCCCTAAAGACAGGCAGAAAAAGTCTCAGTGAGCACAAGCTGTGCTCTAAATGCCCTCTGAGAAATTTACCATCATTTTTTTTTTTTTTTCAAAAAACTATTATTTTAGGACTATGATAAATTAATATATTATCCTCAGAAACTTTTCAGAACATTATCAGGAACAGTCATAACATTTCTATAATGACAACTCTCATAAGATTTTAGCATGGTAATGTATATGACAATGTTAATGTATTTGGTCTTGGCATCATCAGTTTGCATTAACGACCCATCAGCTTGCACCATCTAGAGTTTTATGACTGAACTAGGCATTGTCCTTCAGAAGTCACAAACCAATCTGCCATTTTTTTGGCAACATGCAGTATATGTAACATATTCCCCAAATTAATAAAAATAATATTCATATACACATATACAGTGAGAAAGTCTGTGCTTTATTAAAAATAAGCATCAGCAAATGTAGAACAGGCTTATTCTGACTTTTTAAAACCAGTCTTAAGTAGCACGGGTATATTTGTAGCAATAGCCAAAAATACATTGTATGGGTCAAAATTATCGTTTTTTCTTTTATGCCAAAAATCATTAGGATATTAAGTAAAGATCATGTTCCATGAAGATATTTTGTAAATTTTCTACTGTAAATATATCAAAACAAAACAAAATTTTTGATTAGTAATATGCATTGCTAAGAACTTAATTTGGACAACTTTAAAAGAGATTTTCTCAATATTTAGATTTTTGCTCACCCTCAGATTCCAGATTTTTAAACTCAAAACTCTTTTAGAAAACTATTTAAAAATATTTTATATATAAAATAGAATTGACATATTATTTACATGTATTATGTTATTATTTATAATAATTATTGTTGCATATTAATATACATACCACTCTGCAGTTATAATACAATTCTCTAGACACTGAGTTAGTGATAGCTTCTGACATTTGTGCAAACTTTCAAGCAGTCTAGACGAGAATAGCAGTTGTGATAAAATAGAAGAAAACCCTCAGACAGTAAGAAAAATACTGGACAAGGAAGGAAAGAAAGAAAGTAAGAAAGAAAGGAATGCACTAGTTCTTTTCTTAGACAGATCGAACTTTACTAGCTTATAAGCATATAACATGCACATGTGTTTGAGTATAAAAATAACAGACTGAGCAAAGCAGAAATCCCCACCCAGCACGATCTACCGCAATCACGACACACCCAGACACAACAGCCGTACCAGCTAACCGCTTACAACACACACACACACCACACACACACACACACACGCACCTGTGGGACAAACATGACGTTGCCCAAAGGGATTCATTCCATTACGCAGATATTCACCACCATCACATCTTAATGAAATGAATGTGGGTTGACAATAACTTTGTTGCGAGCAAAATTAAAAGAGAGAACAGGTCTTCTGAATCAAGGGAAGATCAAAGGAAAATGATTAAACTGCATTTCAATAGCTCTTTTCAGTGTCCAACAGCAGCTGTTTTTTTTTGTGCGTGTGTGTGTGTTCTGGGGTCAGAAAATCACGTCACACGAAATCATCGTTTGAGTGAAATGCATTTGTTAACGGCTGAGTTGCGCTCAGCTGGATTTCAATGGAAACGGGACCTCACGCAGGGGGGCTGACAGACCGGTTATCGCGCTCCATCCGTGATGACCGCATTTCTTAAGGGCTTCATGCGCACGCTCACTCCCTTTTGAGTCATTTGGTGAGAGCAGGACGTGCCGATCCCTGTCCGTTCCGCCAGTCTGCTGAAAAAAGAGAGAGAGGGTGGCGAAAAAGAGGAAAAATTAACAGTATCGTGTGTGTGAATCATCCGGGAATCCATCTTTAAAACAGAACCGTGTAGACGTGGTCGTTACGCGGGCATGTAAACGCGCAAAGAGGCAACGAAAGAACCTCGGAAACGCGAGCTTTAAGGAATTATCAACACGGTGGGATGAGCGTGGAGCAGGGCAGATTTGAAGGAATGATACGCAAGGGAAACGGCACGATGAGCGTCATGAGCGGCAGCGCGAACTCCACCGTCGTGCATCCTCCCGGTGGCCGTAGCCGCGGAGACCCGCGCTACCCGCAGCACGCTCCCCATCAGAGCGGCTCGATGATGAAACCCCAAAACGAGCCCGCGGACCTGGTGAAACGAGCCCTGGACTTCAAGACGCAGGGCACGCAGTGCTACAAGGATAAAAAATACCGCGAGGCCATCGGCAAGTACCACCGCGCACTGCTGGAAATGAAGGGACTGTGTCGAGTGCTGGGGGATCCGGACACCAGCAAGTCCCCGTCCACCGTCCTGACCAGCATCAGCAAGTCCAGCCTGACGGACGAGCAGAAAGGCGCGGTGGAGAACGCCGAGCTGGAGTGCTACAACAGCCTGGCAGGTGGGAACGCACATCATGTTTTAACACTTTGACCACAGGATTTTCAATGCACTTGGGTCTGTTTTCTATGTGTTCCACCTGTTAAGACTGAATGCAGACTATAATATTCTAATTAGCGCTGGGTTTCAGTGGTAAACTGCTAGATTTGGTCTCTCCAATTCTGAACATACCTTGAAAGAAAGTAATCTGAGTGAATGTCTTTAACTGTGCATGCAAAATGACGTCATGGTTTGTCTAGATTACAGGGCACATACCTATATTTGATTATTAAACTGCAAATTAAGACATAAATCATCCCTATCATGAACTTTTGCATTGGCGCAATTGATTTGTCTGTGTTTGCATGCAGCTTGTCTGTTGCAGATGGAGCTAGTGAATTATGAACGAGTGAAAGAGTACTGTCTGAAGGTTTTGAGAAAAGAGGGCGAGAATTTTAAAGCCCTGTATCGCTCTGGTGTGGCGTATTATCATCTGGGAGACTTCAACAAAGCTCTGCACTACCTAAAGGAGTCACACAAACAGCAGCCCACAGGTCAGTCAGATCAAACTCTCACATTCTACACCAACACTTCTCAAAGTAGGGCTCGTGGACTTACAGAAGTCTGTCTCAAATGGTCAAATCTCACTACACAACTACATAAATCCATTAGAGTGCAACACAAAATAATAACATTTCCAGTGGCCTTGGTTTCGTAATGTACTTCCTATTCATTTTGTTTCCTTTAGCCTTGGAACAAAACCAAGCTTTGAAATGACAACACTGCAACATTTTATTTGTTATAAGTATGATATATTGTTGAGAATGCAGGATGCAAAGATGATTAAAAGTGAGGAATTGTATTCGATTATCCCATTTGGTCCACAAACACATTTGGTCCATTGTGTTTCTGTTATCATCGCAAAACTGTGTAAAACATGAAAGATTAAACTTTTGAAAATCTAGTCTTAATGTCATTAAGATGCTAAGTAATTAGTAATTATGTTACATTTGCAATAATGTGGTTGAATGAGATCATATGACTCACAGAACAAGTGAAAATGATTTTTAGAAAATGCAAGTCTAGTCTGATTCACTTACCAGGATGATGATAATATACGGTATTATGAGTAAATCATCATCTTTTAAACTATACTAAGATTCATTTGGAAAACACCACATCTCAGCATTTCAGGGTTTCAGTTGAGCTCTTACACAAGTCTAATGTGCTCAGGTAAACCAGCTTTTGAACCCAAAACACCTAAAAAAAAAATAGTGCTAGGCAATGATTAATCGTGATTAATCGCATCCAAAATGAAAGTTTTTGTGTACATAACTATGTATATATATATTAAATGTATATGTTTATATATTAAATATATTTATATATAAATTATATGAATATAAATATATACATGTAAATGCATGTAAATACTTTCAAAATATGTGACCCTGGACCACAAAACCAGTCATAAGGGTCATGAGATTTCTACATCAACTGAAAGCTGAATAACTAAGCTTTCCATTGATGTATGGTTTGTTAGGACAATATTTGGCCAAGATACAACTATTTAAAATTCTGGAATCTGCCAAAAAAATCAAAATATTGAGAAAATCGCCTTTAAAGTTGTCCAAATGATGTTCTTAGCAGTGCATATTACTAATCAAAAATTAAGTTTTGATATAATTACAGTAGGAAATTTACAAAATATCTTCATGGAACATGATCTTTACTTAATATTCTAATGATTTTTGGCATAAAAGCAAAAACTATCATTTTGACCCATACAATGTATTTCTGGCTATTGCTACAATACCGTGCTACTTAAGACTGGTTTTGTGGACCAGGGTCACATATGTACTGTATGTGTTTATAAATACATAATAAATATACACAGTACACACACATATTATATAAACAAAAAGGTTTAATCGTTGCCCAGCACTAGATCATTTATTAATAATAAAACAATCACAAAGCCAGAATCTTTCACTACACTTCCTGCATGCATTTTTCCAGTTAAAACAGCTGTTTCCTCTTTGTCTATGCATGTGGAACAGACACAAATGTCATCCGCTACATCCAGCTCACGGAAATGAAGATTCGACGAAATGCCCAGAGAGAGAAATCAGAAGTTCCGTAAAAAAAAAAAAAAAAACAGCTCCCGCTTGAATAGCTTTCCACTGCGGACACCCCACACTTCCCTCATCGCACTCTCTGTGGACGAGGTTCGGCATTTCACGGAAGGCGTTATTCCAGTGCGGGTCAACACACCTGTCTCAGTCCTGTCAGAAACCGTCTCTGGCTCAGATTGAAGAGCTGAATCAGGTGTGCTGTGCCCTGCAGTAGACTGCGGAGACCAGGGATGGAGACCACCAGGGATCTCAATGGCATTTATGATGCTTTTTGAAGTACAGTAATGTTTGCTTTTATTCCTTGGTTGTATTTAAGCTACAAACTAACAGATGTAGGTCTCTCAAGGCGGTTGTGGTCTGAAGTTGTGCTCCACAGAACACCCTCAGATCATTTTGTGGCTGTTGAAACATAAATGACATATTCCTGCAGCTTTTTCATTCACGTATTGTTTCCAGATCATGATGAGATGTTTTTGTTAGAGATTCCGAATCAGTTTTGCTCCTTCATTTGAAGTGCAGTTAAGTGTCACTACCAGTGAAAATGATGCCAGTCATGTACAACCTACTCTTCACTTAACACCCACATTCAAATCGCAGTGGGAAAGATCTCACACGCACAGAGTGGGCTTAAGTGTTCACACACGCACAGTGGACATGAGTGTAAGCATGTGAATCAAGCACAGTCTGACACGCATACAAAAGCATGTAGGAGTAAAATAAACTGTGGTCATTGTTATATGTAGGAGTGTGTGTTTTTTGTTCATGCTGGGTGATTATTTCTGTTTCTTGCTGATAGTGAGAAGTGAAGATGTTCATTTGATGATAACCTTCTAAATTTGACAGAGAATGGAGTTTATCTATCTATATTTCCACTGTGCTCAACTGTTCATTATGGGTTTTACTTGCAGCTAAACAGCAGGTACACAAAACAGTCCAATTCAGTGCTCCATTCTGGTTGCTATGGTGAGGTTGCATAGAAATCATCCTTGGAGACAGATGGGGATGGAGTCCTAGACGTGCTCACTCAAACAGATCTGTGTGAAACAGAAGAATGAAATATTAAACTGT
The DNA here is from genome assembly GCA_036247105.1 of Cirrhinus mrigala. Classification (NCBI taxonomy): domain Eukaryota; kingdom Metazoa; phylum Chordata; class Actinopteri; order Cypriniformes; family Cyprinidae; genus Cirrhinus; species Cirrhinus mrigala. Next base: position 26,572,018 of record CM070019.1, read on the forward strand.
TGAACATTCTGTCTAAATGTCATTAAATTGCTGACATTCAGTATTTTTTAAATTTGCAGTAATGAGGACCAATGAGATTGTGTTACTACAGACCAATATTTAAAAAACAAATATAACCAAAATTGTATCAGTTGCAAGTTAAGACACAGTTACAAGTTTTCTAAAATGTTAGAAGACATTGGACACATAATTCATTTTTACATGGTGTTTGCATATAAATTTGCTTTAGCAGTGTGTGGATACAGCTACCTTACAATACTAAAAATATATTCACTCCTTTTTTAATCCGCAAAAAACATCCTAAACTGTCTTAATTATCAAGCGTTTTGATTTTCTGAGCAGCATGGCGTCATATTACTTAGGCCCCGCCCACGGCCGCTGACGGTCTCTCCCGCATTAGCATATTCCCGCCCTCAACAAGTTGTACGCTGTCTGCCATTTTTGCCGCGTTTGAGCAGCCGTAGAGACAACAATGTCTTGTAAGCAATGCAGGTGTTTTGTATTTGGATGTAAAAGTGAACATAAGAGTCTTAATTTTCTCCAGACATCAGAGCCACTGAGGACGCAGTGGATTAGTTTTGTTTTTGATGGTAACACGCCACCTCATACATAAAAAAACGTAAGAAAGGGGCGGAGCCAGACGTATCTCATTATCATTTAAAGAGACATGAAATGGGCCACTGAGAACATAGCTATTTTTGACTAGGTAAAAGGGTGTTGTTTTACACAAACAATGAGAAATTTTAACCAAAGTATGTTGCAGACATTTTATGAAGATCCTAAACAATCATACCAACTTGGAAAATGGGCTTCCGATGTCCCGTTTAAATATGCAAATTATGCATTATCTAATTAAATATGCATCGATTTGCATACAATTCCAAACAAGAAATCTGACCACTGAATAAAGCCAGGTTAGAAATCTATGTTTCATTTATCTCTTTTGATCACTCATTCACCAGAAAAATACTGTCTACTGCCAGAAAATAAAATCATCATGTTTTAGGAATAGAATTTTATATAAATCTGACGAATTATATATGAATAAAGCCTGTAAAAACCTTCAGAATATCCACCGTATTGTTTAACACGGAAGTATGCCTATGGGCGAGACTTCTGGTTCATTAGCCGCTTTAGGGAAATAACAAAAAGAACAACAACGTGCAGTAAATGGTAAAACCATTTGCACTACAAACCAGTGTGTTCATAATTAACATAATACATTAAAATAATATGGTAAGATAATTTGCAATATTAAGCAACAAATCAAGCCATTTTGGACAGCTAAAAATAGCTCGACGTGGATGAGACCAAAAGCCAGACCCACAGTCAGACTTACAAGAAAATAAACGTGGATAGATATGAATAAAATGGGAAAGTTTGGTGTATGTAAAAGAAAAAGTAGTGATTTCTCACCTTTAAAATACATAACTGCAATCTACAGATGCAAATGATAAAGTAATAAATGAAAAATTGTGATGTTTTATTTCTAGTAGTTTGAAACAAGACGATGTTTTGGAAGCAAAATAGCCCAAAATCTCAAAATTGACCAGTGCATGAAAAAATAATGGGGTTGTCTTGTCTTGAAACAGACAACGCAATTGGAAATGCCAGTCTATGCTGTGATGATAGTAATATGTGTAAATCAGCTAGAGTTGTGTATTCTATTCTAAGACAGTCAATCACAAAACACCACATCTCAGCATTTCAGGGCTTTAATTGAGCTCTTACACAAGTCTAATGTGCTCGGGTGCAAGTACAAGTTTCATAGCAGCAGCTTCTGAACCCAAAACACCTGCTCTTCAGGACAACAATGATTGTGCTGATAAATGACAGCAGATGCTCTTGATGATGGCTACACATTCCTTCAAGCCAGAAAAAAATACACCCCTGTTCCACATCCAGATGGAATGAAGTGAGAGTTCCTGGATCCACCAGCCAAATTTCCTTGCCAGGACTCTTTGCCTGACATTTTACTGCTAGTTCATTTTGTTATATGCATGAAAAATTATGTTCAAAATCTGGTTTCAGGTGAAAGAAAGGGGAAGACAGACACAAGCACTTTTGTGTTTTGGCTCTAAATTTTGTTTTGTCTCTAGAGGATGTTTTCACCAGTGTAGAGATGAAAGATTGGAATGAGAGACGGAGGACAACACTTCTGTAAACATGAGCAAAAGAATGTTCTCCTTTGCATGTCTGAACACGTCCAGAAATTCAGACAAAAATCTTAATGTTTCAAAAATGTTTTATCTTAAATAACAAAAATGTCAAAAATATAAAAATAATTTAAGTAAATATGTGTAAACTTATAGTAACAAATATTGCACAAAAGGCTACTAAAAATGGCAACTAATTCAAAACGCATACTCAAAAATCTCAATGCACATACACCTTGGAATCCACCAGTTACACTGAACTGCATGCATAATAACACACACACACACACACACACACACATATACATTCACACCACACATACTGCACATGCACAAACACCGGAAGACTGCAAAAATGTACCTGACCATTGTATAACTGCAAATTTAGAGCCAATAAGTTCTAACTTTCCTCTTAAAGACGTTCCCCATGTTTAACTCTGGTGGTTTGGGTAGTGAAGAGGCTACTAAACAAGCATATTAATTTGTGAAAGACTATGTGCTTCATGCTACAGTGAAAACCAGAGAACGATTAGTGATCTCAAATGGTCTAAATATGACTTAGACAGAACTATACATTCATGAGACCAGAAAAAGCACTTCTAAAGGCGTACAATCTGATTAATGTATGACAAATGAAACCTGAAAACTCCAAAGAGTAGCAGAAATAAACTGTCCAAAGTTCCCCAGCTATTTCAGTGCTGCTCAGAGAGCTAAATCTACTACAAACATGCAGACGTGTGTACAGTACATACAGAGAGGAAGTCAATACAGCGCAGCAGGACAGCTGAGATAACACTCAATATGAATAAAAAAAGAAGTTTGCAAATAAAAAAAAGTGTCCTGATAAATGTCTTTCAAGATCTCAGCTGCAGACCCTGTACTTTTCGAAAGCACTCAGAAATCAGTCCGGCCATTAAAGAAGCATCTGGATTGTATTTTTATTCAATAGCTTATTATGCCTGGTTGTGAATAGAAGAGCTTAGTGAAGAAGAGCTTATCAAAACGCACTGTTAGACCCCACACTGCAAAAAAACGAGATTCTTTCTCAGGACTTTTGCCTTGTTTTCCAGTATAAATATTTAAACATTCTTAAATCAAGATACAATTACTTGAAAAGCCAAATGACATAATTGTCTAAAAAATAAGTAAATTTGGGCTTAAACCAAGAAATAATGTCTGCCACAGGAGTAAGAAAATTAACCTTTCTTCTCTTTACACCAACTGTAGTAAGTTTTTACCTTGAAATAGCAGTTTCAAAATCATTCTGATGGTACACTGACTTCTAATAAGCTTCTGTTTTTTCCTCACGGTCCCCCAAAATGTCTGTTGTAAATTTAGTGAGACGGTACGAAATGGATTGCTTTACAGCAACAACAAATCCATGTGTACAGCTATTATATTTACGATAGTGAACTCCACTCACTTAACTGTAGGGGGCTCCAAAGTAGCAAAAATACACAAAATAAAATACAGTTGCTTTAAAGGGATAATTCACCCAAAAATGAAAATTTGATGTTTATCTGCTTACCCCCAGGGCATCCAAGATGTAGGTGACTTTGTTTCTTCAGTAGAACACAAACAAAGATTTTTAACTCAAACCGTTGCAGTCTGTCAGTCATATAATGGCAGTCAATGGTTGAATTTGGTTGAATTTGGTTTTGTCTGTGTATGATTTTTTTTACTCTGAAACATTTGGTAGCCATTGACTGCCATCATATGACTGACAGACTGCAACGGTTTGAGTTAAAAATCTTTGTTTGTGTTCTACTGAAGAAACAAAGTCACCTACATCTTGGATGCCCTGGGGGTAAGCAGATAAACATAAAATTTTTATTTTTGGGTAAACTATCCCTTTAAAGGGGACCTATTATGTCCCTTTTTTAATTATGTAATATAAGTATCCTAGAATGTGTCTGTGAAGTTTCATCTCAAAATACTTAGAAAATAGATCTTTTATTATGACATGTCAAATTTGCCCTTCTTTGGTTGTAAGCGAAAACATGCCGTTTTAATGTGTATATCTTTACATGCAAATGAGCTGCTGGTTCTGCCTCCTTTCCAGAAGAGGGCAGACCCTTTACTGCTCACGCTTCAGATGCGTCAGTGCGTCAACAATAAAACTAGAGAATGTAATGCAGCCAAAATATCAATATGAAATATAGCTGCAAGCAGCGATTATTGGGATTCAAGCGCTTTAAGGCATTTAAGCACGTATGAAAAAAATCATTATTTAGCAAGCCTGAAACCACCTAAATCAATGATTTAGCATTTTTGGCAAATCCAGGTAATTTACCATAGAAATATTATGTTTTTTTAAAATGTTTATGACTGTTATAGTGCCAGCTTTGGTCCGATATTCTTAAAACTTTACATGCTTATTTACATCTTCTGTCTTATGCGCTCATCAGGTTTTTTTTTTTTTTAGATTTTTTTGATAATTATTGACCTAGAGAGTCCAGAGAATTGTATTGCAATGTTTTTTTCCAGATTGAGCAAAAAACAAGGATTAGTTTGCTAAAGTAGGTTTTTGACGACATCTCAATCATTTAACAAACGATTTAATTGACAGCAGTGGTTCTAGATGCAAAGTTGTCCAGAATGAGGAGCTCTGTTGTATGATTCAAATATCATGCATATATGCGAAAAACTGCAAAGTACAATCAATTACGCCCTTGAAAGAAGTGGTATCGCCCCCCAGTAGCCGATTTCTTTCAAATTTCTCTCAGACCTTCGAGGCCGTGAGTCAAACAGGCCCACTGAGTTCCGTTCCATTCGGCCTCTGTTAACCTTGTCTAACAGGTTTTCAAAATCCGTCAGCCACTGGTGGCCATGTTTTTGGTGATTTGCAAATGTCCTTATAGACACATGTGGCACTTTGGACCAAGAATGTGCACACCATTTTTCCTGTTGATAGCACAAATGGTTGTGTAGTTATAGTTATATGACCTCAGATTGAGCTCTTACATAAGTATTCTGAGTTTGGCGGAGATCTCGTTCTGTTCAGGAGTTATAGGCATTTTACTAAAAATAGCCCTGTCCCTTTTGAATGTTTTGGCGTCCCTTTGGTGTTGAGTCGAAAGTTCAGCTTTTTTTGTAATTACTGATATTCACTCTCCATAGAATCTTTCTGCACTGGTTTGGTAAAATAGGACATTTTGAGACATTTTGTTTGCCATGAGCTAAGTATTCCAACAACATAAGACACCTGAGCCTGTGACTGACGTTTTAGGATTTATGAGCGATTTCATACTTTTGTTTGCTGTAGCGCCCCCGTCAGGGCGACTGGTGCGAGCTTTGGTCATGTTGTAGACAGTGTGAATACTACCATCCCTCCAAGTTTCAAGTCTCTATGACTTACGGGTTGGTCTGCATGATCAGTTTTACGTGGAGATCGCTGATCCATGACCATTCTAACAATTACAAAAGAGTTTCAGTTTCAGCCCTAAATATGCAGACAGTGATTGCTTCCAGATAACAAGCACATCTGGAAAAGGCAATTCTTAATTGTTCTGGATACTATGTTTAAGCATAAATAGCTTTGACCTATCTTCCAGAATCAGCTTTTATGCAAAGCCTGTATTGAACTGACCCTTGTTTACTAAGCAGGATGGGATAAAATGATTTGCACAAATATATTCGGCACATTTCGTTTTACTTTTCTTACTCCACTGGCAGATATTTTTCTTGTTTTAAGCATAAAGTCACTGAATTTGATAAAAACAGATCTTAAAATCCTAAGTTTCGATTCTCAAGTAAATGTGTCTTGATTAAATACTTAGGAAGGAAATGGGGAGTGTATATATGTGTTGACAATCTGTAATACTGAACTGAATATTGAATACTTTAGACCAGAACAGCATATGCATTATGCAAAAACCAAGCACACCTTTGGTTTATGCTGGGTAATTAATTCTTATCACTAAGATCTGTTCTTAATATAGTGAATACATATATACCCTACTGAAAAAAAAACATTTTAAACCAGACCAAGCTGATTTGCTGGTCTTAGTTGGTTTTCTAGTCCAGTTGGTCCGTTGGCTGGTTAAAGAGGGGTTTTGGGCACTTGGGCGACCAGCTGACCACAAAGCTAGTTTCACCAGGCTGGGAGACTATCTTAAACCAGCTAAGACCAGCTTAAAACTTTAGTTTGCTAAGATAAGCAAACCATCTTAGTCTGATTTAAGTCTGGTTTTTCCTCTAGAGTATCCAGAGCTCCCCTTTGCATTGACCTAACAGTCTAAGTGCTACATCTGAAACCAAGTGGGTCTTAATGTGTGAGTGTGGGGTGAAATCAGGAGCAAAACCCTGGTCGCACTCTGTAAGGTGAGTCTCTGGGATCTGATGAGAGAGGCCGTGTCCCATCCCTGTATTGTCCTTCATCCTGTTGGTCCAAAAGGCTGTCATTCACCCAGGGGGAACAGGGGGTTGGTGGTTCCATTGGAGTGGGCAAGACTGCCATACCTCCTCCAAATTCCACAGTGGATGGGGTTTCAGTGCTGGACGTGTGGGCGGGAGATTCGCCCCACTGGGATCCACAGCGAGCTCGTGGACAGGGGCGGGGCCTAGCCAGGAAGTCCAGAGTTTTGGGACGCTCAGGTTGGAAGCGGCGACGTGGCGTTGGTGGGAAGATGAGATTTGGATCAGGAAGGCGGGGCACCTCTGAGGGGTCCTCACTTAAGGTCCACGGAGTCACTGCACATATGACATCACAAAAGGCACAAAGAGAAAATAAATTATAGCTACGAACTGAATCATTTTCTGTGAAAGGAATTCAAATTGTGTTAAGGGATCAATGACATATATTAAAAAAAAGGAATATTTTAAAAGGAAGAAAATATCTTGTTTAAAACACTCTCTACTTGTATTCTTCGTTGGATTTTATGTGGTTTTACGAAAAAATACACTTTTTTAAGAAACCTTTTAATTTATTGCACAATGAGCTTACCTATTAAATAAAATGATTTTTACACACCTTAAAAAAACGTGTGTACACATTTTAATTAATTAATAATTAAATTCCTAAATAATTTAAAAGTTATACACTACCAGTCAAAAGTTTTTGAACAGTAAGATTTTTAATGTTTTTTTAAAAAAGTCTATTCTGCTCATCAAACCTGCATTTATTTGATCCAAAGTACAGCAAAAACAGTAACATTTTAGAATATTTTTGCTATTTAAAATAACTGTTTTCTATTTGAATATATTTTAAAATGTAATTTATTCCTGTGATTTCAAAGCTGAATTTTAGCATCATTACTCCAGTCACATTATCCTTCAGAAATCATTAATATTCTGATTTGAAAAAACATTTATTATTATTATTATTATTATTATTATTATTATTATTATTATTATGCTGAAAACAGCTGAGTAGATTTTTTTAAAGGTTTCTTTGACGAATAGAAAGTTTAGAAGAACAGCATTTATTTGAAATAGAAATCTTTTGTAACATTATAAATGTCTTTATCATCACTTTTGATCAATTAAAGCACCCTTGCTAAATAAAAGCAAAAAAAAAACCTAACAAACAAAAAATGATACTGACTCTGAGCTTTTTAATGCTATAGCGTATAATGTTACAAAAGCTTTTTATTTCAGATAAATGCTGATCTTTGGATCTTTCTATTCATCAAAGACTCCTGAAAAAAATGTACTCAAAAGTTTTAAATATTGATAATAATAATAATAATAATAAATGTTTCTTGAACAGCAAATCACCATATTAGATTGATATCCGAAGGATCATGTGACACTGAAGACTGGAGTCTTAATAAATAGACCCGAACAAAATCAAGTACTGATCAGGAGGTTTGCATGAATTTCTCACCTGTTTTAGAGGGTGTGGTAGGGGTGGGATTGTGGTTGTTATGGGCAGGTGGGCACGCCATCTTTATCGCTCCATCTGAAGGTGTGCGATGAAGCCTGCAGGCCGCGCTGGGCGCAGAGGGCACGTGTGTTGGCGTCAGAGACTGCCGAGGGTGGCGTTTAAAGCTCTCCAGGTGGGTGTTGACCAGTGGGTTCAGAGGAGGCGGGGTCTGTCCAGGGGGCGGAGCAGGGGGTGTAGGCGGGCGGAGCACGAGCAGCTCTTCACTGTCGGAGCGCAGGAGAGAACGGGTTGAGTTACAATCAGACACAGACGAAAGAGACAGGAGTGTGAGGGATGTGGGCAGAGGGGGAGGGCGACGGGGGCTTTCCCGTTTGAACAGTTTGCGAGTGGGTGGGCTGGCGCCACGGCTTTGACCCCCGCTACGATGAAACAGCCCTTCCCATCGCGGACGTACACTCTCTTCCACACGCACCAGGTCCAATAGGTTTTGGCCTAAACCGACAGCAGCCAGAGCCACCCCGCAGCCCAGCAACACTAGTTCTGATCTACGGCTGCCACTGGGGCTTCGCCGCGTGTAACTGGGGGAAACGTCAGAAGCCATTCCAGTCGTGCTGCTCTCAATGCCGTAACTGTCCGCAGCGGGTCCATCCCTGTGGAACGGGATGCAGAGGTATGATTGGCCAGCGGAGTCACCTGACTCTGATGGGAAGCAGCAGTCCTCATTTTCTACAGAGAGAGAAATTGACAGGTGGGGGGAGAAAGATTTCACAAAGTTGCACCATATCCAGTCTTCACATCTTGTCAGTTACAGGATGAAGTTTTTTGAATTATGGTTTATTTGATTCTCCTTTGTTGCAAATATTAAAATTTTTAAAAAGAAATCTGTGAGATTTCTGACATTTCAACCTAGTATTATGAGCTAAAACTGGTCTGTTATAAGTGAGATGACAGAAATGTCAAAATAATGAAAATATTTCATAAGCATGATGCAATGACAATACAATTTCAGTGTTATGTGATTGAATGCATCCACTTATGACCGTTTGACACGGAGTTGGGCAAAAATTGGAATTTGAACTGGAAGAGGAATTTACTGGATTGCAAAAAAAAGTAATTAATCACACATGTGAAAATTTTGATTATTCCAAATCCATGATTAATTTTGACTAATTCTTGGCTATTTCTTGGTTAGATAGAATTTATCTTTTTAATTAATCATTATAGTTAAAGGTATAGTTCACCCAAAAATGAAAAATCCGTCATTAATTATTCACCCTCATGTCGTTCCAAACCTGTAAGACTTTTATTCATCTTTGGAACACAAATTAAGATAGGGCAGCAGCTATTTGCACTAAGTGTAAAAAGCAATAGATGCTATTTATACTAAGTGCAAATAGCTATAGATTCTATTTACACTATATGTTAAAATAGCGGGATTTTCGGTAATACTTTACAATACGGGTGCACAAATATGCATTAATTCATGCTTAATTAATGCACAGATAATCACGAGTTAATGTATAATTCATGAAGAACTAAACCATTTATTAATGATTACTACATCAGCAACTAATGAACATTCTGTATGATTCATAGATTAAGTAATCAATAAATTGTTACTAGTTAAATGTGTCATAATGTATTAATTCCCTAATAACTTATTTTATGAACTAATGAACTAATGTAATGTAACTAATGTAAATTTATATGTTACTTACCACAGTGGTCGAAGCTATGTACTTCAACTTCTAGTTGTCTGCTTTAAATACTCATTAGCTAATGATTTGCAGATGTATCATCATGTTGTGACTTTACTTGTTGAGGCACAGAACTATTAACTAATTGTTAAGTAATATGTCATTGTTGTTTATGGATATAGAATTAGTTAGTTAGTCATGTGCCTCAGTGAGTTGGAGTCATGCATTTTCATAGGTCAAAGCCATGCATTTCAACTTCCAGTTGTCTGCTTTAATTAATCATTACCTAATGATTTGCAAAGATATCATTATGTCATGACTTTACTTGTTGAGGCACATGACTAACTAACTAATTCTAAATCCATAACTACAAGGACACATTACTTAACAATTAGTTAATAGTTCAGCAAGTAAGCAAGTACATTATAAAACAGTAAGCAACAATAACGTACTGCATGTAAATTATCATTTTACTTTGAAATATTAAATGGATGCCACCTTTTTCAGACAATTAAGGCCTCCCTACACCTACCCTAACCTTACTCAATACTTAATTTTCAGCTTTGCGATTATTTCCTTCATTTTTATTGAAAATAAATGCCTTTCCGATGTGATATGAGATTTGAAAAGGAAGAAAAAAAGTTCAGTTCGGGTTCAAACCCAGGTTGATTGCGTCAAAAAGACTTTGAGACATGCTTTACCCTCTGCGCCACTTTCTATCAGCTGATGACTGACGTCTGTCTTTTGTATTGCTGACTACACCAATCACACATTGGTGGGCGGAGTTAGTGTAAATAGCCTCTGCCAACAAGGTGGTCTATTTGCACTTAGTGTAAATAGACACTCCGATCAGATATTTTTGATGAAATCCAGAGCTTTTTGACCCTCCATAGTCAGCAACGCAACTACCACGTTCAAGGCCCAGAAAGGTTTTAAGGACATTGTTAAAATAGTCCATGTGACAGTGGTTCAACCTTAATTTTATAAAGCTATGAGAATACTTTTTGTGCACAAAGAAACAAAAATAACTTATTCAAAAAAAATTTTCTCTTACGTGTCAGTCGTTGATTGCATTCATGATGCATGCAAGGAAATTGTTGAATAAAGTCATTATTTTTGTTCTTGTGGCTTTATAAAATTAAGGTTGAACCACTGATGACATATGGACTCTTTTAACAATGTTCTTTCTACCTTTCTGGGCCTTAAACATGGTAGTAATGTTGCTGTCTATACAGGGTCAGAAAGCTCTCAGATTTCATCAAAAATATCTTAATTGGAGTTCTGAAGATGAACAAAGGTGTTACGGATTTGGAACGCCATGAGGGGGAGTAATAAATGACAGAATTTTCATTTTTGAGTGAACTATACCTTCCAGTGCATCAGTAATATTGTGAATGCAACAAGGTTGTGGTATGGGTAGATTCCAAATGGAAAACACTCAGATTTGTCAATGAAGATGCCAAACATCAAGTGTAATGTGACTGTTACCAGTCTCTGCCAGGCTGCACACGCCAGGAACAGCGGGACTGTGTCTGGGGGAACGTCGCAGGTTCGGAGCACTGCAGGAACGCTGCCGACTGCCCTCTTTAGGAGTCCTCAAACTGAACGAGGAACACATGCACGTAGAAGTTTGTGATTGTGTAAACATTTGGTGAAAATTTATGCTTTGTTTAGAAACACACATACACGCACACCTCTCATCAGCACTGTGTTCCCTTTGCGTTCTCCCTTTCTTGCGTAAAGTCTTCCTGTCCTCCTCTTCATCATACTGGAATGCAGCATTACGACCCCAGGCTTGACCTCCGACCCCAGGGGTCACTGTCAGCATGAAGCATGTTCCATATTAGGAATCTGACTGTATATAGACCCAAACAAATATTCACCGTAATATACACGAAATCAATCAGATAAATAAACACACATACACTGGATCGCTCGGAGGCGTGGCAAAACAGGGGGGCTGTTTGGAGGGGTGGAGTTACTGCACAGGAGGCTCCGCCTTCTGTCCAAAGAAGGAGAAGCTTGGACTGTAATCTTATGTTGGAAATCTGAAACACAAACATACCATTATATACACAGACATTCACATTACACACACTTGCACATAGGCGATCCCACAGTGCATTGTGAAAAACAAAGATGACAGACAAAGTGAGAGAAATGCTTGTAGAAATTATTGTAATTTATTTAAGAGCAAGATGTATCAATAAAATAGTTCTAATTAAAAAACTGTACTATTTCACCAAATATAAATCTAATGAAATCAAATGTGAATTAGATTTTATTGACTTCACACGAGTAGTGCTATTTGTATGATGCATTCAGTTAATACTATGAAATACTAACCGGAAGGCAGACTGATGCGGTTCCCGTCACGCAGTTTGAGTCGACTGCGCCTGAACTTTCCATGGCGGTTTTGAACTCGTGGTTTCTCCTGGTACAGCTGGTGAATGATGACATTGAGCTCTCGCTCCAGAATGTGAATTTCTCTCTCTGCCAGTTCCTGCTCCCGCCGCCGTAAAGCCTCTTCCTGGTACTTCTGCTGCACAGCTGCACGACTCAGTTCCTCCTCCCAGGATCTCAACTCCTACAGCAAGAGAGAGAACTTGAGAAATCCAACTTATCATTTTGCTATATGTAGTTTGTAGAATCTAGAAAAATTCTTTCTAATATTCTAATATTCTGATTTGCTGCTCAAAAAACATTATTATTATAATTTTGAAAACAACTGAGTAGAATTTTTTATCTGATTTGAAAGTTTACAAGAACAGCATTTATCTGAAATAGAAATCTTTTGTAACAATATAAATGTCTTTATCATCACTTTTGATCAACTTAAATCCTTGCTAAATAAAATTATTAATTTCTATAACCCCCCCCCCCCCCCATGTGACACTGAAAACTGGAGTAATGATGCTGAAAATGTAGCTTTGATCACAGGAATAAATTAGATTTTAAAATATATTCAAATAGAAAACAGTTTTTTTGAATAGTAAAAATATTTCACAATGTTACAGCTTTCGCTGTATTTTGGGTCAAATAAATGCAGGCTTGGTGAGCAGAAGAGCATTCTTTAAAAAACATAAAAAAATCTTACTGTTCAAAAACTTTTGACTGCTAGTGTATATTTAAATTTTTTTAAATACAAAGATTTTCTTTGAGGCATAGCGTTTGGATTAGCCAGTAGTATATATGGTTTTTTATAGCTTTATAATAAAAAGTCTATGGCATGTCCTCATTTAGACAGCTAAAAGCATGTAAACCTTCTCTTTGGCTCTGAGCTGGTCGAACATTTCCTGAACCTCCAGCTTCCAGTCATCCTGCAGAGATTGGAAGGATTCTGCCGGCATTTCAAAGAAGCCAGACTCCTCAATAGCCGTCAGCTGGTCTAGAATACTGGTGAAGGGGGGTCGTGCATGAGGGTCCACATTCCAACAGTCTACAGCAGGTGACAGAAACAAACATCACAGACAGACAGTCAGCTAAAAAAGAATGCCAGCTGAGCACTCAGAGATGGGGTGTGGGTGGAACAATAAACCTTTCTGATTATCCATTTTAATCTAAGTTAACATTGCATCATATAACATAAGTTGTAAAGTATACAGGCATAATTTAGCTACACACATTTCTTAAAGGGATAGTTCACCTAAAAATGACAATTCTGTCATTAATTATCCAAAATAGAGCATAACTGAGTACACACGTAAAATGTAACAACTGTTTAATTCACTGGAAGCCAGAGGGTGCCCTTGTGCAGAAACTCTACATATGCTTTATAACAGAAGTGGTACTGATGACGCTTCAGGAAATATCTAATCCAGTTATCGCTGTAGCTGAATAAAACGCAGATAGAGAAATTTTAACTGAGGAAACTGGACAATAAACATTCGATTACTACAATATATGGTCCGTCTTTATTCTTCAAGCAATTTGGGGTATTTTTTATAAGTAAAAAGTTTATTTATAATGCAAGGCTAATCGACATAGCTTTTATGATACTATAAAATAGTATGATTTCTGCCTCATTCCGTGATATGAAGCCACGATTATCGCGGGAAGACTAATTCTTATCGTGGGAAAATTTTTTACCGGTGTATCGCAAACGATAAGATATCGCCCATCCCTATTAATTACTCACCCTCATGTCGTCCCAAACACAAATTAAGATATTTTTAATGAAATCTGAGCTTTCTGACCCTGCATAGACAGCAACACAATTAACATGTTCAAGGCCCAGAAAGGTAGTAAGAACATCATTAAAATAGTATGATAATGTGACATCAGTGGTTCAACCTTAATTTTATGAAGCTACAAGAAGATAAACAAAGATGATCGAATGTCTTACGGGTTTGGAACGACATGAGGGTGAGCAATTAATGACAGAATTTTTATTTTTTGGATGAACTATCCCTTTTAAGTTAATAAGTTACACTGCTATAAATGAGATTTTCATGCCTTCCATCAGCCGGGCAAATGGCTCAGGACAGGTGGAGGGGATCGGCAGGGACAGTTTGTTCATGGCCACACCATAAGCTACCGCCAGACCATCAATGCCACGAAATGGCACCTCTCCCGTCAACAGCTCCCACAGCAAAACTCCATAACTGAGAGAAAGAGACACAGACAGAGAGTTTTAAGTTTAAACATGACTACTAAAGTAACAAGCTGTCACCAACATTTTTTGTGCAAGGACTAGCAGAATCCTATAAAACAGCAACACTATTAAAATGGATGACAGGTATTGTGTTCCAAAGTAAACAAAAATCCCTGCATTAACATTTCAAAGTGTCTCTTTGTAGTGTGATATTCTTTCAAATGTAAAATACACACTTCAGCGGCTAAATGGGCAAAAAATGTTGCCTTGTTGACAGTCTGTCAGAAACCTAATAGAAAAGATGGAAAGACATCAGCATATATTTGAAAATACTATAAATTATAAATATCACTGTAGATTTCAAGCTGTAGTTATAGTAACAGTGCATCAAATGAAGTACAACCAACCGGTTCTGCAGCCATACACACACAACACAAACACATCACACCTTGTCAGTGTAGGTAGAGAACAAAGTATCAAAAGAACCACAGAGCTTTGAAACATATTGAGAAGATTTCTATTTTTATCTCTTTACTATCCATCCCTCCCCTTCTGTACTCTGTAATCAAGACTTGTGGTGAGAAACAAAATTCAGACACTAATAGCTAAGCACAGCACAGCACCAAACAACACACAGACCAGCCTCAGAAAATGGGCTAATGACACCATTTGTTTGTTACCGTGGTAACCAAAACCTTCATTGGACACTGCCATCTGCGACATATAGTTTGGCAAACAAAACTGTACTATGGCTGTACAATTTGTGCTACAAATGTGTGATTTGCTCCAATTATATATTATGAATTCCATAATGACCTTAATAACTACATGACTTCTTTTAAATATAGTATTTATATAGTATTACAAGGGAGGCAGTGTCTCCTCAGAAAATTGGATGAGAAAAAAAAATTGTAGTACAAAAATAAAAGCCAGTATTAGAAAATATCACATTAAAAAGTTATAAGTCACCTTTTTTCCTAAAGAAACATTGTCTAACTGCGACACTAGCAGGTAAAGTTACAGCGGGAGTCCAGGTCTCTCGCCTCCCCTGAGCCCATTAAGTTTTAACAGGCCCCGTAAAGCTTGCGGTGAGATTGCTTGGGGGTATTTGAGAATGAACAGGGTAAAATCCCATGAGAGGAGGCAATGCCTCCATTGCGATATGATTGGATATGACTGGTTAAGTTGGCCTGTGATTGGTTCATGTGGTAAATCCCGCCTCTTGTGTTTGTGCACATTCACAAATCAGTCCAAATGAACAATTTAATAGCATTAATGGGAAGACTAATTTTAAAAAGTAATTAAACAACTCACATACTTATACATGACCACTTTGTTACATCAAAATAAAATTAAAATAGCATTAAAACATGATCTGTGGGAGTTTTAGTGAGTAATCAGCTTGGTGAAATTTAAAGTGAATATCTATGTCTGTGACCAGTATTTACCAAGCTTTGATGACTAACGATCTGAAAAATTCAAAAATAGTTGAAAGTTAACTATAAAAAGAATAGCTGAACATAAGTTCACAAATAAATATGTATTGTTTAAATTGTTACTGCCTTAAGTTATTATTTTGGAATAAAGTGCTAAAAAACACAAACATGACGAGATTCATACTCATTCAGACAGAATATTGATTATATTGTTAATGTAAAAATAAAATATATTTTTTTATCTTTATCTTTTTCTGATGTAAGTGTAAGAAATGTTTATTTAACTAAGAAAAAGAAAATGTGACTAGGACATGAATTTTTCTTTTTTTTAGTATTTAGTTATATATTCATATACTATATATATATATATATATATATATATATATATATATATATATATGAAATAAAAAAGCTAAACAGAAATATAAGACATAATATATATATATATTTATTTTCTTGTATTTCTATTTAGCTTTTTTATTTCAGTTTTAGTGATTTAAGCACTCAAATCTGCTTTATTTCAGTTAGTTGTCAACGCAACATTTTTAACTTTCTTTTTTAAATGTTTTTCACCAAATATTTATATTTTACTGTATTTCAGAACTATTTCAATTGTATATAGTATTGTAGTTTTATGTAACAGTAACAACACTTATTATTCTTAGATTAAGCAAATTACAGTAACTACAGACGAATCAAAACCTAAGCCTTTTTTTTTGTTCATTTTTATTTTATAATATAGACATTCTTTAAACTTTTTATAAACAATATATGTTTTTGAAGAAGTCCCAAATTGAAAAAAAACACTTTCAGCTTCTTCAAAAAGATTAGTTCACTTGGAGAACAAAAATTTACAGATAATTTACCAAAATGTTCATGTCTTTGTTTCTTCAGTCGTAAAGAAATTATGTTTCTCGAGGAAAACATTTCAGGAATGTTCTCCATATAGTGAATTTCAATGGTGCCTCCAAGTTTGAACCTTCCATAATGCAGTTTAAATGCAACTTCAAATGGCTCAGAAACATACAAAATGTGCAGAGCAGTGGGCCCCGACATACTCTAACTGTCTTGAACCGCAGAGCTAGACAAGATGAGCGTTTGAGGTTAAAAAGCATACAAATTGTCAATTTGTTTTGAAAACACCGATTGTTTTGTTAATAAGACCCTTCTTCCCCAGCTGGGATCATTAAGAGCCCTTTGAAGCTGCATTTAAACTGCATTTTGGAAGTTCAAACTTGGGGGCACCACTGAAGTCCATTATATGGAGAAAAATCCTGAAATGTTTTCCTCAAGAAGCATAATTTCTTATCGACTTGAAAAAAGAAAGACATCAACATCTTGGAGGGGGGTGAGTAAAGTATCTGTAAAGTTTTGTTCTGGAAGTGAACTACTCCTTTAATAAGGTTACACAGGGACAGTACGAGATGCTGAAGCCTTGCCAAGATGACTGCCACGTAGAATGACTTGCCTGTAGTGTAGCTAGGTCACAAACACACACACACACTTACACACATTTCTTGGTGCCCACCTCCAAACATCACTGCCCTTGGAGAAGGTCGAGGAGCGGATGACCTCAGGGGCCATCCAGGCGTACGTTCCCGCCGCACTCATCTTTGTGGTCCGATGCCACTCGCGAGCCAAACCAAAATCTGTCACCTTCAGAGTCTTGTTGCTCAGATCATCATTCTCTATGCGTTCCAGAATCAGAACTGTGGGGCGGAGATAATGTCAATAATGATGATTAAGTACAAGAAACAGGTTACTATGACTACAGCATTTGATTGACAGGCAGCTTTGTAAAGGAGCTGTCCACCAGAGTGGTGCTGAATTGGTCAAAGCTTTCACTGTAACAACTTCAACACTAAACCTCATTAGAACACAGTATTGCATGAATGGAAAAGGTTATGAGTCAAATCCAGTGATGGTTAATTTTATATGTACAAAAAGACTGCTTCTTTATGTACTTCACAGCTCGGCTGTAAGATTCTGTGTGTTTTTGTCTAAGTTTGTTGTTAAAATTAGCTGACTTGTTTTTCCACAACACAACCAATGAAAAGCTTAGAGACTTATTTTTGAACTACAGCATCCAGTTGTATGCAAGGTCCAATGCTAATCACATTCGAGTGGCCTATGAGAGCCCAGAACATGTTTTGAGTAGCCAATCAAGTGGCAGGGAGTGAAGGTGATTGCAAATCCTCTGTAATACGCTTTGGGTTTAGAGGATCCAATCAGACAAGTCAACTGCCAAACACAGGATTACAAACCACTTACATACTCAGAGAGCCAATATAGCAGCCAAGCGCTCCAGCTACAAAAACACACACCAACACACACTCCTTTTATGTATAATACAATACAAACCACTGACAACCACACACACATTAAACTGATGCATATTCCAAAGGTTTTCAAATTGGGGACCACAAAGGGGTGTTTGGGAAAATTTAAGAGAAAAAAGGGATTTTGCTAAATGTACTTTTTAAGGCTGTCAAAGATATCATGATAACTTCAGATATTATATGTTTTCAACATACTAAAGATATTAGAGGGATCATTAAAGGTTGTCAATGATACTATCTTAACTTTAGATATTAAATATATTATTAAGTATAATAAAGATATTAGTGAAAAAAATGAGTGAAAGAAAAGATTTAGCAAAATGCTAGATTTAAAAAAAAAGGTCATCAAGGTTACCATGTTAACTTAAAATATAAAACATTTAATTAAATATATTGAAGACATAAGAGGGAAATTTTAGCAAAAAAAAAAAAAAAAGGAATTAAGAAAATTTACTTTTTAAGGTTGTCAAACATATCATGTCAACTTCAGATATTAACTATATTTTTAAACATATTAAAGATATTTGAGGGACAATTTAAGAAAAAAAGTGCAAATTGCATTTTTTAGGGTTGTCAAAAATATTTTTAATAAATATACTAAAGATATAAGGGTAAAGGTTTAGAACAAAAATGATCAAAGTTACCATGTTATTATTAATTTTGGAAACAACATATACTACAAGTCAAATGCTTTTGAACAGTAAGATTTTGCTCCCCAAGCCTGCATTTATTTGATCCAAAGTACAGAAAAAACAGTAAAATTGTAAAAGATTTTTACTATTTAAAATAACTGTTTTCTATTTGATTATATATTATAATGTAATTTATAACTGTGATTTCAAACATTTTAGCATCATTATTCCAGTCACATGATCCTTCAGAAATCATTCTCATATTCTGTTTTGCTGCTCAAAAACATGTATTATTATTATTATTATAATTGAAAAAGAGTTGAATTTTATGAAAAAAAAAAAATAGAAAGCAGTTATTTTAAATAGTAAAAATATATTTTAAAATTCTATGTTTTTGCTGTACTTTGGATCAAATAAATGCAGACTTCGTGAGCAGAAAATACTTTTTTAAAAACATAAAAAATCTTACTGTTCAAAAACATTTGACTGTTAGTGTATATTCTTTTTATAATATGATGCCGATTATTCTCCTCTAACTATAGAAATGTCTTTCTACATTAAATTTTATGGATGGCATGATATTTTAGGAAGAGAGGCCCAAGAAAGAGGATCATAATAATTTGGGGTCCTTGGTGTCAAAACTTTACAAAACCCTTGGAATAAGGTCTAATAATGTTGACAGATGTCTTACTGTTGCTGGACTTGAGGTCTCTGTGGATGACGGGTACAATGGCCTGGCAGTGCAGGTACAGCATGGCACGTGCGATCTGTACCGCCCAGTCCACCAGCGTGTGCGGAGGGATGCGTTTCCCAGCCAGGGCCCGGTTGAGTGGCCCTCCACGGGCGTATTCCATCACCAGGCAGAGGTTGGGCTCCTGCAGGCACACTCCCAGAAGGCCCATGATGTTGGGGTGTCTCAGCATGGCGAAGAGCTTGGCCTCCTGACGGACACTCTCCAGCGTCTGAGACACATCCTCATCGGGGTCCCGTCGAGCAGCTTTAACCGCCACCTCCCTCCCTTTCCAAATGGCACGATACACTTTTCCAAAACCTCCAACACCGATCATTTCCTCCAGCGCCAGCTCACTGAAATCTATCTGGAGTACTAAAGAGAAAGAGAGAATATAAAATACATTCAAATAGAATGATGTTATTACATAATATTGCTGTTTTACTGTATTTTTGATCAAATAAATGCAGCTTTTGAGACTTCTTTCAAAAACATTATAAAAATATTATTACATTTTTTTTTACAGGTTGTGTATATATGCTGTTCCATCTAGGAATACATAGTGTGATTCATCATGTTCATTTCAGTGGCTGAATTACAAAGGGGCTGAACATGAACACAAACAGAAACGTGTTCTGATTTATGTGCTATTTATGTGAGTAGCAGCTCAACTGCCTGATAGATTCAGGCAGAAGGAGACTGGCATTAATCTGCAGAAAGCAGATTCACACTGGGATATGTGCTGTAAAAATGATGGCTGACGTGGGAGAAAATGGAAAGCAGTAAAACAAAGATGTGCGTGCGATCGACTCTCCCCAGGCCGTTGGGATGACGGTGTGTCTGGGCCACTGTGTCTCTTATTAATATTGCAGTTGGCAAGAAGCACATGATAAAAAGTAGGCCAGCAGCCATTCAGGAAAAGCAGATGACCACCGGCAACACATGACATACGACTGACAACACAAGGGGACTCACACGATAACAGAGCACACGAGAGATGCAAGACACAGCGGATATGCTTTCTCATCATAAGCACACAGCACAACACAAACACACACTAAATTTGCACAAAAATAAATAAAGGACCCCATAACAACAAATACACTAATGGCATAAAGAGGAAAAAACCTTGCCACCAATAAAATGTCTTACTGAGTCTGGTGTGGAATACTAATCCAGATGATCTCCAAAAATCAGTGACTTCACTGCTGTGCTTTTGTCTAAATGAGAGCAAACCTTAATGTAAAATATATGTGACCCTGGACCACAAAACCAGTCGTAAGTAGCACGGGTATATTTGTAGCAATAGCCAGCAATACATTGTATGGGTCAAAATTTTCAAATCAAAAATTGTTTTTTGTTTTTTTTTCAGTCATAAGGATATTAAGTAAAGATCATGTTCCATGGACATATTTTGTAAAATTCCTACTGTAAATACATCAAACTTAATTGTTGATTAGTAATATGAATTGCTAAGAACTTTATTTGGACAACTTTAAAGGCAGTTTTCTCAATATTTCGATTTTCTTGCACCCTCAGATTCCAGATTTTCAAATACTTGCATTTTAGCCAAATATTCAGATTGGAAAAATTGACCCTTATGACTGGTTTTGTGGTCTAGGGTCACATACTGAAAAATGTCTCTGTTGAAGTCAATGGGGTCCAATGTTGTTTGACTTTCAAAATATCTTTTTTTTGTGTTCCACATACATAAAAGTAAATATGGGTGATCACAGAGTTTTAATTTTTCAGGTGAACTGTTCCTTTAAGATTGTTTTAAGTTACCTTTTGGGATATGACAGCTGTTAGGCCTATGAGCTGGTTTTTGGAAAACAAGTGCTGGTCAACCAGCCAAGACCAACAACGTGAAACCAGTTACCATGTCTAAGCTTGTTTGCTGGTCGTAGTTACTCTCCCAGACTGGATTTAAAGGGTTTTTGGGGACTTCTTAGCTAGTCAGGTTGGGAGCCCAGCTGAGCTCCATGCAGTTTAGCCATGCTGTAAGATCAGTAAACCATTTTAGATTGGTTTAGGCTTTTTTCCCCCTCAGTAGATGGAGAATATGTGCAACACAAGCTGTGTTGATGCGGTTATTGATTAGTGTGGGCCAAAACAACTAAACACAAAACATAAATAATGTTATGTTCTCAGTGATGTTTTATGTACATGAATACATGGTTACTCACAGTGTAACTGAGGCACCGAATAATCGCCATAGTCCTCCGGCGTGTCCCGAATCTTCTCCGAGATGCCGTTACTGCTCACGTAGTTACTAGGGAAAATACCGACCCGGTCTTCGATCATACCTGTCCACCACCCCTCATCCCCGGACACCAGCGAGTCCTTGGACAACACCTCTACCCGATCCCCCTTCCGCAGACTGAGCTCATCCTCGGCGGTGGCCTCGTAATCGAACACGGCGGTCCAGTATCCGGCTCCGGACGGGGTCGCCGCCGCCGCAGGGCCAAACCCGAGGAGACGAGCTCCCGGCTGGGGCTCTGCGGCTTCATCGCCGTTTTTGCAGTCCGGGCCGCCGCTGCTGTTAAAGGGGAACCTGAAAGCATCCATGCTGCCGATCCATAAGGGCGACCCGGCCCGGTTCAGCTCCTCACCTGCCGCAGAGCTCAAGACCGGGCGCAAAGCCGCAGCATAAGTAGCAACTAATCCGAGCAACCTCTCGCCTCACCGAGCTCCAGATCTCCAGCCCGTCTCATAAGAGACCGCTCCGGCTCCTTAAATGATCTTTCGGTCCCGAACATAAGGCACTTTTTGCGTTAATTGGCTACAACATTGTCCCGCACCCCTCATCCGCTCCTGAGCCAGCAGCACTCACCCCCTCCCAGCACTTGATTCCAGTGGTTTAACGTGTTAACGAATTCCTGATTGCTGCGTTTTGATTGGCGCAGTGGCGCATCAATCACGTCTCGCCTCTTTATAAGACCCGCCCACTAAATCTCTTTCACAGCAAATGCGGGAGAATCATTTCAGCACCACGAGGCTGGACAGCGCACTACCGTAGAAAAAGGTTCAGTTGAGAGCAAAAAGATCAATACATTTCTATTTAACACAGCAAATAGTCCGAATTACCATAAGTAGCTTGTTTTAGCACATTTTCTTCGAAAGGGACAAGGAGATCAGCTTACAAAACGATATTGGGGTTAGCTGTCACACATTTACACCAATGAATAGCTTTCCGCACAGATACCAGTCAGAAGTTTTTGAACGGTAGTCTCTTCTGCTCACCAAGCTTGCATTTATTCGATCCAAAGTACAAAAAAAACAAAAAAATATTTTTAAATATTTTTACTATTTAAAATAACTGTTTTCTATTTGAATGTATTTTAAAATGTAATTTATTCCTGTGATCAAAGCTACATTTTCAGCATAGAAAGATAAATATAGAAAGATCCAAAGATCAGCATTTATCTTTTGTAATATTATACACTATACCATTCAAAAGCTTGGAATCATTTTTTTAATAGAAATTAATAGTTATTTAACAAGGATTCTTTAAATTAATCAAAAGTGATGATAAAGACATTTATAATGTTACAAAAGTTACAAAAGTTCTGCTGAACTTTCTATTCTATTGTTCTATTGTTCTCACCTGTTTTCAACATAATAATAATAATAATAAATGTTTTTTGAGCAGAATATTAGAATGATTTCTGAAGGATCATGTGACTGGAGTAATGATGCTAAAAATTCAGCTTTGAAATCACAGGAATAAATTACATTTTAAAATATATTCAAATAGAAAGCAGTTATTTTAAATAGTAAAAATATTTCAGAATTGTACTGCTTTTGCAGTACTTCAGATCATATAAATGCAGGCTTGGTAAGCAGAAGAGACTTCTTTTAAAACACTGATAATGTGTTCAAAGACTTTTGACTGGTAGTGTATTCTTTTGTAGGTATAGAAAAAATCTTATTTTGTCTAGGAAATATTGACACACTATAGGATAAGACAACAATATACTATAGGGTACAAATGTACTATAGGGTAATACTATAGGGTAATAAAAACAATACATTTAATGAAATAGCAAAAATGTAAACCATGTACAAAAATGACAAATCACTGCTTTATCACACAAATGTTGCAATTAAGAAATGTTTTAATATCAGTATAAATTTATTATATTAAATCATAACTTTCCCCACCCTTGACTTGTTAAAATTTACCTTAATTAAATATTCAATTACTTCACCATTACTAATAAAGCAAAAATATGATTTCATGATAAAATAAGAAACATTTGTAACTGTTTGTGACCACGTGACACAATCTGATGGAAATACTTTGAGCAGATAAAATTTATCACAACTGATATCAGAGATTTTTCAAATATTTTTTTTTATTTTTCTGTTGACCAAAAGAATTCAAAATAAATAAATCAGCGGACATAAATTAATTAAATTAAGGTAAATTTCATGCATAATTCCCTGAAAATAAAACATGATATTTTTGTGAGAGAAGAGTAAAAAACAAACAAAAAAAGAAAGAAAACAACAATAGATGAACAAAACCACCATCTGTTTCATCACCAGGCTGAAGAGGAGTGTGTTTGTGTGTGTGTGTATGTGTGTGTGAGAGAGAGAGAGAGACTCAGACCCCTGATACATTTGTAAGACTTGTGTGACTTCAAGGTTATAAGTGACATCATCTAAAATCTCTTCTAAACCAGTTCACCTGCATCTAAACAGCTGGAAGTGTTAGTTGGCAGTAGAAAACTTCAAAGCTAGTGGTTGCAGCTGACTTTCAAGCTCAACCATACTACATGAAGGCCCACCCACATAATCATAACAACCCTCCCCAGGCATCAGCAGTGTTTAGTTAACTCAAGTGTGCATGTGTGAGTGCAAAGGTGTGTGTGATCTGATCCAGGCTGAGACATAAAGAGCAATTCAAACTCCTAAACGCTCTAAGTTCGAGCCCAATGCAGAATGTGACAGTTAAACAGGATAATAAGATTTATGATACTGCTACTTTTACCTCTCAAAGATACACATGTGCACAGATGTGGTAAAGATCTACAGTGATCTACTTTAGCTGCCCTCTGACTCACATCAGACACATTCAACAACACAAGCTGGCAGAAAACAAGCGGCACGCTGAAAGTCGCAGAGTGCTCAAGCTGAATACTGTGTAAATTATAATTCATATTCTTTATCATGCCTAATACTGGTGCGCAGAATAGCTTATGAGGTGTGTAAGTGGTTGTGTTCCAAAACCTAGTGAGCTGCCGTGCTGTCTACTGCCTACACAGGGAACATCAAAACTGACTGATATGGAACGCTCTACATAGGCAGCGACTCATGTAAATTGTGCTCCTTGGGAGTCTGAATTTAAGAAGTTGCTGTTATCATGCTGCTAAGCTAACAATGTGAATGTATAAAAATGCACATTGTGCGTTTATTTGGTCAAAAATACAGTAAAGACAGAAAAATTATTAATTATTAATTACAATTTTCCTAATTTAATATATTTTAAAATGTAATTTATGGCTGTAATCCAGTCTTCAGTGTCACTGATCCTCCAAAAAGCATTCCAATATGCTGATTTAGTGCTCAAGAAGCATTTGTAATATGTGACCTTGGACCACAAAACCAGTCAAGTAGCAATAGCCAACAATACACTGTATGGGTCAAAATTATCGATTTTTTTTTATGCCAAAAATCATTAAGATATTAAGTGAAGATCATGTTCCATGAAGATATTTTGTACATTTCCTACCGTAAATATATCAAAACTTAAGTTTTGATTAGTAATATGCATTGTTAAGAACTTCATTTGGGCAACTTTAAAGGCAATCTTCTTAATATTTAGATTTTTTTTGCACCCTCAGATTCCAGATTTTCTAATACTTGCATTTTAGCCAAATGTTGTTCTACCCTAACAAACCATACATCAATCTGAAGTTTATTTATTCAGCTTTCAGATGATGTATAAATCACAATCTCATGACTGGTTTTGCGGTCCTGGGTCTCATATTATTAATGTTGTAAACAGTTGTGCAGCTTAAAATTTTCTTGTGGAAACAATATTATATTTTTTTAGGATTCTTTGATGCAAATAAATTTGAACAGCATTTATTTTAAATATGTTTTGTAACAATATTAAGGTCTTTCCTGTCACTTTTGATCAATTTAATGCTGAAAAAAATATTTTAAAAACAAACTGACTTGTTTGAACATTAGTGTACATATCATGTAATATAAACCACTGATGCAAACAAATTTTAAATTAGACTGAACTGTTTTTAACAATCCTTTTTGAACAATAAGAGATTCAACTTAACGAATACCAGCAATGCTGCCTAAATATATCTAAAGTAAGTCACCTTTGAAAGCTGCATAATTAGTTGCATATATGAGATGCTGTCTATGTAGGCAGTACCTGATCATAAAGTCAGTGTGTGTGGATAAAGAAAGTGTTTGTTGTGTAGCTAAGCTATCACACGGTCCTGCCTTTCTGCACAAAAGCAAAGTTCAAACACTAAAAACTCATGAATATGAGACTGTATGAGTCATTAAAAGCATTGAAGTTCAATGAGATTTGTTGTGATTTCTGTGTGATTCTTGTACTGTAAAGCACATCGATTATGCACTGAGTATAGCCACTGAATAGGAAGCACAGAGCAGGCTGAAGCGATGCCAGCAGTTACATTTGCAATTGTCTGTAGAGATTTTCAGAGAATAAATGCGTTTTCAACTACTCTCACTCACTCACACAGCTATATATGAATGTAAACATAATAAAAATAAAAACACGTCTGTTGCAGATGCTGTAGATCGCAACACTGGTATCCCGTATACAACTGATTTGGCCTGTATTTGTAATGAGCAAACACAAAACACATTAACATACACACACTCACGCACACAGATGCAAGAGTTGTATGAACATACAGAGGTGGGACGGGGATGTGGCCCCCCTGTGGCCCAGAGAACCACTGCAGCTTCTGGGTGGCAGTCTAAGGTTCTGTTCTTTGGTTCTGGGCTCTTATTGGCCACCCTAAACAATTCTTTATGACATCACGTCCACAGACAATACAGAAACCCCACCCACATCATCCCTTTTCAACTCACTACAGCAAAAATAGGCACGGAAACACTTTAGTCAGATGAACTGATGAATGCTTTTTAAAAGAATAGTTCACCTAAATATGAAAAACTGCAGAAAATGGACTCACCCTCCAAGATGTAGATAAGTCTGTTTCTTCTTTGTTTCTCAGATTTTGAGAAATTTGGTCTTAGATCACTTGCTAACCAATGGATCCTCTGCAGTGAATGGGTGCCGCCAGAATGAGAGTTCAAACAGCTGATAAAAACAATAATCCAGTCCATTAATTAATATCTTGTGAAGCAAAAAGCTGCATGTTTGTAGTTAACAAATTCATTATTAAGATGTGTTTAACTTCAAACTGATAAAACATAAGTCTTATATCCATAACATTGCTTTCTCAAATGAAAAATTCGCATTTTCTGAATCAGAAGAGAAATGTGCACAGGTCAAGCACAGTTTACAAGTGCAAACAGTCCAAAACAGTTCCAAACAAATATGTTGGTGGATTTTGTGGACAGGGGATAGACTTTTTCACCGGAGGAAGCGTCATTATAGATTATGGACTGATATTTTGGCAAAAAACAACAGTTTAAAGTTAAAATGCTTTGATGGACTTTCACATTTCACAAGATGTTAAGTGATGGACTGGAGTCGTGTGAATTACTTGTGCATTATTGTGATGTTTTTATCAGCTGTTTGGACTCTCATTCTGACGGCACCCATTCACTGCTGTGGATTCAGTAAGTGTTCTAATTCTAAATGTCTCCAAATCGGTTGTGATGAAAAAAAAAAGTAATCTCTTCTGAATCAGAAGAAAAATATGCACATATGAAGCACAGTTTACAAGTGAATGAAATTCAAAACAGTTCTAAATAAGTATGTTGTTGAATTTTGTGGTGAGAGGACAAAAGGGGATAGACTTTCTTACTGGAGGAAGCGTTCTTATAGATTATGGACTGATATTCTGGCCAGAAGTGACAGTTTAAAGTTAAAATGCTTTGATGGATTTGTTTGTATCCAATACTGAGAATTTCACAAGATGTTAAGTGATGGACGGGAGTCGTGTGAATTACTTGTGAATTATTGTGATGGTTTTTTCAGCTGTTTGGACTCTCATTCTGACAGCACCCATTCACTGCTGTGGATTCAGTGAGTGTTCTAATTCTAAATTTTTCCAAATCTGTTCTGCAGTGAATGGGTGCCGTCATAATGAGAGTTCAAACAGCTGCTAAAAACAATATTCCAGTCCATTAATTAATTTCTTTTGAAGCAAAAGCCTGCATGTTTGTAATTACCAAACTCATCTTTAAGACGTTTTTAACTTCAAGTCTTCATCAACATCAAGTCTTATATCCATAATACTGCTTTCTCAGGTGAAAAAGTCATCTTTTCTAAATCAGAAGTAAAATATGCACATATCAAGCACATCTTACAAGCGAATACAGTCCAAAACAGTTCTAAACAAATATGTTGGTGGATTTTGTGAGAGGACAAAAGGGGATGGACTTTTTCACTGGAGGAAGCATTATTATAGGTTATGGACTGATATTTTGTCCAGAAGCGACAGTTTAAAATTAAATGCTTGGATGGATTTGTTTATTTCAAGCACAAAAAATTTCACAAGATGTTAAGTGATGGACTGGAGTCATGTGAATTACTTGTGGATTATTGTGACGCTTTTATCAGCTGTTTGGACTCTGATTCTGACAGCACCCATTCACTGCAGTGGATCTAGCAAGTGTTCTAATTCTAAATTTCTCCAAATCTGTTCTGATGAAGAAACAAAAAAAAAGTAAACGAATGGATCCTCTGCAGTGAATGGGTGCCGCCAAAATGAGAGTTCAAACAGCTGATAAAAACAATAATTCAGTCCATTACTTAATATCTTGTGAAGAATACAGTCCAAAACAGTTCTAAACAAATATGTTGGCGGATTTTGTGGTGGGAGGACAAAGGGAGATGGACTTTTTCACTGAAGGAAGCGTTATTATAAATTATGGACTGATATTCTGGCCAGAAGTGACAGTTTAAAGTTAAAATGCTTTGATGGACTTGTTTGTTCCAAACACAGAGAATTTCACAAGATGTTAAGTGATAGACTGAAGTCGTGTGAATTACTTGTGATTTATTGTGATGTTCTTATCAGCTGTTTGGACTCTGATTCTGACCGCACCCATTCACTGCAGTGGATCCAGCAAGTGTTCTAATGCAAAATTTCTAAAGAAAGTCTATTCTGAAGAAGAAACAAACTCACCTACATCTCAGATGGCCTGAAAATGAGTACTTTTTCAGCAATTCTTCATTTTTTACGTGAACTATTTATTTAAACTTAAGCAGCTTTGCCCAAAACTTCTCTACTGCTCCCTGAAATGCAAAAAATTCTCCTCACTATGATAAACAAATCTATTTGTACTGCTCCGTTCTCACTCTTTTCTGGACCAAAGGCTTGTAAACATTACGAACCACATTAAAGGCCCCAATGAAACACTCAAAATTTACCACCAACATCACTGACACTTCAGACACTGTTTAGATGTGCACTTAAGGACTTCCTGGCAAAATAGTCATGTGACTCCATTAAGAGGGACTATCTGGGGTGAAGTGGGGGCAGGAGATTTCTTTGGGGTGCTTTATGTTTGTTCAACGACACTGAAAGACTAAAATACAAACAGATAAAAAAAACCACAACTGTAATAGCAGATGCAGTGCGCTCTCCTCCACGATGTTGTCAGAAAATACACTAGTGATTCGTTTTGATGAATGTTCGAATGCAAAAAGGCCTCATTTTCCCTCTGTATCACGTTTGTTTGTTTTTTTGCATTCTGTTCTCCTGCAACCCTCTGAAGCCTCAGTGATTCTCGAAATAACAACACTTGGCAAGGAAATACACAAAAGTACAGAAAAAATATGGAAGCAGATTATATCCATACAGGAATATCAGGGAGAAAATGCAGTGTTCAGCCATTGTTCATATTCGTCTCTCTTCTCCGTTTGTCTACTCAGCGTTCGGTGTTTCCGAGCCACTCTCCCTAGCCGGGACTTTGGCCTGACGGTATAAGCTGTAAGCTCTGTAAGTTCTTACCAAACTAAACAAGGAAAAAAATAAATAAATAACTTTATGGGTCCTTCAAATGTCACTCAATAACAGATTTCATGTAGTTATATATTTTCATTTTTTTGTTGAAATATTATTTCTAATCCTGGAAGCAGATCTGAAAATAGTCCTTTGAATCCTTTAATTCTTTTTGTGTATTTTTTGTGTATTTTTTTCCCAAAATACTTCATTAGAAAAAAGTCGTTCTCAGTAGGTGTTGAGAAAAATATAGACTGTGAAAAGCTCAGACTCCAGGTTAAGACTGTCCCACCCCTTAGAGAGATGTTTCACACTCTGCATCTTCAGCGTGAAGGCATCTGAAGAACGAATGTCTTTTTTTATCAAATCCATGCCTGCTTAAAACCGTAGCGACCTTACCGAATCAATCCTTAGCTCTTACTCTGTCATTTATGACTAGAAGAAGTTTCCTCGCATCTATCTCTCCTGATCTCCAACCCCCACCCCTTCCCACCCCATCTCTTCTCTTCAGAAGCCCTGTATATGACAGTAAGCCTCAAGACTTGAGAAAAGGATGTAGAGAAACCAGAGACCGAAGAGAAAGAGTGTCGTGAAGATACGCTGTGTGCGCGGACCACCCAGCTCTCCACCGATGTGAGGCCTGCGCCGGTACAGCAGGACGCTCACCGCCAGGAAGGCAAAGATGGTGAAGAGAGTGACAGAAAATGCCAGGGAACCCGCTGGCACCTCGAACGCACGACCCTGCATGTGCCAGTAGATGGCGGCCACTGACCACGCCACGCCGATTCCCAGGAAAACGTTCACAGCGTTGCTACCGGTCACGTTACCGATAGACGCGTCTGCGTAACTGTCCTGCACCGCTGCGACTTTACTGGCAAAGGTATCTGAGGAGAAAAGAGAGATGTTGATGAAGATGCTTTCATTAAATGAAATAATAATGTTTAAGTCAAAAGTTCACATACACCTTGCAGAATTGGCAAAATGTTAATTATTTGGCCAAAATAAGATGGATCATACAAAATGCATGTTATTTTTTATTTAGTACTGACCTGAATAAGACATTTCACATAAAAGACATTACATATAGTCCACAAGAATAATAGTTTACACTGTTCAAAAGTTTTCATACACTTAAATCTTAATACTGTGTTGTTACCTGAATGATCCACAGCTGTTTTTTAGTGATAGTTGTTCATGAGCCCCTAAACAGTTAAACTGTAACCCGTTCTTCGGAAAAGTCTGTCAGTTTTCACAAATTCTTTGGTTTTTCAGCATTTTTGTGTATTTGAACCCTTTCCAACAATGACTGTATGATTTTGAGATTCATCTTTTCACACTCAGGACAACTGAGGGACTTTTTGAATCTGTAGAACAAGGTAAATTTTACTTATTTTATCTTCTTGGAACCATGAATGGCAGTACTAAATGAAAAAATATGATATTTAGGCAAAAATGTACACATCTTCATTCTATTCAAAAGTTTTCACCCCTTAAATGCATTGTTTTTCCTTCTGAAACATTAGTAAGCGTTTGAACCTTCTGTAATAGTTGCATATGAGTCCCTCAGTTATCCTCAGTGTGAAAAGATGGATCTCAAAATCATACAGCCATTTTTCAAATATTCTATTATATATCATCACTGGTCAAATAATTAACATTTTGCAGATTCTGCATGTGTATGTAAACTTTTGACTTCAACTCTATATGATTAACAAGCACTAAAATTATTTAAATCAGAAGGAATCAGATCTGTACTGATTTTATGAGCTTAAATAGATAATTGTACTTTAAAAAACATTTTGTAACTGTCAAAACTTCCTCCCCAGTCCAAAACTAAGCATGAAAATTGACCTGTGAACTGCATTTTGATGTCAGACAGATCGGCCTCATACAAAATCAAAATATGACTGGTTTTGGAAGATAAACTTTTTTAACTGTAAGTGGACATGAGGGGGAAAACCATAAAGAATAACACTTTACACCACTGTTCAATAGTTTGGGGTCCCTAAGTTATTTTAAAGGGATAGTTCACACAAAAACGTAAATTCTGTCATTAACCCTTATGTTGTTCCAGACCTGTAAGACCTTTGTTCATCACTGGAACCCAAATTAAGATATTTTTTATGAAATCCGAGAGCTTTCTGACCCTGCATAAAAAGCAACGCAACTGACACATTCAAGGCCCAGAATGGTAGTAAGGAAAAAAAGTAAAAAAAAAAAATCTGTTCCACGTCAGTCTTCGACGCATGACGAAATTGTTGACGCACCAAAAATTGTTGTAGCTTCATAACATTCAGAACAAACCATTGATGTCACATGGACTATTTTAATAATGTCCTTACTACCTTTCTGGGCCTTAAATGTGATAGCTGAGTTGAGGTCTATGCAGGGTCAAAATTTCTCAGATTTCATCAAAAATATCTTAATTTGTGTTCTGAAGGTCTTACATGTTTGGAATGACGAGAGAGTGACTAATTAATAATAGAATTTTCATTTTTGGGTGAACTAACCCTTTTATTTCTACAAAAAAAAAAGTTCTTACTGACCCCAAACTTTTGAAAAGTAGCATATATGATATGACCCCGTATTTACAAAAATGTAGGCAAATAAAAGCATACACAAACTCACCAGGGATGGATGTTCCCAGGGCTACAAACACCACAGCAGTGACTGAGTCCTTTAGGCCAATGGTGCAGCCAAAATGACTGGCCAGATCACCAATCACAGCAGTCAAAAGACCGATGATCACTATGGAAACAATGAAACACGCCCACCCGTTCCAATATTCCGTGGGCGGGACGCAGGCAAACAGAACCTTCCAGAACACAGTGAGGAAGTGCATGACATAGTCGAAACAAGATGGCAGACGTTCCTCTCCCCCCTCATCCTCATCCTCATCTCCTGAGATAAAGACAGGACAACAGATAGAACGACAGAAAGCAAGCAAGAAAGAAAGGAAAAGTAGAACAGTGGTAGAAAACACAAGAAAATGAAAAATGTTAGTATTGTATGTCACCCACATTACACAACTTCCACACCTGACCAAAGTCATCTATTTGACACCATGGTGATTTAGGGGTACTGTTGCCTTGGTAACACAGGCTGTTTGATAGTCACGGTTATTGAAGGCTACACACTGTGAGAGCAGCGTTTTTATTTCAACACAGGGTCATAAAAGACTAATATGTAGGACATTTACATTTTAGATCTGTAGGAATTATTTAAACATAGTAAAACACATCAAACAGAGCTGATCATACTCCATTCCTATTGATATCTGAAATGATTAAATGAGCCAAAATGTTTAGAACACACAAAGGTTGTAGGATGAGGAGAACCATGTAGGAGTTTTGTGGGCACTGTTTTCATGTGGGCCGGGTAATGTGTCA
The DNA here is from genome assembly GCA_036247105.1 of Cirrhinus mrigala. Lineage (NCBI taxonomy): Eukaryota > Metazoa > Chordata > Actinopteri > Cypriniformes > Cyprinidae > Cirrhinus > Cirrhinus mrigala. The sequence continues at coordinate 26,604,960 of CM070019.1, forward strand.
CAACAGAGATAGAAATATTGTGTGTGTGAGCAATACAAGCATGAGTGTATGTTTACATAATAACTGAGATGGAAAGTTTTTTAAGGCCCAAATTTGTTGCTTTTAGCACATGTTTTTGAGATGATCTACAATGCCATTCTTGCTATTTTTCCTCTGAATGCACAACTCTGAAAATTAAATACTGATATGATGCCACATTGTGCAGCTTTTGGTTGTAATTTTCAGTCGAAAAGCAACAAGAGAAGCGATGTAAATCTTCACTGTTTTCCTAGCGATAAGAAGAGGAGAAAAGAATGGATGTCTGTGGATAAATAAAATTTCCTAAAGACCTGCGTCTTTGCTCTCTCCACTTTAGCCGTGATGCCGTTGAGGCTTTTAGTAGACCAAAGCTACTGAAAGAGCTTACAAACGGCAGAAACAAGAACACTAGATGCCAACCTGGCAGGATGTTAACATGGCGATGCTTGTCATGATACCACTGAAGAAGTTTCTCAACGGGGATTTCACTCGACATTCAGGGGCGCTTAGACTTCTTGTGGGGAAAAATTGATGGTACAGCATTTGGTTTAAACCTACGCTTATATCCATCGCCATCATATCAGTGTTTTATTTTCAGATATGTCTTGTGGTAAAAATAGCAACAGGTAGCCCAGTAGCTCAAAATATGTATAAAACGATGTGGGTTTTTTAAATAATGTAAATGTTTCATGAGCTTTCTACAATATATTTTAGTAAAAGACATCATTTAAGTCATATTAAGCCTTACAAGTCTTAATATGGGTTCCCTTTAACACTTAAATAGTTCAATGCATACTTGCTGAATATAAGCATTACTGCAGAATAAAAGGTGTCTGGCAAAACATTTAAACACAGAATTTTTTTCGCTGCTTTTTGTTCAGTGTTGGTAATCACCTGCGCTGACAGTTATGGCCTCCATGAATTGTTCTCTCCAGGAATTTGTGCCCACGACCAGAGCCAAGTTAGTCTTCTTAATCAGCTTATCTACTGTACTCTACAGCAAACACACAAAACACAAAATGTATTACATTAACATAAATATGCATAATGAAAATTCTTCCATAATGCAAGAGACTGCTAGTTTCCGGCATTTTGAGTGTATGTGTGCATGTATTTGAGTGTTCTGGTCTATATGTGACCCTGGACCACAAAACCAGTCATTAGAGTCAATTTTTTTAAATTGAGATGTATACATCATCTGAAAGCTGCACAAATAAAGTTTACACTGACATATATGGTTTGATAGGATAGGACAATATTTGGTCAAGATACAACTATTTGAAAATCTAGAAACTGAGGGTGCAAAAAAAAATTGAGAAAATTGCCTTTAAAGTTGTTCAAATGAAGTTCATAGCAATACATATTACCAATTAAAAATTAAGTTTTGATATATTTACGAAAGGAAATTTACAAAATATCTTCATGGAACATGATATTTACTTAATACCCTAATGATTTTTGGCATAATATTGAGCCATACAATGTATTTTTGGCAATTGCTACAAATACACCGTGCTACTTATGACTGGTTTTGTGGTCCAGGGTCACATGGGTTTATGTGTATAATGACATGGGTACTACAACTTAAACATAGTTTATGAGGACACTTTCTGTGCCCCTGTAAACCAAAAGGCTTAAAAAACATACTAAATGGTGTTTTTTGAAATTCATAAATTGCCAGTAGTTTCCTGTGAGGGGTGGGTTTAGGTGTAGGGTTAGGGTAGGGTGATAGAAAATACAGTTTTTACAGTAGAAAAACCATTACGACTGTGGAGAGTTTTTGTAAACCACATACAAGAGTGTGTGCGTGTACCTTAAACTCATACGACTCCTCAATGATAATCTCTATTTTCGCATGCTCGCCCAGTACAGGCTTCCCCATCTCTGCTATTCTTCTGGCTTCCTCCTCTTCTGATGACAACTTCCTGTCTGGAATATCTACAAGAGATAAAGAGACAACTTCTGTGTTGGATTGTGTCATATTAGTATATCAAACACACACACTCAGTAGTAAGTACCGCCCTGTTGAAAAATCCAGCATATGCTGGTTAGGTATGTTTTGAATCATGGCTGCTGGTTTAAGGTGGTCATGTGCTGGTTCTAAACTTAATCAGCTTAAACCAGCTAAGAACCAGCTTAAACCAGCTCACGACCAGCTATGGACCATCTTAAACCAGCTTAAACCAGCAGCCATGCATCAAAACATACCTAACCAGCATTTGCTGCTTTTTTCCATCGGGGTGATCATTCACATGCACTCTATAATCAACATCTGTCTCTTTTTGTCCATTTTAAAGGACTTTGTTATTTATACACTTACAATAATTCTTTTGAATATTCACTTTATTCACTATGAACTGTACTAAATGTGCATATTTAGAGCTAACAGGGCTCATTCATGAAACAAGCACAGCAAATTCATGTAAAATGGTCATAATGTCATTCTTACGTAACTTGTCGCATTGAATCGAATGTGACTACTTATGTAACACCATTTTTACAAACTATTTGTACAGTTTAGGTTTTATTTTATGAACGAGGCCAAATGTCACACTACTTCTCTTATTAGAAAGACTACACATGCAAACACACACAACAGGTTAACAGCCAAACTTTGTTTGACTGAACCATGTATGAGTTGTGCTGTAGACCTGAGTGATTCAGTAGAACAACAGCACAACATCCACACACATACACCACAAACACACACCGAAAAGCCTGAAAGTTGAGATGAACTTTCAGAACCCCCTGCAACCCAAAGCTTATCTTCTCGTGCACGTGTTAAAACACACACAAACCTGGAGACACACGTGTGTGAGGCAGACGAGACCACGATCACTGCAGATGGCCTCATCTTACCTCACACATTCACACACACTCACTTAAACTTACCATCAGCTAATAACAGAGCTGTATGTGGAGGGGGAAAAAAGAGAGAGGGAGGGGTGGAATGACATGAAGAAAACATTAGACAGATAATGGTGGAGGGAAATGCAATGAGATGTTGGACAGGATTTATTTACTCGGATAAACACGAATAAAAATATTCGCAGCCTTTGGCGTTTCATCACCCTGCCCGGAATCTCTGAGCCGGACAGGTGCGACAGGTGTGACCGAGCAGATGTGATAAGATGTGATAGTGTGGGCCGATCCAGAGCGCCGGAGCAGGTGGTTGCCCCTGGCAACGGGAGTGTCGTAGTAGCATTTGAGATGTAGCGACAGAACAAAGAGGTGCTAAAGCTACACTGATTATTCACACACGTTTGCTTTCCTGTCGTGATGCAGATTTTCCACTGAGTTCAAATGCCTTTATAGTGTGCTAATGACACTGTCTGTCCCCTAACCCTCAGAAAAGCCTTTTTGCATTTTAGATTTTTGTATTTAAATACAGTGGTAACACTTCAAGGGATATGAAATGGAAATTCTGTTATTATTTATTCATCCTCATTTCATTCCAAACCTGCAAGACATTCTTTTTTTCTGTGGAACTCAAAAGAAAATATTCTCAGTTTTCTTAAGTCCAAACATTTAAAGATAATAGCATCTAATATTGGTTGTTTTAAACCCATTTTTAAATTATATGGACAAAAAAACAAACAAACAAAAAAATAATACTTTTTTTAATGTTTAATGGAAGAAAAAAAGCAATACAGGTTTGGAATAACATGAGGGAAAGTAAATCAGTAGTTTTTAACCTTTTTGCCTACAAGGCCCCCAGTTGTTTGAGATTTTCTGGCTAAAGATAAAAAATAATGATTTTTTTTTTTTTTTATTTCACTAAAAGTTTCTACCCAACAAAGTATTTTAGAGCTTGGCATAACTAGAAAATAGTATATTCACTATATACATTGTGACGAGTCGGCTGCCTCCCCCCCCAACTATCAGCTTCACCCCGTCGGTAATCGCCGCCCTTCACCAGGAGTGGGCGTGTGGGAGGAGGAGGGGCGCTGAAACATCCAGGTCTGGCGGCGTGTGATGAGGCACACCTGATGTGAATGAAGCCTCATCACCGCCGCTGTTAAAATGCCGAGCGTGCCTCTCCTCAGGAGACCGGTCTCTTCCCCGTGCATGCACGCTGGTGTCCTCGTGGGTCCAAGAAGGGGTGAAGAGGGAACCAGCGCCGCCGTAGGACGAGCTGCCGGACCCCGCGGGTCCGGATGAGGCTCGCACCCGTGACGGCTGACGGGCCAGGTTGCCGGGCCGTTTCATCCCCCAGAAGTACCGCAGAGGTGGAGGAGGACGATGCCGCTAGAGAAGCCGCCGCCCCTCGCACCCCGGACCTGAGCGGGGAGCGCGTGCGGCCGCCGGACTCCGCCCCTTACCTGGACCCTTCCCTTCAGAACACTACACCTCCTTCACGGAACCCCGTCACGTCGAGGACACCAGACCCCCCTGTTTATTTTGGACACTTTTTCCCCCTTTTTTGGACACTTTCTTTTATTGTTTAATAAAAGCCTCTCCGAGGCCTGACGTCACGCCCACTGTGTCTGTCGTTTGCTCCGCACCCGTGACAACATACATGCATGCATATATATATATATATATATATATATATATATATATATATATATATATATATATATATATATATATATATATATATATATATATATATTCTGAACTAAACAAAATAATGTGTGACAAAATATTAATTGCTACAGTCTATTTTTAAGCGTTTAATTAATTTGAATGAACTAAATACTTAAATATATATGTATTTGAAATATAATATATTTAAAGGAGAAGTTCACTTCCAAAACAAAAAATTACAGATAATGTACTTGAAGATGTTCATGCCTTTCTTTCTTCAGCCATAAAGAAAGTATGTTTTTTGAGGAAAACATTTCAGTAATTATCTCCATATAGTGGACTTCAATGGTGCCCGCGACTTTAAACATCCAAAATGCAGTTTAAATGCAGATGCAAAGGGCTCTAAATGATCCCAGCCGAAGAATAAGAGTCTTGTTTCTAGAGAAGAGTCTTGATTGTTTCTAGAGAAACAATCAGTCATTTTCTAAAAAAATAAAAAAAAAAAAAAAAATCTATATACTTTTTAACCTCAAATGCTTGTTTTTGAAATGACCTATTGTTTCGCTAGATAAGACCCTTATTTCTTGGCTGGGATTGTTTAGAGCCCTTTAAAGCTATACTGAAACATTTGACGCTGCATTTTGGACGTTCAAACTCGTGGGCACCATCGAAGTCCACTATATGGAGATAATTCCTAAAATGTTTTCCTCAAAAAACAAAATTTCTTTATGACTGAAGAAAGGCAGGCATGAACATCTTGGATGACAACAGGGTGAGTACATTATCTGTAATTGTTTGTTCTGGAAGTGGACTTCTGCTTTAATACACCAATTTTTAATATTAAAATTATGAAAAAGTGGTTTGAATGAATGATTCAATGATTCGCTCATATATACTTCACTTGTTTCATTGCTGGATGAATCAGGGTTTTTGAACGAATCTCTTGGTACAATGACAAATACATTTTTAACAGTTACTAGTTGCCACCTAGTGGCGAAACAATGCAATAGACACAAACGTTATTTGAAGCGCCAATTACTTTCAGAAGATGACGTGATCCATTTAGATCGCTACCATGTATGTACCACGTATACAATGTTTATATCCGAACTATGACCTTTAATCCCAGTATTTATGTGATAATATGAATGACTAAAAGACAGAAATAATAATGGGTAGTTGAAAAGAAGCTGTTGTTAAGCTGTTTCTCACCTAAACATGGTAACTGTCTGCTCTCCGTGTCAGCGGCAGTGCGAACACAAATTTCAATGTTCCGGTAAGACTTTTTCAACGGTTTAATAGACATGGGGTATCATTGTCATTTAGAAATTAGATTGTGTGGGTTTTTGAATGGAGATTGCGATGTTTTAATGATTAATCGCGCAGCTCTAGCACCTATTATGCAAAATTCACTTTTTCATGTTGTTTGAACATAAACGTGTGTTGGCAGAATGTGTACATAGCTACCCTAAAATTATAAAAATCCCACTGACGGACACTGCAGTATTAGCCGAGACCCCGCCCTGAGTGAGCCGCACACAATGCCCCATCTTCAAGGATATCCAAGTAAGAAATGTCTTCTTACTAAAGCTATAGACGTTATTCAGTCCAGAGCAGTCAGTGATTCTCTGCTTTTATTTTATTGTTTGGTTCATATTAACAGCGTAGATAGCAGTAGGTACTGTATATTACACTGCTGTCACTTAATACACAGATGTAATATAAACATGCGATATCTTTCCCAGCTGTTTACCTTCACAGACATAACCGACTGTGTTTTTGTAACTTACGTGTGCTTTTAACATACAGTAAGCTTGTTTGTGAAAGAGAACTTAGTTTAGTACTCTCATGTCGTGTGACAGCCGCTTTCTGTTCGCGTGTTTCGGATGTGTCCGCTAAACCCTATATCAGAATTTTAAACTGATATGGCTTTAAAACGCATGATTTCAGTGCGATAGACATGACAGTTAAAACCAAACAGATGTTTTTTGGCAGAATATCTGAGGAATGAGTCAGTAGGGGTTCGATCTTCAACTGGCTGGTGGCAGCTGCCAGTCTGATTCTGGCAGGTCACGTGACCTGCCAGCGGGGGTAACTGGCTAGCTGCCAGTATGGCCTCAACATGTTTCAGCATACACATATTTTCGGAAGATTTGTGTTTTGTGCTTATATTTTTATTGTGAACCCGTTCAGTTTCTTTACTTTTAGCGCGATTAAAGTGTTTAAATGGCGGTGATTAGATTGGTTGGTAAATGTCGCTTCCACTGGCAGCGCAGTCAGAGGACGTCGCTGAAGCGTTTCTACCACTTTGCTACAAGGCTACGTTATTATTTCAGATCATTAATATATTCTTATGGGTTAGTCTTTTTATTTGCGACGTTTTATGGAGTTTTATTACGATAAATTGTTTAAATGGCCGTTTTCAAATGGCAGCTTATTGGTCGCTTCCACTCTGCAGTTAGTCAGTCAGCCGTGAGGGCGCTTCCGAGTAACGCGGTTTTCTGCCCTTTGCTACAAGGAAATTATATTACTTCAGATCATGAATATATTTATGGGTTAGTCTTATTATTTGTCTGATTTTTATGAGGTTTATATGAATAAAGGTGTTCAAATGGCCGTGTTCCACTGGCAGCTTATCGTAGCATTTCCAGTGGCAGCTCTGACTCAGCCGCGAGAGCGCTCCGAGTTTAGGCGAAGCGTCGTAAGCAACCAGTCGTGAGCTCGTTCATTTGACCTTTTTAATTGTGGAATTAAAAACTAAACGTCATTCATTACTAAAGAAACAGAGTCATAAGTATACTTTTCATAACAATAAAATTGTGGTATTTCCTTGCAAGGAGTGACAGAGAACGCGTGATACTCACAGATTCCTAAGGCGGTTGAGACTGGCCAGACACCAGGGCCCGCCACTGGCAGGTCACGTGACCTGCCAGAATCAGGGATGGAGCTGCCACCAGTCCACTGACAGACAGGACTGGCAGCTGCCACCAGCACTGACAGGTCACATGACCTGTCAGTGGCGGCTCCTGCCAGCCAGTTGAAGATTGAACCCCTACTGGAATGAGTTGTAAAAGCACAGCCCTGTTCAGGAAAGGGGGGCGGGAACAGCAGCTCATTTGCATTTAAGGAGACATGCATGAAAACGGCATGTTTCCACTTCCACTCAAAATAGGCATTTTCAAAATGATATAATAAATGATCAGTGGTGTATTTTGAGCTGAAACTTTACAGACACATTCTAGCGACACCTGAGACCTATATTACATCTTGTAAAAAGTGTCCTTTAAGTAACCTTGAGGTCTCCTGGATGTTTATTAAGAACTAAACAATCCCTAATAACAATAAAGCTCAATTGGTTAATGCATCAGGGTTCCTGAATTAACAAATTTTTAATTCTTTTATTAACAACAAAAAAATAGCACTAACTAAAGGAATCAGTTTCTTTGTCTCTCCATTACTCTTTTTTTTCTTTCTCTGTGTGTATGTATAATGACTTTAATAGTTCTGTAATCAGTGCTGTAATTTTCTGTTGCTGAGGATGAATGAGATGGTGAACAAACAAGCTTTGATTAAGTGCGTGTGTGCTGAGATGAAAATATCGACCTATAATGAGAAGCTGGATGTGTAAATAAGCCCATAATCTATGCTCGAATGTGTCTGCGAGTAGGGTTGGGGGTGGAGGGGGGATGTGTCTTGATGCACATTATTAACCTGTAATTTGTGCAGCGTCGTCAGCTCTAAGCTTTTCAACATGTCTGCTTTATGATAACACACATAGACGTGTCAAACGCACAAAGGAATTAGTTTAATCCAGTCGCCACATTTTCTCTCTCGCTGTTCTTTCCTGGAAGCTTCGATTCAACAGTTCAGTGTAAATCTATTGCACATCAGCGCTAGCAACAGCTGATGGTACCCTGGCAACAGATAGCAGACAGCTCTCTCCTCCCTGCGTTCTGTGAGGTAATGGGATCGTGGGATGTAGGTGTCGATATTCAGACGAAAACTCCCCTGTCATTGGCTCATTCACAGCTATTCCATCATCACACGCTTGTGAACGCAGAGATCTTTTCCTCTAACAAACACACACACACACACATAGAGAGTGGGCTGATATTTTGGTGAGCTGTTGGCAATTCTGTGATAAAGTGATTCAGTTCTGATGATCTTCTTTTTAAACACACTCATCTGGGACATGTGGTAGGGGTGTTGCAAGTTTGGGATATTAATCGAACACAGATGCAGCACAACCCATCTCCTGTCTGTCTCTCTCCTACTTTTCTCATGTGTCACTCACTCTATTCTGTCTGTCATTCTCTCCTCACCTGACTCACCCCTTTTCTTTCTGTCTTTCTTCACCTGCCTCACCCTTCTATGCTTATTTGTCACACCTTTTCTGCTTGTCTATTTCTCCTTATTTTTATCACCATCTCTTGTCTGTCTCACATCTTTTTTTCTTTACCAACACCCAAACAAAGCCTCTGTGTTAATGGCACATGTCTGACAAAAATGTTAGTTAACAAAATATGAACAAAATATTTGTCAGTAACAAAGATAAGAATGAAACAATTTGAATTAAATTACTGTTGAGGAAAACAAAATACAGCAAAATATTAGTACTAACAATGTTTTCAAAGAAATTAAATTAGATAGAAAAAAAAAAAAAGTATGATTGTGTCAAATGAGCTAATCATTGACAATGTGAAAATCAAAAGGTGCCCATAGTTTTTTTTAAATATCTTTTTGCTTGTTTTTTTTTTTCTCACAAATTTTGCTTTTTTTTCAACCACTAAATTTGATTAATTACATCTGATTATTTATATTTTATCAAAATATTCATATTTTCAAATATTTTGTTAATTATTTTTACTTTTTTAAATAATATTTTTGACCAAAAATGTGACTAAAATAAAGAAAAAACAATTTATATATATATAAAAAAACATGTTGACTCACAGCTTACAGTTTTCCTGTGTCTAACTCCATTCTTCGTGTTTTTTTTCTTAATGTCAATACACATTTAAATAAATATAAAATTACAAATATTTTTTGCATTTAATATTTTCAACCACTAAATTAAGTAAAATGGCCACATATAATGGTTTTTATTTGTCAAAAGAATATTTTCAAATATTTTTTAATATTTTAAATATTTTTTGTATTACATTTTTGTATGTCTTTTTTTGTAGAATATTTTTTCCCCAAAGACTAAAATTGTGACTGAAAAAGGGGGAAAAACATTATTTTTTTAAACAATGTTGACCATCTTCCTTTCTCCTGACTATTTCCTCTCTTTTTTCATCGTTTACCTATCTCTTTCTAACTTTCTCCTGTCTCACAGCTTTCCTGTCTGACTTACCCCCTTCTTCTTTTTTTAATTGTCAATACTAAGTGTCTAAATGTCAATATGTTTGAATAAATATAAAATTAAAAATATTTTGCATTTAATTTTTCCAACCACTATATTATGTAAAATGGACTAAAATCATTAAATATTACTACATTTAATGATTTTTTTTTCAGAAGAATAATATCTTCAAATATTCTGTAATTCTTTTAAAATTGTAAATATTTTTAAACAAAAAATAATACATTTCCTGTCCTTTTTTTATAATAATTCTTGTGAAAAGACAGAAAATATGACTAAAACAAAAAAAAAATAAAAAAAAAATAAAATAAAAAAAAAACAACCATGTAAAATGAACAATGCTGACCCTCTACCTTTCCCGTTTTTCTCTCCTCACCATTTCCTGTCTTTTTTTCATCGCTAACCTGTCTCTCTCCAACTTTCTCCAATTTCACAGTTTTCCTGCCTGTCTTACCCCCGTCTTCTTTTTTTTTTTTGTTAAATGTCAATACGTTTATATAATAATAATAAAATTAATTTTTCCAGAAATTTTGCATGTAATTTTTTCAACCACTAAATTAAGTAAAATGGACTAAATATGACTACATTTAATGAATTTTCTGTCAAAAGATTTATTTATTTATTTATTTTTAATTTTAATTTATTCATTTATTTTAATTAGACATTTCCTGTCTTTTTTCATAATATTTTTCATCAGAAGACAAAAAAATATGACTACAACATCAACCAAAAAACATAATTAAAAAACAGTGTAAAATGAACAGTGTTGACCCTCTCCCTTTCCTGTTTTTCTCTCCTCACTATTTCCTGTCTTTTTCATCGTTTACCTGTCTCTCTCTAACTTTCTCCTGTCTCACAGCTTTCCTGTCTGTCTATCCCGCTTCTTCATAACCGCCTCTACCGCCACATATTTATATTTATCCAGTTGGTGTATAAGAGGGTTCAGTGCCAAAGAATGCGAAAGAATACATTTAGATGTATAAAGCTAGAAACGTTTCTTTAGATCCCTCAACCGCTCTCACATATTTTGCAGCGACAGCACAGGATCAGCATTTCTAAAGTCATGTTTTGATGTAGGACAAGTGATGTGTCTTCTATTACAGGTTCAGTGTCAAAAACACCTACAACCCATTTGATACAATGTTTTATCTGTCTGCAAAAGACAGACTTGTGTTACTGAATCTACAACGTGAATCATACCAGCGCAAACAGTGTTCAAAAATAAAACACTCTGGTTCTTTTAAGCAAATCAAAAAGCCTTATGAGTGAGTCAGACTGGTTGCTAGGAATAAAAAATGAAAAGAAAATGATAAGTGTTTGGAAAGGCATGAAGATGAGTAATTAAAGAGTTGTTTCAGATGAACAACTCCTTCGATCTGACTCATTCACTGAATTACTAGAATTTATGACTGAATCATCAAAGATACGGAATTATTAGGAGGATTCAGAATTGGAACCAGCACTATAAAATTCCAACAATGCATTTTACCATGGAAACAGATTTAGAATGTTCATACTTTGCTTATTATTGGCTGTCAAACAAATTATAGTTACGAATGCTCATATATCTGACTTTGAGGAACGTTTCTTTTCCCTGGATTTCTCTCAATATCAAAATTTAATCTTATTCGAATCCACGTTGGCATGAAAATAAAGAAAAATCTACTGAATAATTAATAAACTGCTTGTTTACAAGCACACAAGTGAGGAGACAAGCCAACATGTTGTTTTTATGGGCTTAGGTAAGTTAATAAGTAGGTTGTTTAATGTTGTCCAGGCGAGATGAGAGCTCAAACAGAGAGGACCAGCTGTTCTTCATCTCTCATTCTTTCTGAAGGGTATAATACTGGGACAAGGACACATGCATACATGCAAACACACACACACACACACACACGTACACTGCACCGCAGCACTGCGGTGTGCGTGCTGGTAGCATTGACCACGTCTGCCTGATTTATGGAGAGATATTGAAAGACACACTTGACTACTTGAGGTATGTGTGTGTGTGTGTGTATTCATTTCTCACACTCTTTGAAATCCCACACTGGCGTTTAAGGTCAATGTATACTGAAACTCCAAAGGAGTGGGTGAAAAAGCAACACTGCTAGCTAATCCTTCACATAGTTTCCTAAACAGTCATCTCCAGACATTCAGGAAACAATATAAAAACTGGAAGACAAAGACAGAAACGTTGCCATTTTTAAAGCAATACAAAAACGTCATTGCAGCATTTCTTGTGTGAGTCGGAGATGAGTCAGTTTGAGAGCGGTGCCCTGTGGGTCTTCATTGAATTCATGTGCTTTGAGTCAAAGTCCCTTTAAGGCAAGTCGGTCCGCTCGGCAGCCATCTTGGCCATGCCGCTGGGTAGCTATTTTTTATTTAGGCATCCTATCTACTCGAATTGTGAAATCTCAGAAACTGTTGGCTAACCTTATGCTTCAGTAAATAAAATCTGACAAAACCGGTTTTAAAATGTTGCTTTTTCATTTATTTTTCTATGAGTAGTCCATTTCTTTATACTGGCTCCATTTGAAACTGTGGGGTCATCCAAGGTGCCCTCTACCGGCAGCATCCATTCATAGAGTCAAAAAATTACCATAATTCTAGTCAAAATACAGTAAAAAGCAGATATACACCATTATTCAAAGGTTTGGAATAATTAAGTTAATCTTAACGTGTTTGAAATAAGTCTCTTAAAGTCCACAGGGGTGCATTTATTTGATCAAACACAGTAAAACAGTAATACTGTGAAATATTGATGCAATTAGCAATAAGCCCCAAGAAGCTGTGGTTTACAGTGAATTTCTAAGAGTTAATGGGCGTTGTTAGGCACGACGTTAAAGCGGAGTGCCTTAAACCCCCTTAGATGTTATAAATTCACTGAAAACCATTGGCTTTACAGGGTTTATTGCTTTTATAAAATGGTTGTTCATTACTGTACATGCAGTAAGGTTTCACAAAATTAAATAAAGCAAATAAAGTGTAATTATATTAATAATAACATTATTCCGCCAAATAATGTAGTTCCTCAGAAACAGTAGTGGTTGCAACAAAGTGATGGCTGAGCAACACAGATGTAAACAAAGGTGTGTTTGTAGAGTAATTACAACAGCTTTGAGCGTGGCTCAACCAATCAGAATCAACGGAACTTTAATCCGTTTTATAATTTAGAATTTAATTTACTCCTGTGATGTCATTATTCTAGTTTTCAGTGTCAAATGATACATCAGAAATCCATCTAATATGCTGATTTGGTGCTTAAGAAACATTTCTTATTATTATCAATATTGAAAACAGCTGTACTGCTTAATATTTTTGTGGAAACGTGATATACTTTTAGAAGAAATAGAAAAAAAGCATTTACGGTCATGTTTGATCAATTCAATGCATCCTTGCTGAATAAGATTCTTTTTTTTTTTTTTTTTTTTTTAAATTGACCCCAAACCTTTGAAAGATACTGTGTGTGAATGTACTATATGTGACCCTGGACCACAACACCAGTCGTAAGTTGTACAGGTATATTTGTAGCAATAGCCAAAAACACATTGTATGGGTCAAAATTATTGATTTTTCTTTTATGCCAAAAATCATTAGAAAATGTAAAGATCATGTTCCATGAAGATATTTTGTAAAATTCCTACTGTGAACATATCAAAACGTAATTTTTGATTGGTAATATGCATTGTTAAGAACTTCTTTTGGACAACTTTAAAGGCGATTTTCTCAATATATATATATATATATATATTTGCCCCCTCAAATCCCAGATTTCAAATAGTTGTATCTCGGCCAAATATTGTTCTATCACAGCAAACCATACATCAATGAAAAGCTTATTTATTCAGCTTTCAGATTATGTATACATCTTAATTTCGAAAAATTGACCCTTATGACTGGTTTTTTGGTCCCGGGCCAATATGAAGACATAAAACATGACCTGATGAAAAGCCACTGGATGAATGGAAATTAATTTAGAAATGAGTGAATAGATTAAATGAATAGTAAAAGAGGACGTTGGTCACAGGATGTGATCTTTCCGTGGGTACACTGTGTGTGTGTGTTTTACCTTTCTGAAGGCTCATGTCCACCATGCGTGGTTCTGCTAGCTCCAGGTAGAAGTTTTTGTTTTTTTCATACTCCTCATCATCGATGATTTTGACCTGTATGGTTTTACTGAGAGAGAAAGAGAGAGAGAGAAACACAACATCAGGGGTCACTGATCAAGAGAGGGGTCAGTGGGCTGTCCCGAGGTTAGAGGTCAAACAGGTCATGCAAACACACTATATCATCTTTCTATGATTCATTCCCCTAGCTGTCTTGTACAATCAGTCATGTTAGCTGCAAGATGAAACAGTGGTATATGGGTTTCAGGTAAATCGAAACTGTTTGTAGCACTGTTACAAATAATACATTTATAATAAAATTATTAATAATATTCACATTAAAAATAAAGTTAGTATTTGAATTATATTTCTCAGTAGTGAGGCTGTAACACTGCTAATTGAAATCATGTAGTTTTACAGTTGCAAAGTTGTTTTATTAAGTAGTTTTATATGTAGCTGTACTGTTGACAAACAGATTTAAATTTCCCTGACAATATTTCAGCAGTCGAGTCTTGAATTAACGATGCAATCGAGAATTAGAAATAACGATGCCCAATTTGCAAATGAATCACACTTTCGAGCAAACAGTCAACTGAAACAAAACCAAAGCAAATGCACTCCATCAATTTACAGCTATAAAGAAGGTCTTTAGCTTTAACAACTGCTTGTTAAAGAAATTAAAACTTATTAAGAATCTTAAGATTAATGTTACAAATGTTTATATTTCAAATAAAAGCCTCTTAGTAACTTCTTATTCATCGAAGAATTCTGGAAAAAAAAAAAAAAAGAAAAACACTGATAATAATAAGAAATGTTTCTTGATCACAAAGCATATTAGATGATTTCCGAAGGATCATGTGACACTGAAGACTGAAGTAATGATGCTTAAAATTCAGATTTGCCATGGATTTTTATGGAGACTTCTTTTAGAAACATTAAAAAATGTTACTGACACCAAACTTTGAATGGTAGTATATGTACACCACCAGTCAACCGTAAGATGTTTAATGTATTTTAAAGTCTCTTCTGCTCACCAAACCTGCATTTATTTCATCCAAAGTACAGCAAAAAGCAAAAAATGTGAAATATTTTTACTATTTAAAATAACTGTTTTCTATTTGAATATATTTTAAAATGTCATTTATTCCTGTGATTTCAAAGCTGAATTTTTAGCATCATTACTCCAGTCACATGATCCATCAGAAATTATTCTAATATTCTGATTTGCTGCTCAAAAACATTATTATTATTATTATTATTATTATTATTATTATGTTGAAAACAGCTGAGTAGAATTTTTTCAGGTTTCATTGATGAATAGAAAGTTCAGAAGAACAGCATTTATCTGAAAAAGAAATCTATTGAAACATTATAAATGTCTTTATCATCACTTCTGATCAATTTAAAGCATCCTTGCTAAATAAAAGTATTAATTTCTATAATTTCTTACCCAAAAAGAAAAAATGTATACTGACTCCAAGCTTATGAATGGTTTAGTGTATAATATTACTATTTCAGATCAATGGATATTTCTATTCATCAAAGGATCCTGAAAAAAAATGTACTCAACTGTTATATTGATAATAATAATAATAATAAATGTTTCTTGAACAGCAAATCAGCATATTAGAATGATTTCTGAAGGATCATGTGACACTGAAGACTGAAATAAAGATGCTGAAAATTTAGCTTTGAAATCACAGGAATAGAAAGCAGTTATTTTAAATAGGAAAAATATTTCAAAGATTTACTGTTTTACGTTGGATCAAATGAATGCAGGCTTGGTGAGCAGAAGAGACTTCTTAAAAAAAACAAAAAAAAAAACATTCAAAATCTTACTGTTCTAAAACTTTTGACTGGTTGTGTACAGCCAATAAAAATTTCTGCTGTCTTTTGGAGATGTTTTTGGTTCTTTGATAAGCATGTATTGGATAAAGTTATATGAAGAATTATAAAGTATCCTAAATGCAGCAAGCTAATTATGTAAAGGCTAGCGTTTACCTTAGTTTAGCTAATTTCCCTATAGAGTAGTTGATAGCTAGCAACACAGCGGTAGCCCAACATTGACAAATTGTTGATCAGCCTACATGAGTGTTTATTTAAAGAATCAATCTCTTAACACCTCTTATTTGTAACATCCATTTCTCTCTCACACTCCTGTCACTCTTTCATTGCTAAATTCTCAGCATGTGTGTGTGTATTTATAACTCAGCATGTGATTGGTGTTGACCTGGTTTCACTGTGACTGTGAGTAACACCTGTTTCAGCTGTGTTTCAATGAGAGTTTCTGTGTGTGTGTGTGTGTGTGTTTGCGTGTGTTCGACCTGTGAACATCCCCCTCCCTCCATTCGGATCAGTTACTCACAGTACAGCTGTCCGCAGACCCACGCCGCTTCAACTCTCTCTAATATGTCTTTCAGTCTAACATACTCATGTTCTCATTCCCTTCTGCTCTGCCCTGTTTCCCCTCCATTAGCGGACACATTATACTCAAACGTCCTCTCAGCCTGTCTCACTCACTCTCACACAGCGAAAAGAGACAACGTGCACACACAAAGAGAGACTGTGACAGGAGACTGCTTGTTTGGTCTGTGATCTGATGTAGGTCATTCCTACCATGCAGTACATTTTCGTGTCTCCATCATACATGTCCTCAAGGAAGACGTCTTCAAGGAACTGTACAATTAGCTGAATTTTCAGCATCATTACTCCAGTCTTCAGTGTCACCTGATCCTTTAGAAATCATTCTAATATGCTGATTTGGTGCTCATGAAATCTTTCTTAATATCATCAATGTTGAAAACAGTTGTGCAGCTTAATACACAGACCAAAATTATAAAAGCAACACTTTGGTTTTTGCCCCCATTTTTCATGAGCTGAACTCAAAGATCTAAGACTTTTTCTATGTACACAAAAGGCCTATTTCTCTCAAATATTGTTTACAAATCTGTCTAAATCTGTGTTAGTGAGCACTTCTTTTTTGCCGAGATAATCCATCCACCTCACAGGTGTGGCATATCAAGATGCTGATTAGACAGCATGATTATTGTACAGGTGTGCCTTAGGCTGGCCACAATAAAAGGCCACTTGAAAATGTGCAATTTTACTGTATTGGTCAGTCAGTATCTGGTGTGACCACCATTTGCCCCACGCATCGCAACACATCTCCTTTGCATAGAGTTGATCAGGTTGTTGATTGTGGCCTGTGGAATGTTGGTCCACTCTTCTTCAATGGCTGTGCGAAGTTGCTGGATATTGGAAGGAACTGGAACACGCTGTCGTATACGCCGATCCAGAGCGTCCCAAACATGCTCAGTGGGTGACATGACATGAGTATGCTAGTCATGCAAGAACTGGGATGTTTTCAGCTTCCAGGAATTGTGTACAGATCCTTGCAACATGGGGCCGTGCATTATCATGCTGCAACATGAGGTGATGGTCATGGATGAATGGCACAACAATGGATGCCTCAGGATGATACGTCACGGTATCTCTGTGCATTCAAAATGCCATCAATAAAATGCACCTGTGTTCATTGTCCATAACATACGCCTGCCCATACCATAACCCCACCGCCACCATGGGCCACTCGATCCACAACGTAGACATCAGCAAACCACTCACCCACACGACGCCATACATGCTGTCTGCCATCTGCCCTGTACAGTGAAAACCGGGATTCATCCATGAAGAGAACATTTCTCCAAAGTGCCAGACGCCATTGAATGTGAGCATTTACCCACTCAAGTCGGTTATGATGACGAACTGCAGTCAGGTCCCGATGAGGATGACGAGAATGCAGATGAGCTTCCCTCAGACAGTTTCCGACAGTTTGTGCAAAATACTTTGGTTATGTAAACCGATTGTTGCAGCAGCTGTCCGGGTGGCTGGTCTCAGACGATCTTGGAGGTGAAGATGCTGGATGTGAAGGTCCTGGGCTGGTGTGGTTACATGTGGTCTGCAGTTGTGAGGCCGGTCTGATGTACTGCCCAATTCTCTGAAACGCCTTTAGAGACGGCTTATCGTAGAGAAATGAACATTCGATTCACGGGCAACAGCTCTGGTGGACATTCCTGCAGTCATTATGCCAACTGCACGCTCCCTCAAATCTTGCAACATCTGTGGCATTGTGCTGTGTGGTGAAACTGCACATTTTAGAGTGGCCTTTTATTGTGGCCAGCCTAAGGCACACCTGTGCAATAATCATGCTGTCTAATCAGCATCTTGATATGCCACACCTGTGAGGTGGATGGATTATCTCGGCAAAGGAGAAGTGCTCACTAACACAGATTTAGACAGATTTGAGAACAATATTTGAGAGAAATAGGCCTTTTGTGTACATAGAAAAAGTCTTAGATCTTTGAGTTCAGCTCATGAAAAATGGGGGCAAAAACAAAAGTGTTGCGTTTATAATTTTGGTCAGTGTATTTTTGTGATACATTTTTTTCCAGGATTCTTTGATGAATTAAAAGTTCAAAAGAACATAGTTTATTTAAAATAGAAGTTTAAGTAACAATGTAAGCCTTCACTGTTACTTTTCATCAATTTATTGTATCCTTGCTGAATGAAAGTATTAATTTCTTTCAGAAAAAATATATAAGTATAATAAAGAAGGTCTGTATGACTTATATTCCATCATTTAAAGCCTTATAATAGCTTTTCGTAAGAAAGCAATGACAGAAGTTATATTTTATGTTTACCAAATAATTATAAAATATTTCTTTATATCAAAATGTCACAATTAAGTAAAGTTAAGGTAAACTTTCACTTTCCATCTTTTACAATATTACAGTGTAATATTTTTTTCATAATTTGTTCCAAAAGGTTTCTGTATAACTTAAAGTAATTTATAAAATGTAGAAAATTTGGTTTGCAAAGAGCTTAAAATGTCATCCTAAAAACAAAAAAGCACATTTAATACACCGATTTCTATCATACACCCCAGTTTTCTGTTCATATAAATTTCTAAATCCTTTCAAAACAGTCCAGTAATGACATTATCTTCAAAGACATTACATTACATCTTGTTTTTATAAAATTACAGAATCAGTATGATACCAGGAAAACAAATCAAAATATTAAAATTAAGTTTGGGTTTCACCAGCTCTTTATTTCCCTTCTGCTAGACATTCTGTTTTATTGCCATTGTGTATGCTGACTGGTAAAGAATGTATAGAAATACTTCCTTAAATTACAATCATATTCATAATATATACATAATACCAGTCAAAAGTTTTTGAACAGTAAGATTTTTAATGTTTTTTTTTTTTTTTAAGGAAGTCTCTTCTGCTCACCAAGTCTGCATTCACTTGATCCAAAGTACAGAAAAAAAGTACAATTTTGAAATAATTTTACTATTTAAAGTAATTGTTTTCTAATTGAATATATTCTAAAATGTAATTTATTCCTGTGATTTCAAAGCTGAATTTTTAGCATCATTACTCCAGTCATATGATCCTTCAGCAATCATTCTAATATTCTGATTTGCTGCGTAAAAACATTATTATTATTATTATTATTATTATTATTATATTATTATGTTGAAAACAGCTGAGTAGAGTTTTTTCATGATTCTCTGATGAATAGAAAGTTCAGAAGAACAGCATTTATCTAGAATAGAAATCTTTTGTAACATTATAAATGTCTTTATCATCACTTTTGCTTTTGATCAATTGAAAACATCCTTGCTAAATAAAAGTAATTTCTATATTACCCCCCCCCCCCAACAGTACTCAACTGTTTTAAATATTGATAATAATACAATAAAAAATGTTTCTTGAACAGCAAATCAGCATATTAGAATGCTTTCTGAAGGATCATGTGACACTGAAGACTGGAGTAATAATGCTGAAAATACAGCTTTGACCACAGGAATAAATTGCATTTTAAAATATATTCAAATAGAAAACAGTTATTTTAAATAGTACAAATATTTCAAAATTTTACTGTTTTTGTTGTACTTTGGATAAACTAAATGCAGGCTTGGTGAGCAGAAGAGACTTCTTTAATAAAAAAAACATTCTTAAATGAAAAAACATTTATTTAAATACAAAATTAAAAAAGTGCTGCATAAAAGGAATGACACACATGCTGTGGTTAACAATCTCATAACCATTTGCCTGGGCCAAGAGACTTGTGAATGTGTGTGTGTGTGCGTGTGTGTTTGAATGTGCATGCTAAGTAAAGGATTTATAGTAAACAAGATTATTTTCCTGTACAGTGAAAAAAAAAAATCCCTACAGAGGCTGTTCCACCTGCTCCGAGCTCTAGTGACTCGACAGACTGCCTGAGCTTACCACAAATGAATCTAAACCTTGCACATGCTCAAAATCAGCAAAGACAACATTCCTCTTCTGTTCTTTTCCCATTCTGGGAGCTAAATGGAATCTTAAGCCTGAAACACACTTTCACGGGCCGCTGCATTCCGAAATGTGATCTAGGATGACCAGACGTCCCGTTTACCCGAGACAATCCCAGTTTCACTGGCACTAAAAAGCATAAATACTTCCATGTTTCAGCTTTCTACCATCTCAGGCATAATTCGTGACTCTCAATAGAATCACAATGCAGAACTGTTTCATTGCCATCGCAAGCTGGTTTGCCGATACCTTCATTTTAGAACATCTATCAGCAAATCTGCTTGGAATGTATCTGGTTGCCATAACAACTCCAGGCGCTTACTGCTGCTTTTGCTCCCTGCCATGCTACAAAGTACAAGCACTAGAATGTTAGTTCTTACGGCGCTCTCAGTGCATTTCCACCATCTACTTCTGGTCCTCATGGCATCATCAAAACTAAAAAAAAAAAAAAAAAAAAATACATTCCCACTGCCCACATATTCACACTGCCCAACAGGCTTTTCCCACTTAGAAACCTGTTAGAAAGGGAATCTGTGATTCCACTTTAAGACAGTCCAGTAAACTGCATCCTAAAAACATCAACTCAAATTCAGCATCATTACATCATGATATTTGAGGTTTGTTATTTCTATCTGCCCTAATGCTCCCCACTTTAGCCAGGGTTAATATCATTTTGTTGCACTGACAAAATACAATGTACTTCTTAGTAGACCTGACTACTGTCATCACATGGGAGAAATTTTAGAGATTGTTGCTTTGTTCACGCTGCCCCAATCCTTCGGCACTCATTTTATACACTCATTTTGCAAGTAGTAAAACCAGAGCAACCTGTCTAGTCAATAAATGGTATATTTACCTTGGATAAAGTCAGCACAACACCAGGAGACAATATAGTAGTTGTCATAGTGGAAAGAAAGGATGAAAAACATTCAAGTCCATTCATCTTGTCATGGTGTGGGCTGTGTGAGGAACATGCATTTACATTCATGCATATCCAGATTTCAAGACCACTTAGTCGTTCACTCAATCATACATAGCGAACGCCACATGTGAGCAGAAATAAATGAAATCAGACACGGCTGTGCTCTGTGTTACAGTCATATGGTTTCCTGTATAACACAAAAAAAACCTCACGCTTGAAATACGACTGTTTAGACTGAAAATATTTTTTAAAACTATTTTAATCATACAAACTACATATAGTGTTTTCACGACGTGTCATCAATTGGCCATACTGGCGGCGCTTAAACAATTCCACTGAACCGAATGGAACTCGCAAATTTTGCTGATTATTGCTGCCTAAAATGCTCAATTATTGTCATGTTTTGGGCTGTACTAATCGGTCGGACCGGGAAAAACATTTGGAGTACTATAGACTGCCAAAAACGTTTGTGGTGTGAACGAGGACTTCCAGGGCAAGAATCTTGACAACATTCGTATTTGATCTTATCTTTTCCAGTCAGGTTGGTGAAATATTACACTAATATCTTAATTAATACTGCTCGTATTTCTCTTTACCACCTATTAACTTTAGTTTGTCAAAATATTGCACCTTTTCCTGCTTACTAAGTCCTCCTCTATATGATTTAACATTTTTCCATAGTTTAGACAGCATAAATTAGCAGAACAACATATTCAATAGTACATTAACTGTGCAATACATGCTGTTGTTTACATCAGGGTATTGCCAAAATGGCCACACATCCGGGTAACTGACCAAATCGTGACGTAAGTGCAAACCCCTCTATATGGCAAATGCAGTGTGGAATGGCAAATTTTAACATTTATATGCTTTTTACCTGCTTTTCAGATTACAGCAACAAAAAAACATGGGTTTCAGTTGCATACATCATAAAAAATTTATTTTTACTCCCTGTCTGAACACAGCTTTACACCACGTCTTAACCAAGCGTGATGCAGTGACAAATTAAAAAATCTTGCTCATGTTAATGAGAATTTGAGCCCTAAACAGCTGTGCCCATGATAAGCGGTGGGACATTTTGTGTTCAAATTTCCTAATTAATTTATTCGTACAAATGAAAACCTGAGATATTTCAGCACACACAGAGATCTACTCTCCCACAGAGTTTAGCGCCGTCTCTAATCAAACACACCTGAACCAATCAAGGGTTCAGCTGAAAATATGTGTTCAAATACAGTGGAGTCTAAACTCCTCAGGTTAGCAAATCTACAGAGAGGCAGAATGAACAAAATGAAGGAAGAGAGTCTTTTTTAAAAAAAAAAAAAAAAAGATGACACTACCGCTAACATTTATATATTCACCTATTCTTCAAATGCAGAAGTAAGCCTATGGGTGAGACTTCGGTTCATTAGCCACTAAATAACGGGAAGAATACCAACTTGCAGTAAACGGTAAAACTGTTTGCACTACAAACCAGTGTGTTCATAATTAAGTTAATACATTAAAATAATATGGTAAGACACACCAATTCGCAATATCAAGCAGCAAAACAAGTTGTTTTAGATAAAAATAGCTGGATGCGGATGAGACCAGAAGCCAGACCCATAAAATTCACAAATAGCCGTGCCATAAGGTGGGCAGTTATTTTGGTGTTTGTGTGTTTGTTTTTTATCCAATTTAATGTAAAAATACGAACATTTCCCAGTCCAACTAAATAAAGAGTCAAAAGTCACATGTTCAAATGGCATTTACTGTTGCTTTCGATTCATTTGTCACACTGAAAATGAAAGGTCAGGCTGAGAGCTTGGGATTGTGGGATACAGCATTCCATGCAATGTACTGTCCTTGGCACGTGACTCGTTTGCATGGAATACCGAGATTACCTTCTGCAGAATGTGCAGCATACAGTGTTATTTTCGTATTGTTTATACGCTATTAAAAGTATTCACTAATTGAATTATGTGTACTTTTAGATTTTCAGTTTTCATTCTAGTGTTAGTAATTTAGTAAAATGCTTTTATTCATTTTTTAAAATATTTCTATTTATCTATAATTTATTTTTATTTTAGCTTTAGTAAAACTACACTCTATAAAATGGGTTAAATACAACTCTGGGTCAAATATGTGCAGCAGCTAGGTTGTTTTGACCCAGCAGTTGGATTAAATGTTTAACCCAACCTTCTGGGTAGTTTTATTTATATTAATAGTTTTATATAAATAGCTTTATATAAACTATTGTTTAAAAATTACTATATGGCTGGCTTAAAATGAAGCAAAAATGGGTTGTAAATTACAAATCAGACACATAATTACTAGAGCAATAATCAAAAGGTGAACATTTATTAATAAGTTATTTAAAAATGTTTATTATTTAATGATTATTTATTGAACTTATAAATAAATGTTCATTTATTGAACATATTAATAAATGTTAATTTCCAACCTATTTTAAGCAAGAAATATAGTACATTTTTAAGCAATTGTTGAGTTAAATACAACTACGCAGAAGGTTCGGTTAAATGAGTCAAAACAACCCAATCACTGGGTTTGTCCATATTTCACCCAGAGCTGGCTTGTTTTTAACCAACCATTTTTAAAATGGGTACTATTCAAACTTAACATATTATATTTCAGTTAGCTGCCAAGGCAACATTTCTCATTTTTGCTTATGTTTTTCATCTAATATGCATTTTATTTTATTTCAAATCAGCTTTATTTCAAGTAGCAAAAATTATTTTAATATAATGTTGGCTTTTAGTTGCAGTTAACATTGTCAGTTTTTATTTTAATTTTAGTTTAGTTTGAGTAATTTTATTACGTGCTTTTAAATATTTCTATTTCTATTCTATTATTTGGTTTTCATTTAAAGGGATAGTTCACCCAAAAATTTAAATTCTGTTATTAATTACTCACTCTCATGTCATTTAAAACCTGTAAGACCTTTGTTCATCTTTGGAACACAAATTAAGATATTTTTGATAAAATCCAAGAGCTTTATGACCCTGCATAGACAGCAATGCACCCAACACGTTCAAGGCCCAGAGAAGTCGTTATTTTTGTTTTCTTTGCACACTAAAAAAAGTATTCTCGTAGCTTCATAAAATTACGGTTGAACCACTGATGTCACATGGACTATTTTAATGATGTCCTTACTACCCTTCTGGGCCTTGAACGTGTCCGTTGCATTGCTGTCTATGCAGAGTCAGAAAGCCCTCGGATTTCATGAAAATATCTTAAGTTGCGTTCTGAAGATGAACGAAAGGTCTTACAGGTTTTAGATGACATAAGGGTGAATAATTAATGACAGAATTTTCATTTTTGGGTGAACTATCCCTTTAAGTAAAACTAGCACTTACACTACACTTCTTTAATTTCACTTAGTTAGCATGAAAACATTTCTCATTTTCATTTAAGTTTTTTAATTTTAAGTGTTTCATCTGAAATGATTTTAATAGTTTATTTTCAGTTAACAACAACAATACTGCTGAAGTGAATTATCATCAGGCCGTGAGCTGATTGATGCAAATCAACTTAATTTTAAAAATAATCTAAACTTGCATACACACTCCCTCCCACGCGCGCCCTGTGTCAGTGGAGTAGTGTTGTGTGTCTGTGAGGTGTTCTGTGCATATTGGTTGTGTTTATGCAGCATCTTTTCGTCTATATTCAGTAATTCAGACCTGCAGGCACATAGACACTCTCGAGCATCATTACTGCACCAGAAATATGCAACTAAGAAAACCTCTGTCTCATCTGCACACAACACACACACACACAGATATCCAAATCAAGAGTGAGGAGGAAGGAGAGGGAGCGAGTCTATGTTCTCCCCAGTGTCACCCTGATTATATAAGAGACACGTGCTAAAAATAAACCCTGCAGTGAAAAGGGTGTGTGTGTGTGTGTGTGTGTGAGAGCATGCATGTCTGCACTGATGGGCAAATACACACACAACCAGAGATACACGTTCACAGACTAATTTGACTCAACGCAAACACAAACACACACTGCACACACACACACACATGCCTGCGAGCTCGTGCTCTCTGTGGTTGCCAAGGAGACACAGCTTCCTTCAGCTGAAAAGGAGCAAAGCTCTGGCTCCACACGCACACACTTTAGCCTTCCCAGATACTTTCTCGATTCGGTATGCTAACACACACAAAATGTCTATATAAGATAACTTACTCTTGTTAGTGTTGTTTCCTGGAGCTCACCTCAGGCAACACTCCACTGGCGGCTATTAACAATAGACCAGAACCTCGTACCCCAGGGTGGTCAGCGCTAGTGGTGCTAATAATATGCTTAGCTAGCTGCTAGCGTGACGCTGAGACTCAGATGGGGCCACTTCTGTACTCAACTGTGAGTATTACCCTCTGATTAACCTGCAAACTACCGGCAGGGTCCGTATTAACACTCGCTAAGTGCCAAACGCAAGTAAAAATTGGCTTTGGCAAGCTAATTAAATGGTTACTCGCAAGTGGATGGAACTGCAGTTTGATACATGGTTTAAATCGATTGTAAGGATGGTGTATAGTCTGTGATTCAAATCAAAACACATACAAGCTGACAGCAACTAAAAAAAAAATGATCCGACATCCAACTTTTTTTTTCTAAAAAATTCTACAGGATGCCTAAAGTTAAAATAGCCCATGTGACATCAGTCGTTCAAATTGTTGAAGTTATTTTTGTTTTCTTTGCACAAAAAAAAGTATTCTTGTAGCTTTAAATTATGGTTGAACCACTGATGTCACATGGACTATTTTAACGATGTCCTTACTACCTTTCTGGGCCTTGAACATGTCAGTTGTGTTGCTGTCAATCAAAGTCCCTTTAAGGCAAGTCATTTCACTCTGCGGCCATCTTTGAAG
Organism: Cirrhinus mrigala; assembly: GCA_036247105.1. Taxonomy (NCBI): domain Eukaryota; kingdom Metazoa; phylum Chordata; class Actinopteri; order Cypriniformes; family Cyprinidae; genus Cirrhinus; species Cirrhinus mrigala. Next base: position 26,631,131 of record CM070019.1, read on the forward strand.
TGCAGCTTCTATCTCTTTGAATGGGGAAGCATCAGATTCTCCAAAACTGTTCACCAAGCTTACGAATAAATTTCATATTTAAAATCACCGGTGAAATTTGACAAGAATTGCCTCATAAATATTGTTCCTTAGGCTCCAATAGCGTTAAAAAAAGCGTATTTTTCAGGCTAGATCAGCCAGTGCGCATGCGCAGTACTGAGCGCACATCTCAGAATGCTGACTGTTTCTACAGCAACCGGGACTTCTAACGGCAGCACCAGTGACGATTGGCTCTTTCATGGAGCAGGCAGGGCTTCGCGGCCATAATGAGCGTTGCATCTTTCTCCATTCAAAACTATACGAGTGACACGTCTTGGGTATTCTATAGTCTTTGTGTCAATGCAGGGTCAGAAAGCTCTCGGATTTCATCAACAATATCTTAATTTGTGTTCTGAAGATGAACAAAGGTCTTACGGCTTTAGAAAGACATGAGGATGAGTAATCAATGACAGAATTTTAATTTTTGGGTGAACTTTCACTTTAATACTTTTATTCAGCAAGAGAACATTAAAGGAACACTCCACTTTTTTTGAAAATAGGCTCATTGTCCAATTCCCCTAGAGTTAAACAGTTGAGTTTTACCATTTTTGAATCCATTCAGCCGATCTCCGGGTCTGGCGGTATCACTTTTAGCATAGCTTAGCATAGATCATTGAATCTGATTAGACCGATAGCATTTTGCTAAAAAATGACCATTTAAATTTTTAAAACTTGACTCTTCTGTAGTTACATCGTGTACTAAGACTGATGTAAAATGAAACGTTGCAATTTTCTAGGCTGATATGGCTAGGAACTATACTCTCATTAAGGCGTAATAATAAGGAACTTTGCTGCCGTACCATGGATGCAGCAGGTGCAATAAATATTTCTCTTAAATATATACATGAATGTGTTTGTATTTATATGCAGTGTTGGGGAAAGTTGCTTTTAAAAGTAATGCATTACAATATTGAGTTACTCCGTAAAAATGTAACTAATTACGTTACTTAGTTACTTTTTATGGAAAGTAATGCATTACTTTACTTTTGCATTACTTTTTAAATCTGGGCAGGGCTTGCTTGTTTGTTTTTAAAAAAAAACTTCTATTTTTGGCAAATGTAAAAGCCTTTTCACACCAAAAGCCTCAGGCTTTGACAAAAGTAAACTCACGTCTGTACAGTAGACTGCAGAAGAAAAAAAAGTCAACTCTTCAGCAATAAAAAAAAAAAAACGGAAAACAAATGTTGGATTATCTTGAGTAATTTTTGTTTATTAGTATGGTTGAATTGGATCATCGAAGGTCAGCAGCAAAGACGCCGGTTAATACAATGGGATTATTTATTCTAGAACAAACATCTTACTCCCGATTTCTCTCAATATGGGGACAGGAGAGCTTTTAATCAATAAATAGGGAAAAAGTAACTTTCGTTACTTATTTGAAAAAAGTAACTCAGATATTTTCTTGTCAGTTAAAATAATGCGTTACTTTACTAGTTACTTGGAAAAAGTAATATTACGTAACTCGCGTTATTTGTAATGCGTTACCACCAATACTGTTTGTATGTACATAATAATTGGTGAGCATAAAAGACTTCTTTTAAAAACTTTAAAAACCGTGCCAACCAAACTTTTGAATTGAGCTTTAAGCTTTTGAGATTGGATGCTTAGATCCCTGACACGGTACCCAGGGAAATATTCCAGCGTGCCACTGGTTTGATCCACACAATGATTTACACCGTAGCCACAGTGTTTATTATTTAAGCATGTCCTTAATCAGCAATTCCTCTGTGGAAAATGGCTGTAGAGAGACTCTCGGATGAGATTCTGATTCACAGTGGAGAGTGCTATAATCATTTCATTGATCGATCCCTGTCTGTAATGTTACTGCTGCTGTTCAGTTGAACTGTCTTTTAGATTACAAAGGGAATTCCAAAGGGCTCCTCCATCTCTTTCTGTGTATGTTAATTAGAACGGCTCAGTGGTCAGAAACTCAATGAAACTCGTTGATGAATGTGTGCCGCATACTTCAGTCTTGACTGTGACCTCGCTTGAAGTGTTTGGGGTTAGTATGCATTTTTTTTTTCTTTTCTTTTTAAGAAATTAATACTTTTATTCAGAAAGGATGCATTCAATTTATCAAAAGTGACAGTAAATACATTTACATTGTTGCAAAAGATTAGATTTCTGTTTCAAAAATAGATAAATTAAGTTCTTTTGAACTTTCTATCCATAAAAGAATGGGAATGGGAAAAAATGCACCATGGTTTCCACTAATATATAATAAGAAATGTTTCTTGAGCACCAAATCAGCAAATTAGAATGATTTCTGAAGGATCATGTTGTTGAAAATGTAGCTTTGCCATCACAGAAATAAATTACATTTTAAAATATATTCAGATAGAAAATTACAGTATTTATACTGTATAATTTAGAAAAGAAACTAATTATTTTGAGGATAAATGAGTTTCTCTTCTGAGCAGTCTGTGCTCAGACTCTCCATGATTTAATTTACTTTTTTAGTTGATTTACTTTACTTTTTTGAGTTAGAGAAGTACTTAACCACCATCTAAAATTGACAAAATCTGGTGTAGAAACAATGTTTAATCAAAAGTAAATTTTACTTGTCAATTTTACTAATAATTACAAAGAATGGGCAAGTAACACACTGAAATAAACGTGAAATGAACAGAATGACTGAAACAGTCAACAGTCAAAAAAAAAAAAAAAAACATGCAGAACTGCTGGCAAAAAAGGTCTATTCATAGCAATTGAGAAACGTAGCTTTACTGTACATTTAAGGTCAAAATAAACAAGACGTGCTGTAAAATAAACCTCAATATAATCCTCAATCAATGACATCCCTGTCCAAACACAATTACATTTCTCAGAGGATCCCAGAATTACAAAAACAGCAGGTAATTTACTCTTTACCAAGGTTGTGAGAGATAAACACAGATGCGTTTTGACAGAATTGAAATCACAAAGTATGTCTGCAAAACACAAATTCACCGGACCTCCTCAGGGAAAACTAGTCCTGTCCGATAGGACTCAAGAGAGACAGATGAGCAAAGTGTGCTAGGATCAAACTGAATTTAAACTCCTACATATTAAACCAGAGCCCCGAGGAAAATCACACGCATACACAAACAGCATGCCACCATGCAACTCCTCCTGGGCAGAATAGTACAAAATACATAATTCAACATTAGGCATGGACACTATCACTTATCTTCTTCTAACCAAGTATAAATAAAGGTCAATATTGCCAATACTGATAAAAATGGTGATACTTCAAAGACTTACATTTCAGTCTGTTTCTCACACGAAACTGGAAAAGGAACGTCAAACAGGTTTGAGTGAGTAAATGATGACAGAACTTTCACTTTTGGATGAACTATTCCTTGAAATCCAAAATTATTTATGATTTACATCATATATTCATCCTCTTTGCTGTTCAATCCATTATTCAAGCAGCTCTCCTCGTCTGCTCTTTCACTCTGTGTCACGAGGGATTATTCCATTCACAGGAGTCACTAAGATGTTCGAGCTGATGTCTGGAATGAATGTAGTAAAACAAGAGTGAAGTGAACTCAAATTCGCACAGACACGAGCACAGTTCCTCTATATAATTCTAGAACCTCGCATTTCTCTCAACTGTTCTCTCAACTGACGGCTTGGAGGCTATAAATAATAGTAGCGGTAAATGTAGAAGAAAGAAGATAGATAATTTTGAAATACCGATGGTCAGTTAAAATATGCTTGCTGACTGGGCTGTACAGCTTTTATAAACTGTATTGACTTACTATTGTTTAGTACACTACTGGTTAAAAGGGTTTTAATGTTTTTTAAAGAAGTCTCTTCTGCTCACCAAGCCTGCATTTATTTATTACCGGAAAAAAAAACAGTGAAATTTAGAAATATTTTACTTTTTAAAATAACTGCTTTCTATTTGAATATATTTTAAAATGTAATTTATTCCTGTGATTTCAAAGCTGCTTTTTAGCATCATTACTCCAGTCACATGATCCTTCAGAAATCATCCTAATATTCTAATTTGCTGCTCAAAAAAAAAAAAAGCTGAGTAGATTTTTTTTCAGGTTTCTTTAATGAATAGAAAGTTCAGAAGAACAGCATTTATCTGAAATAGAAATCTTTTGTAACATTATAAATGTTTTTTATCATCACTTTTGATTAATTTAAAGCACCCTTGTTAAATAAAAATATTAATTTCTATATCTACACTTTCTATGCATCAAAGAATCCTGAAAAAAATGTACTCAACTGTTTGTAATATTAATATTAATAATAATAATAATAATAATAATAATAAATGTATCTTGAACAGCAAATCAGCATATTAGAATGATTTCTGAAGGATCATGTGATCATGTGATTTCTGAAGGATCAAAATTTAGCTTTGATTACAGGAATAAATTGCATTTTAAAATATATTCAAATAAAAAGCCATTATTTTAAATAGTAAAAATATTTCATAATTTTACTGTTTTTGCTGTACTTTGGATCAAATAAATGTAGGCTTAGTGACCAGAAGCGACTTCTTCAAAAAAATATTAAAAACTGTTCAAAATCTTTTGACTGGTAGCGTAACTAGGCAAAGGCTATGAAAGCCCATTTCTGTCACAGAATAAATAAATAAACTTAAAAATAAAAAATAAATAGAAACAGGCAGGATTGTGAGACATAAACACAGAAAGCAAAATGTAAACTCCGAATTCCAACTTTTTTCTCACAATTCCAAGTTTTACATCTCACAATTCTGAGTTTCTATGTCACAATCATCACTTTTTTCCTCTCAAAATTATTACTTTACATCTCGCAATTCTTAATTTTCTATTTCCACCACAGAATAAAGAGTAAAAAAGGTAGCTGTGACTTTTTATCTCACAGCTGCAAGCTTATATCTCACAATTTGGACCTCTCAGAATTTTTACATTAAAAGATCTGAATTGTGATATATAAAAAAAGTCAGAATTGTGAGATGAAAATTCACAATTCCTTTCTTATTTTTTATTCTGTGTCAGAAACAGACTACCACAAAGTGCAGACAGAAAGAAGTAAAAAATCATTATATTAAGCACAATGTAGTTCTGGATATCTTTCTAACTTCACACAATTACCAATGAGCCATATGCTTACAAGGACCTCATGACAGCAGCTTATTACGCTTGATAATAGCTCAACTACTTCAGAGACATTTGCATAAACATGTTTGTGTTTATGAAGAAACCAAGACATAGTCTCTAGAAGCACCTATTTATTCGTCATAATAAATTAATAATGTTTACTTCTCTAAAAGATTCATTACACTGTGGAGCTCTGCTATAACTGCAGATTTACTAAAAAAGGTTTGAAAGTCTAAAGGGAGGCAAGAGACAGAAAAACAGGGTGAAGAAGAATCAGAGAAGCCTAATGATACACATCCTCTTTCTACTGTTGCTTTCCTTTCATCATTCTACCAAGCACTGACTAAACTACAGGCATAATAATTAAAGCTACTACCACACAAACTCCAGTGACTGTAATCACAGTAACTAACTCCAGTCACCATCACTCCATTTTAATGCACATTTTGAAGTATTGCATCAGAAACGTGTGATAGAAATGTCAAATTTAGATGAAAAACCCCTTCGTTCGCAAAAAAGTTTATATGCTCGCTTGAGGTGGTTTTTGACTTCATGGTTCATGCGAATAATAGGAAATGGAAACGCATTTGCCAAATAAATTCCTCCATGCGCATCAAAAAAGTCATGCGACTTTGTGCGATGGGACGGGATAACCTGACTAACCAGTGGACTGATCTCATTGCACAGCATCTGAAATGTTGTTATGGTCATTCTTAAATGCCCAAGTCTGTCGTCAAAATATTTCTGTATAATTGCCTCCCAAAACTGTCTTACAAGACTGCATTCCCAAACAGCAGGTATCCACCTCTGAAAGCAATGACCGCTTTTATTGTGTTTCGTCTGCTCGCTCTGAGGCGCAAGTTTATTATTAAATATGAAAATGATTATACTCAGTGGCTTTTCCTACATTTCTTATTGGTATTTAGTGGCAGTTTATCAGGAGGTGGCGATTTGGTTCTCTTTGACTCGTTGGATGAAAACGGTGCTTATTCACAAATGTTTTGTTCGATATTTCCAATTTTGCACCTAAGTTAAATTCACAACTTTGGATGGAAACCCACGTTATGTGACTATACATGTACACTACCAGATTTTAATGTTTAAGACCTTAATGTTTTTTAAAGAAGTCTCTTCTGCTCACTAAGCCTGCATTTAGTGGATCCAAAGTACAGGAAAAACAGTAACATTTTGAAATATTTTACTATTTAAAAGAACTGTTTTCTCTTTGAATATATTTTAAAATGTAATTTATTCCTGTGATCAAAGCTACATTTTCAGCATCATTACTCCAGTCTATAAATAATTCTAATATGCTGATTTGCTGTTCAAGAAACACTTTTTTAATTATTATGGTTAACAATATTTAAAACAGTTGAGAACATTTTTTCAGGATTATTTGATGAATGGAAAGATCTAAAGAGCAGCATTTATCTGAAACAAACAGCTTTTGTAACATTATAAATTTTTTTTAACATAGAATTTGTTCTTTTTTTTTGGGGGGGGGGGGGGGGGGGGTTAATTAAATAAAGTAAAAAAAAATAATAAAGTGATGATAAAGACATTTATTATGTTACAAAAGATTTATAATTAAGAAAAATGCTGTTCTTCTGAACTCTCTACTCATCAAAGAAACCTGAACAAATTTTACTTAACTGTTTTCAACATAATAATGATAAAAAAAAAAAAATTAGCAGAAAATCTGAATATTAGAATGATTTCTGAAGGATCATGTGACTGGAGTAATGATGCTAAAAATCAGCTTTCAAATCGCATGAAAAAATGACATTTTTAAATATATTCAAATAGAAAAACGTTACTTTAAATAGTGAAAATATTGCAACATTTTACTGTTTTTGCTGTACTTTGGATCAAATAAATGCAGGCTTGGTGAGCAGATGAGACTTTTGTAAAAAACAATTTGTAGTTTATAAAAGTTTTCCCAGCATCCATTTTTCCAGTCACATTATTTTTCAGAAATCATTCAAACATGCTGATTTGGAGCTCAAAAACATTTCTTATTATTATCAATGTTAAAAACAGTGCTGTTGTGGAAACTCCGATATTAATTTTGAGGAATAAAACATCGAACAGTATTTGAAGAGTTAAGAAGCAAAACCCCCTAAAAGCCATCTTGGTCAAAAATGAGATAATGATACTGAGTGAATGCTCCTGACACATATTATACGTCCATCAAATACTTTTACTTCAAACTCGCTAAAATTCCAGCCTCAGCCCAATCAGAAGTACCGGTACTTACATAGAAACCTATACATCAGAGTCTGATAAAAATGCATTTTTTAAAGAAAGACGTCAGATGGATTTAGAGGCTTTTGCATCTGAACACTTCATTTATTTTAAACAGAAAACTTCTGTAACATTATAAATATCTTTACTGCTACTTTTCATCAGTTTAATGTGTTCTTGCTAAATATAAAAAAAAACCCTATAATGAATAATCAGTCAGAATTGCTACTGAATTAAATATACAATATAATACTTAACTCCAAGTGATATATATATAAACTACAGTGTCTAAAATTACAACTAGTAATTCAACCAGACTATAACCACTGCTACTAGCTCATAAACTACAGTGTCTAAACTTAGTCATAAAGTAACTTGCCTTTCATCTACTTAAACTATGTGGACTTAAATTACAGTAGGTCATAAACTACAACAACTCAAATCACAGCTAATTATTAATGAGCTCAAAAAAAGCTTTTTTTACTCACAAAAAGCATTACTACCAAACAGCATAAGTAGAATAATAAATTAGGGCTGATAAAACTGGGCCAGAAAGACACCATTTCTAATGATCTGAAATGAAAGTACTTGAGAGAAAAAGAGACAGAGAGAATTGGTTCCTGGTGCATTCTGGTGCATCGTGCTGCAGCATCATGGGAATATAACAAGCACCAGCCGAGAAGGAGATCCCCAACACACACACACACACGCACACAAACACTATGCACATGCTCTCTCAAACTCACACTTACACACTGTGTGTAACACAATGACAGTGTAAACAGGAAAAAAACGGAGAGAGATGGATATAAAGAGACTGAGAGGTGGAGCTCTTTCCTTTGCTCTGTCAGCTTTAGTAGGTTATAAGTGTCATCTGATGAATACATTTTTCTCTAAATATCTTTTTTCCTGGTCTCTCATCTACTGTGTCTATCTCCTAAAGCTAAAGGTCAGTAAAGAGGGGTCACAGTGACATAAAATTCTAGAAACTGTCTATAAAGGAGAGAGAGAGACAAATTGTGTGAATCTGCCATGTCCTGACCGCTGACCTTTCTTAAAGCTGAACAGAAGGCTAAATAGCTCCATATGATCTAGTTAGTTAGCGCACTGGTTAGAGTGCCGATGATTTAAACCCTACTGGTGGCAACGGCAGGTGCTTGGTTATGATAGATGCAAATGCCTTTACTCAACTTTCTCTCTGCAAGCAGTCCATCGTCTCAACCGTAACTGAGGAATGGTGCCTGCTATTCGTGTACTAGGGCTGTCACGATACCTTCATCACTATTTACTGTACGACAGCAGCTGAAGTGTCACTTTCTAGACATGATACCACTTACGCTGTTTGGATGCATTGTTCTTTACGCAAATTTGCAGTGACAAGCAAATTGTCTGTGCCTACTGAGATTATTCAGCCCAGTGGACTCTGAATGAAACTTTTAATTAATTTTTGTGTACCTTTTATAATTGAAAAGTAGGTGAAATGTGTTTATCTAAAACACTGGAGGAATTGCATTCATGTCTACATTTGGTCAGTTCGATCAAACTGCTCCTTATGCAGGATCATAAATCTTAAAAAGAAAGGTTCTTTATTGGCATCAATGTAGGGCTGGGCGATAATTCGATAACAATTATTTTCGCGATATATTTTATATTTTACCTATCGATAAAACGATATGAAGAGTTCGATAAATGTTCGATATATTTTTTATGTGCCGAAAGCGGAACGAAATAGCGCGACTCATTTGCATCGCGCCACACGGACCGTTTATCCGCTCGGATCGAAGTTTAAACTGCCGCGCTGCGCGAGCTCACTAGAGAAGATGCATTTCTTATCTAGATGCGGCACGGACGCGCCTGGAAAAACCGTAATGAGCGTAGCTGCCGCGCGCCTACATTTGAAATAACGAACTTGAACGCGCAAAAGACGCGATATGTGAACGGCTCCGTCACGCGAGCACTAAGCAGCGCTGTGAGATCCAGTGTGAAACACTTGAATTCAGCGATGAACACAAATGACTCTGTAATTCAAACTAGTTTAAAGCTGTGTGCAAGGAGACAGTCAGAAGGCTTTTCAATCTACACATCGCCATCATTTACCATGGATTTACTGTAGTAACACTCACTGCACCATGGTATTGTGGCAGCAATGTGGGATATTGACATTGAATTTTATTACAGAAGTAATGGTATATAATTATAGTATGTATGTATTTGTAATTAAGCTACAGCATGTGTGCATTTATACTGAATGTTTTTAGACTACCGTTTTTCATACAAATAGGCTACCTATAAAACCATGTAGTTATATTTTTACCATGGTATTAAGGTACCATTATGTGTGGTTTTAACTGTGTTTAACTGTGTTAAATCTTGATTTAAAATGTATGCTTGCTACTATGGAGACCAATGCTTATTTTTTTAAAAAAAGAGGGTCGGAATAAATTTAACCATATAAAACTGTGGTTGCTACAATTTTTACAGATGTTCCTGATTGATAATGAAGAAAAATTTACCTCTGCATCCTCAAGCTACTATCAAATGTGCATTTCTAAGAGACAAAAAAAGTGATATTATTATTATTATTATTATTATTATTATTATTATTATTATTATTATCGGACAACCCAAACCTGTTTTTTGATTTGAAACAATATAACTCATTAGAACATGCAGAAATTAATTAGTTTCTACAGCTTTCACTATGGAGCTAAAATCTGACTTTAAACTTGAAAGAAATAAAGATTTGACATTTATTGTGATAATTGTCGATATGAACTGATATGAAAAAAATTATCGTGATATTTTTTTGCCCATATCGCCCAGCCCTACATCAATGGTTCTACGAAGAACGTTGAACCTCCATGGAACCTTTCAAATGCAGAAAAGGTTCTTTATAGTCGAAAAAGGTTCTTTAGATTTTTAAAATGTTCTTCAAAATGGTTCTTTTAGGAACTGTTCACTAAAAGGTTCTTTGGGAAACTAAAAATGATTCTTCTGTGGCATCACTGCAAAAACACCCTTTTGGAACCTTTATGTTTAAGAATGCCATTGAATTTTGAATTTAAAAAATAAATAAATAAAATGTAAAAACTTTTACTTTAAGTTTTAAGCTTTAAAACAGTCACTTAATGTGGATGAATGTTATTCCTAACATTCTGGTTACATTCTGCGTACAGCACATGGGTAGTTGACGCGAAATACTTCTGGAAAGTTGACATGTTCTGCAATGTGACAATATAGTCCATATAAAACTCTTTTATTCATTATGATTCATACATGTTTTATAATCTCATATTAATTCTGAGACTACTTGCAAAATTTGGAGTTTAAAAATTCAGTGGTCTCACCATAGGACCACTTAAAAAGGAAGAAATGTGATTGAAAATGCTGAAACGCTTAATGACCAGACACAGAAACTAAGATATACACACTCCCTTAAATATTAATATACATTCTAACTCTAAAATCTTGATGTTAATTAAAAAAAAAAAGTCCATGGGCACATTATGTGTCAGCTACTCACATACTCTTACATAGACCGTGGGTGGGTTGGAGTGTCATGTGGAATATGCTGTGAATAATCTTACTGAACTATTAATACCCAGCAGCATATCTGAACCACCACGCCACACGTCTCTCTGTCTCTATCTGATCTGTGTGTTACTGTATTACTGTATCTCTTTCCAAATCTCACATGAATGAACTAGATTAATTAGACACCAACATTCCTGGGAGAAATCTCAGACCCCCCTCCTGAACCTCTATGGAGTGACTGTGTGTGCTTAAATAGAGTCAATGTATGTATGTAAAAGTGATTAAATTGCTCATATTGGAAGTCACAAAAGATTTAAAAAGGAGACAGAATACAAACAGCAGGAAATAAGTCTTTGCAACATCTGGCACATGTACCCTTCTAATACAGCCATTATAACACAGCATCACATGAGCCAATCTGACCAACTCAACATCCACAAATCTCAAACGTAAAATCACATATCTTCAACTACTGTATGTGTACACATCCTTACAGTGGCCCCAAAAACTATTTTGACACTTAAAGGATTCGTTCACTCCAGAATTCAAATTTCCCAATAATTTACTCAGCCCTATGTCATCCAAGATGTTCATGTCTTTCTTTTCAAAAAAATTAATGTTTTTGAGGAAAGCTTTAAAGGATTTTTCTGCATATAGTGGACTTCAGAGGGAGTCAGTGGGTTGAAGGTCCAAATTGCAGTTTCAGTGCAGCTTCAAAGGACTCTACACAATACCAGTTAAGAAATAACGGGCTTATCTATCAAAACGATCTGTCATTTAAAATAGATATATATATATATATACACTTTTTAACCACAAATTCGGACTGCCATCAACTGAAGATTTTTCTGATTGACTAGTAGTCATTCATTTTAAGCATTAGTCGACTATTAGTCACACATTTATTAATAAACCATATAAATCATAATAATGATCTTTAATTGCCTACACAGCCTAATAAGTGCTCAAGTGCACACAAGCTTGCCACAGCGCATCGGTAGATATAATAATTATGAATGCATTAACGTTTTAATAATTTATTGATAAACTAGCACTTTCTTTGTTTTCAGCTTAAGAGATGAAGTCTGCATCACTGACTCATCATCTCCACAGTAGTGACCCTGTATGCGTGTTTCATACGGATTACATAACCTGAGAATATTTGTTTTCTATTTGAATTGGTTCATTTAAAAGTAGACATTTCACTCTCTATAGATATATTTTTCATGTCTGTAAGGCAAGCATACACTGAGATTCCAAGTTTCACGCTCAAGTTCATAAAGACCGAGATGGCAGAAAGCGCAGTTCGCTTTAATTATTTAACAAAAGCGCAACGTTTCGTTGTAATTGTGAGTGCACACAAATAAACGTAGAGGCTTTACAGATTCGAAAGATGTATTACTTTAATCTGTATCACCAAAAATGACTAGTATTTTAAGAACAAGTGACCGCACCGGCGCCTCCATCTGTCATGCAGTAAGCGTGCTGCTATTCAGCTTCCACACTCTGCACAGACACTTGAACAGTGCACTTTTTTTAGGTTAACATTAGACTGAGTTGCCATTTAAAGTTGCTATTACATACATCTTTCAGTTGAAAAGCCTCTTGTGGAGGCTTGTTTAAAATTTTGATCGACCAAGCCTCTTCTCGTCGACTAACGGTTAGTCGACTATTAGAGGGCAGCCCTAAATGCTCGTCTCGCACTAGCTCTGCGTCCACGACTTCTCGCATTACGTAATTACGTTGGAAAGTAATTACATCACGCGTGATGTAGATAGAAGTACCAACCCAGTGTTTACACAGCGTTGCAAAGAAAGTCCAACACCCTTTACCAAAAAGGTAAAACAATGATGTGAGATGATTTTGAAGTTGGAAGAGAAAATGAGATGGAGTTTATCACACTATCCTAACTTTTTGAACCGAAGCACAAACCACATGTGACTTTTCGACCTTGATTATGTAATGTGCGCATTACACAGCTAGTGCAAGACGAGCATTTGTTGTTAAAAAGTATATAACTTTTAATGTTTTTTAGAAAATGACAGATCATTTTGCTAGACCCTTATTCCTCAGCTGGCATCGTGTAGAGCTTTTTGAAGCTGCATTTAAACCTTCATTAGACCTTTAGACCTTCATTTCAATTTAGGAGTGAATTAATCCTTTACATTGCATGAAATGTATTAATGGCTTAGAAAAAGCATTTTTCATGCAAAGCATTTCACAAACAAGGAATTTTAATAGGTTTTCGTTAATAAAACAATAGATGCATTGTTCAAAATCAAGACTAAGAAGCATTTTGTTTTAGAAAGACATTCCAAAATGTATCCTTAAAACTACTTTTTGTGGGCCTATTTTGTCTCTTCAAGCTTTATAAATCTCACCCTCTCTACCCTCTGGCCTTGACAAAAAGGGTATAACTGAATTAAATAAAGCATATTTACCAGGTCTCGTCGTTTTTGAACTCTAGCTCTCCATACGCGTCCTCAAAGTCCTCTCCGCCGCCCTTAGCGAGTCCCTCGACTGTGCGGAATGGAATGATGACCGTCCCTCTCGCCCCTGACGTCCGCAGCACTTTCACTTCCATGATGCCCACGCTCTCACTCACGTGCAAGGACTCGCTTTCGAAAGTGAAGATGCCTGCGTGGTCATCGTCAAGGATGGTAATTGTGGCAACAGCAGGGAATCCTATCAAGGCCTTAGGGTACGGCAGGCTACTCGGCGACAGCACCTCGTCCTCCGTCTCCAGAACGCGCACATTACTGAGCCGTACAAAGAAATGCTCGTCCTCCTCGAAGATGTCATCATCGATGATGCCAACGGTGATCTCCTTGATAACCTCACCAGGTTTGAACACCACCGTGCCCTCTGTGAACTCATAGTCCGCGCCGGCGTTCGCCGAGCCGTCTTCCGTTTTATAATCCACATAGATTGTCTTAGTGATGTCGCCACCTTTCCGCACTATCGTGAGCAGGACGGCTCCACAGTTTTCCAGACATTGGTAAATGGCAGGTTCGAACATAATGCGGGATACGAACTCCTCGGGTTCTTCTACGTGAACTTCTTGAACGCTAGCGCTGCGTTTGGCCTGCTCAGCCACATGCTTCTTGAGGATGTTCCCAGCTCCGGTCATCATCCTCGTGGCCTGGATACGATAAAACGCTCTGCTTTTCTGTTGGTGTGACAGTGCATAGTAGTTGGCCATCTCCACCAGCTGGTCCAGCTCCTTCTCAGGATGTTTTTGCTTCAGGTCCTTCAGGATACGGATCATATCTCTGCGAGACTCGTCCACCTCCTTGCCTTCAATCAGCCCCATCAAATTACTAGCAGCTCCGCCATCAACAAAATGAGAATTCATCATCTTTCCGTCCATTTCGATGCCTTTCGAACGGTCGCCCTCCGTCTCGATAATGACGCCTCTGTGCTTGTCCGTACGATATTTCTTGTGCATAAACTTGTAGAAGAGCAAGCGACGGTCGGCCACCCAAGCTAGAACGACACAGATGGGGAAGAACGCCAAGGTGAGAAGCCCTTCCCATACTTGGACTACGTTGGGCGAGAACACAGCCAGGATCATGTAGAGCCAGACGTAGGCAAACATGCTCCACGCTGCTGTCACAAAAAACACACGTAGGTGTTTTACCTTCCGGACCTCTCCTTCTGGGATAACCGACACGCATAGACCGATGATCACAAACATGTTGAAAGCAGCGCTGCCTACGATGGTGGACGGGCCAAGTTCGCCAGCGTAGAACTCGTGCCCGCAAACTTCAATGACGGAGAGAAGGATCTCAGGGGCGGAGGAGCCCAACGCCATGAGCGTAAGGTTGGACACGGTCTCGTTCCACACTCGGATTGTCGTCGTCGTCGTCTCACCATTCGGACGCTTGATGATGACTTCCTTTTCTTGGGAGGTGATGACTTCAATGGCAGCCATGAAGCGATCTGCAATAATTGACACCCCTAGGAACATGTAGATCATTGCCACGAAGTACACAATGACCCTAGCGATCTTGTCGCCCAATGAAGGGTCCTCGGGGTACCAAATTGGTAAGATGATGCCGGGCTGGCATCGACCCGTCTCGCCAACACATGTGGTGTTATTCGAGAGGGACGGGCTCGGCGTGATTCCTGCCTCTGCGCAGAGGAAGGCCGTTGCCACGCAGACCACGCCCAACCAGAGGTAGGCAGAAGTCTTTGTCCTTGAGCGATCCATGCACCCTCTTTCACCTCAAGGGTCTGTGATCTCTAGCTGTCCTTCGGGAATCCAGCACTGGGCTGTCTTTGGTTCCACACGCCACCTGTGAGAGAAGAAAAGCAGGAGGTGAATCAGAGAACAACAAACGTGTCTAAACACCTTCCTAATGGCTCAGGAAAGACACCTGACATCAGCGGTCAAGAGTATAAGCAGCGCAAAAGTAATGTAAGCAAAGCCATATGAGAATTCAGCAAATACAGCCATTATACTTTGTTAGATTTGCGAGCAGTGCGTGTGTGTGATATAAAATGGTGAAATACTAAAAGTCCACACAGCAGAAAGCTAAAAGGCCTCACTCAGCAGGTGTGAATGTTGGCAGAATAAGCAATGTCCAAAATGACGCACTGGAAAACATCAACAACAGAGCAAGGGCAGCGCGTTGCTCCAACATGCTGCCTACTGAGGTAGCATTTTAAGGCTCCTTATGGAAAAGGAAATTTAATCCTAAAACACTTTTTGGGGGGAAATTGGTTTACCCTCAGTAATAAAATGACCTAAGATGGTGGATGAAGTTAAATAAACATTGAAAAGAATTATAAAAAATGGTTCAGGGTAAAGCACATTTTTGTGTATTTATTTATAGGGTGTCCTGCTGTTAGCTTAGCAAAATGCTAAAGCTAAAAGTTGTTTAAATAAATTGAGATTTTAGTGTATGGAGTGGCACACAGAGTTGGTGTCTATGTGGAGCGTCACAAACAGGGTTGCCAGGTTTTTACAATAAAAGCCAACCTATTGCTACTCAAAACTAGCGCAATTGCGTTTTGAGGGGGGTGGGGATTTTTTGTTGGTGGTTCCCCTGGTAAATTCGCATTTCGGGGGCTAAATATGATGATATTGGGGTCAATTCAAACCACAACAGTGTTAAAGTAGCTAAATTCCACAGGAAAACCGTGGACTTGGCAACACTGGTCACAAACCAAATAAAGAGACCCCCAAAATGGAATTTTTTGTCTTTTCTGCTCACCAAGCCTTCATTTATTTGATCCAAATGTACAGCAAAAACAGTAAAATTCTGAAATATTTTTACTGTTTAAAATAACTGTTTTCTATTTGAATATTTTAAAATGTAATTTATACCTGTGAGCAAAGCTACATTTCAGCATCATTACTCCAGTCCTCAGTCACATGATCCTTCAGAAATCATTCTAATATGCTGATTTGCTGTTCAAGAAACATTTTTTTTTATTATTATCATAAATATTTAAAACAGTTTAGTACATTTCAGCATTTATCTGAAATAAAAAGCTTTTGTAACATTTTAAACTATACCATTCAAAAGCTTAGAGTCAGTATTTGGGGGCTGGGGGGAGAAATTATAGAAATTATTACTTTACTGATAAAAAAAGACATTTATAATGTTAAAAAAGATTTCTATTTCAGGTAAATGCTGTTCTGAGCATTCTATTCATCAAAGAAACTTGAAAAAATTTTACTCAGCTGTTTTCAACATAATAATAATAATAATAAATGTTTTTTGAGTAGCAAATATTAGAATGATTTCCGAAGGACTGGAGTAATGATGCTAAAAATTCAGCTTTGAAATCACAGGAATAAATTACATTTTAAAATATATTCAAATAGAAAACAGTTATTTTAAAATAGTAAAAATCTTTTAAAATTTTACTGTTTTGGTGTACTTTGGATCAAATACATAAAGGCTTGATAAGCAGAAGTGACTTCTTTAAAAAGGATTAAAAATATTAAAAAGCTCAAAAACTTTTGACCGGTAGTGTACATTATTTACTCACCCTAATGTCGCCCTCAATTTGACTTTATTTCTTCTGTGGAACACAAAAGAAGATATTTTTAAGAACTAAAGAAGAAAGAAAAAGCAAGTCATACATGTTTAGAATGACAAAAGGGTGAATAAATGATGACAGAATTTTCATTTTTAGGTGAAATATGTCTTTAACTAGGAGGTTACAGCTCACTAGGTTTTGTAACAGAGGTGCTGTGCGTCTGTTCTGGAAATGAAATGTATGCAGGTTTCACCCAGAGAGCTGGGAATAATTAACTAATATGGACACAGATTATTTCATTACATTTTTATCCCACTGCACCAGTGGAGATCAGAGTGTGTATGTGGGAGTGTGTGGGAGCAGCTCTGGTGAATCCACATGGAGATGGAGGTGGTGTGTGTGCAGTTCATTTGCTCTTTCTCTAACACAGAAATGCACCCAGAGGAAATCTGTGTTGCTCAAGGGGCTGCTCTTTGAAAACTCAAAATGGATGTCTCATTTAAGTATCCACTGTGTCTCATGTTTCTCTTCAAATTCCTTTGGAGAAATAAAAATTAGACTCAAATATGTTACGTTGAAAGGTTTGGGGTATGTTAAGTTTTTTTTTAATCAGAATTTTGAAGGAAATTAATACTTTTATTCCACAAGGATGCATTAAACTGATTAAAAGTTACAGTAGATACCTTCATAATGTTTCGAACTTAGTTTAACTGAAAATTTTGAACTTTGTATTACATAATAAAACAAATTCAAAAGTTTTTCCATCACAGAAATAAATTACATATTTAAAGTTAATGCATAACAATTATAATATATAAATTACATATTTACATATCATTGTAAGTTTAGAGCTATAAATGTACATGTATGAGTAATGTATTTTCATATGTAAATGTTTATACAGCATATTTCAGATTACTTGGTCTTGGAGTTTTTACTGCAAATACAAGCAGAGTTTCTAGAGCAGACACATGAGATCTTAATTTGTGAAAAGCCTAAATTCAATCCTAATTATTTCTTTCTACAAATTAGTAAGAACCGTTAAGGAACCAGAATTGTTAAATATTTTATGATTCCTGCAACTGCTTCCTAACATTCACTACTGTACATTGTATGATCAAACTCCCAAAATTCATACACTGAAAAGATGTTGCGAGGCAGATGCAGAAGAGCATAAGTGGACTACGCAAGAGCCATCAGGCCAGACCTGATTATAGTGAGTAAAACAAATACTCTCACACTCACACATATGCAGTGGGCTGTAAGTAAACAGCACAGTGTAGAAACAGAAGGCCTAATGAGGAAAAACTGTTTTGTAAAGCAAAAGAGCCCTGAAGCCTTGAGCTGCCCCCAACTTTCCCTCCTCCCTGTCTACACTACCATATACATATACAGCAGTAAATGAAGAAAGAAAGAGAGGAAGAGGAGGGAACCTGTAATCACATGATGTGTGTTATACTGTGTTAAAGGGATAGTTCATCCAAAAATGAAAATTCAGTCAGTAATTACCCTCGTTCCAAACCTGAAAGACCTTCGTTCATCTTCGGAACACAAATTAAGATTTTTTTGATGAAATCCGAGATTTCATCCCTTTAAGAAATGTAACAGTCTTGCAGCTGTACCCTCCAAACAGCCAAATGAGACAAAGTTATTTTCTGTGGAAATTAACAGTGTCACAGATGCTGCTTAAAGAGTTGAGGTGAAATGTTAAAAAGCTGAAATATTTAAATAGGGGTACAAAGCTTCAAGCTTCAAAACAGGGCCGCAGTGGTCTACCACGCAGTTAAACAGGATTTCCTGCCTTGTGTATGTATGTATGTGAACATGTCTGAAATGGAGTAGAACTACTTAGGTGTGTGTGTGTGTGTGTGTGTGTGTGTCTGTGAAACTACTATTGATAAGTTGGAGAATGTGGGAAAAATTAGTCATGGTTGATAACTGGTGTAACTCCAATTTACTACAAACACACTCTTACACACAATGGCACAAAGGCACTGTCTATGTTTGTAATCTCTCTTCATCTTTTCCTCTTACTTTTAGGACACTAAAACATGTCCCTCAGATTAAAGGAGTAGATCACTTCCAGAACAAAAATGTATGATGATGTACTCACCCTGTTGTCATCCAAGATGTTCATGTCTTTCTTTCTTCAGTCGTAAAGAAATTATGTTTTTTAAAAAAAACATTTCAGGAATTGTCTCCATATAGTGGACTTCTATTATCCTGCCAAGATGCAGTTTTTAATGCAGCTTCAAAGGGCGCTAAACGATCCCAGCTGTGAAAGAAGTGTCTTATCTAGCGAAACAATCTGTCATTTTCCAAAAAAAAAAAAAATACTTTTACTTTTTAACCTCAAATGCTCGTATTGTCTAGCTCTGCCATGCGTACTCTGTGCAGTCCCATTCTAGACAGTTAGAGTAGGTCGAAGAAACTCTCATTTTCTCCTCCAACTTCCAAATTGTCCTACAGACAATTGACAGTAAATTGAGATTAAAAAGTAAATACATTTTTATTTTTATTTTTTTAGGAAATGACTAATCGTTTCGCCAGATAACGATCTTCATTGGCTGGGACTGTTTAGAGCCCCTTGAAGCTGCTCTGAAACTGCATTTTGGAAGTTCAAACTCGCAGCACCATAGAAGTCCACTATATGAAGATAATTCCTGAAATGTTTTCCTCAAAAAACATAATTTCTTTACAACTGAAGAAAGAAACGCACAAAATTCTTGGATGACAAAGGGGTGAGTACATTATCTGTAAATTTTTGTTCTGGAAATGAACTACTCCTTTAATAGAACAGGCATCTGGAAATATGCTCAAACAAGAACCTCACATTTAAAAGCTTTAAAACAAGAAGAGTTGCTCCTCAGAGAGTGTAACCAAAAGGGTGTGTGCGTCTGAGGTGGCGCTATATCCGAATAGCCGCTGAGAGTCTGAAGCTAAAGATGTGTCTTATCCCTGCACATGAAGTCAGCACCTGTTACCATAGCAACACACTGAAACGCGTGGGACAGGAATATTTTTATGAGTCTCTGAAATCATGCTCATAAAAATCAAACAAAGCTTGGATGTGTGTGTGTTTTGGGGCCCGGTGCAGGTTTGTATCTGCTCATCAGAGAAACTTAATCCCATCCACTGGACCACAGTGACCAGACTGTTTATTTACTGCCAAACAGCCAAACTATCACACAACATTACCGTCAAAGCATATCAAGCATCACATGCAGTTGATGTCACGTGGATGTAGTGCTACTACTGTTTCACTACAAGTGAATATTACAAGTATTCACATAAAAATGTTATTTTTGTATCTTAGCAAAGTTCACATTTTGTGGGAGTTTATTTAGTGTAACACTGAAGCCTCAGTTCGACCCTTTTGACTGAACAATCTTTCTTAAAGGTGACATATCATGAAAATCAGACTTTTTTTTGTGTTTAAGTGCTATAATCGGGTCCCCGGTGCATCTACTAACCCAGAAAACATGAAAAGGAACAACCCAGTACATTTTTTTGGTAAACCATTCTCTTGTGACAAAACGAGCCGCTCAGATTTCACTCCCATCGTGATGTAGCAAGGGGATCTTATTATAATATTACTGCCCCTTAATCTGCACATTTCCACTGTTCTGTGTTCCAACTCTTCTGTCGTTGGCTGCACAGATGAGCACAAAACACTATTTAGAGTCCCAGCCTCAGAGGTGAAAAGAGAGCAGCGGATTTATTGATTTATTTACTGTACATTACCCTGCTGCCACACACATCTAATATAAACATGCGATTTCTTTCCCAACTGTTCATCTTCAAAAATATAACTGACTGTTTTTGTAACTCATGTGTGCTTTTATCATATTGTGTGTATTTATAAGGTTTAAGCGCAGTAAGACTTGAAAGAGAACTTAGTTTAGACAGACACTTTCTGTGCACGTGCTTTGGATGTGTGCGCTCAGAAAATCCAGTATCAGAAACTGATATGGCTTTAAAATGCGTGATTTCAGCACGATAGACATGATAATCAAAACCAAACATATGTTTTTTAACAGAGTATCTGAGGTACGAGCTGTAAAGGCACAGCTTTATTCTGGAAAAAGGGCTGGGGAGCAGCAACTCATTTGCATTTAAAGAAACATGCACGAAAACAGTTTCCACCCAAAATAGGCATTTTCAAAATAATATAATAAACGACCTGTAGGGTATTTTGAGCTGAAACTTCACAGACACATTCTCGGGACACCTTTATATTAAATATTGTAAAAAGGGGCATAATAGGTCTCCTTTAAAGGGGTCATCGGTTCACTTTTTCATGTTGTTTGAACATTAATGTGTGTTGTCAGTGTATGTACAAATCTACCCTATAATGATAAAAATCCATGCAGTGGTTTTTAATTAATCTGTAAAAATAATATCCCCTTTTTGCCGCTCCCACGATAGTTGATTGACATGAGCGTCTTACCTCAGACCAGCTGTCACAGTCCAGTAACTTTCCATGTTTTGATGCCAGAGCAGGGATGTAAATTAGACAAGAATATCTCAGATTGAGCGATTGAGGTGTTGTGTTGCTGGATGTAATAATGAACATAGTGGTCGTCATTTACTCCTGACATCTGAGCCGCTGAAGATGCAGTAGATTATGTTTGTTTGTGAATGGAATGCGCCTCCCGATCTACATATATCCGTCTAAGTTCGCGTGAATCATTCGTGATCCAGCTTCACTTACAGCAGAAGTGAGTATAAGCTTTTTTTATGAATCTTTGCGATCACCTTTCCTTATAACGTGGTAGTTAGGAAGTTTAGCGGCTAAACGCGGCTAGATGCGGCTAATGTAAACAAGACCATCTTTCCACAGGGAGAAGAGAGGGGCGGGGTGAGCAGAGCTCATTTGCATTTAAAGGAACAACCCCTTAAAATGAGATGATTTTTGCAGAGCTGATTTTGGCAAGGTAAAAAGGTGTTGTTTTACAAAACCACTGAGATTTTTTAATCAAAGTATATTAGAGACTTTTCATTAAGACCCTAAAGAATCATATCAACTTGTGGAAAATGGGCATCCGATGACCCACTTAAGTGTGTGTATATATCAGTGCTGTAAAACTCAATTCCTGGAGGGCCACAGCCCTGCAGAGTTTAGGTCCGAACCTAATTAAACGCACCTGATCCAGCTAATCACGTCCTTCAGGCTTATTTGAAAACTACATGGTTTGTGTGTTGCAGCAGGGTTGGAACTTAACTCTGCAGGGCTACGGCCCTCCAGGAACTGAGTTTGACATCCCTGGTAAAGTTTAAAGATAAAGTTTTTTTAAAATTGGGGTCATTTTAAAGGCACCATGAACTGAGACTTCAAAATTCCCTTGATATTTTGATATATAAGAGGTCATTGACTATAAAAACATCCTGTAAGTTTCAGAACTCCAATCTTTCTCATTATCTAAAAACAGCTCTGCCAAAACAACATGTTGTGGAATGTGCCGCTTTATGTGCTGTGTCAGTAAGAGACTGGTCCTTTGTACTTCATTTTAAGACACAATTCAACGCAGGATTTTTTTTAGAAAGATTATAACTAAAAGACAATGCTGTGCCGACTATATTAGATCCAACGGTATTGTCGCATCACACAAGTGTGAGTAACTGTTCTCATTATATGGTCACTAATGCTTTGTCTGTTATTACAGACCATTTGATATGTATGTAGTAGGGCTGTCACAATTCCTCGATTCAATTCGAGTACTCAATTTAAAAAAAAATCCTTAATTGCATTTCGCCTGTGTTGAGTAACTGGCAAAACTTTATTATTTACATGTGTGTAGGTTACGTATGTGCATGTCAGAGTGGCTCAGTTCACAGTAAATGCTGCTCTACACAAACTGTTATCATTTACATGTGTGGAGCATCTCAAACTCCATCTCTGCATACACTCTCAGAAAAAAAGGTACAGTTCTGTCACCAGGGCAGTACCCTAAGGTACAAAAGTGAAAAGGTACATATATGTACTTGTAAAGTACTAATATGTGCCTTTAAGGTACCAATATGTACTTTCAAAGTACTAAAATGTACTAAAGGTCCTAATATGTACTGTTTAGGGGTAGGGAAGGTACAAAAATGTACCTTTTCACTTTTGTACCTTAGGGTACCACCCCAGCGACAGAACTGTGCCTTTTTTTCTGAGAGTGTATTGTTGTGAGTTTAGGTTTATTATAACGTTCATCTGGGAACACAACATGCGGCCTTTAATGATTTGTAAGGTAAATGATTTAGATAAACCTAAGCAAACACAGGAGAATACATCATTTTCTTTCTAAATATGCTAACTGTTCACCGCCATTTAAAAAAACTCAAACCCTCACTCTGAGTTTACACATTTTGGTGTCCACATATTCAAGAAGTTACAGTAACTGTAGCATTTCTGTTGTAAAAACTGGCCAAATATTAAAGATTAAGTGGACATTTGAAATATTAAACATGGATTAGATTTCGCAGTAAAGTGTAAAAACAATCGTGGCGCCCTCTGCAGTCATTCGTTACAATGCGTATGGTACATTAGCTCTATTGTTTATAATATATTATGCATTTTAACAGTTTTGTTCAATAAAGCCATATGATTACTTGCTTTTGATACTTTATTTGAGCTAATTATTATTGCCTCATTGCTGTTATATATGTATTTTAAGTCATTTTAAAGGCTATTGTTCACTTAGGTCTATTAATATTACTACAAAATCAATAATTATAATTATCCGATTAATTGTCAGAATAATCGTCCGATTACTCGATTACTAGAATAATCGTTAGTTGCAACCCTACGTAGTATTTATGCGTCCATCGGTGAAGAATGTAGGCTGTCAAACGTACACAAGTGTTGGACATTTACTTCTACAATTCAAATCAATATTCAGAGTGTTCTGATGAGGGGGGTCAAAACAAGACTGAAAATAGCCTATTACTTCTAAATTATGTTTTTAATGTAAAATGTTGATAACATTATAAGTGGACCTCAGAGAACAGTACAAAATAATAAAAAGGCAGTTCATGACCCCTTTAAAGTTGTTCGTATTCTGCTCACAAATCATACGGCACTGAATCTGGAATCAGTCTGGCCATTATGTGAAAATTAAACATCCTGAAAGACAGAAACGCAGCAAAAATGTCCTCTGTGAGCAGCTCCGCACTCATCTGTGGCTTTTCAAGACACATTTGGTGAAGCCAAGGCTGCAATAATTGCACATTTTTAAAAACACAAAGGTGATACTTAAAGCCTAAATTGCTCCAATGCTTTGCTTCTGAGACGGCAGGCATGATAAACATTCATTTTTATCACATTACTTTTTATATAACTAAACATGTCAAACTGGCAGCACTAATTTAACAAAATCCCTGTACTATTAAAGCCATACATGTCTCATAATGAGGAAAATAAACTGATAATCCCCAGGTCATGGTATTGCATTGTAAATTAGTAGTGTGTAGCTGCTCAGAGGACTGGAAAGAAAACATCTCTCTGCTAAACACCCACACAGAAGACCTCGGGAGCTCTTCAGCTCTGGTCAAATGCACTCATATATGTGTAAGAGTGTAATCCCAGTTTGACCCTCCAAAAGCACTGCGTAATAAAACCACAATTTGATTCTCCAAGTCTCACGGTGCAGGTCTCCTGTGTGTGTGTGTGCATGTGTAGATGCACTCTTGGAGGTAAGCAAACACACTTCAGAACATGAAAAAGATCTTATACATTATTCCAAATACACCCATGAGATGGCAGAGTGCTGACAGAGACGACAACACACGCATACCGTCTCTTTCACTCACTCAGCATCAGAGTCAATGCCAGCATGAAAAAGCAATGCACTAAAAATACAGTAGAAGACACAACACACACACTTTCACATAACATCGCTTGGAAAGCCCACACAGAGATGGGTCGAGAGCAAGTAGCTCTCGCATTCTTACAATCACACATTTCTCCTTTTATCCTCCTCCTGCTCTTGGTCTGTTTTCTCACTCTTTTCTGTCAGAAGCATATTCACTAGTTCAAAATAATCTGATCATATGATATTTAAAGACTATTAGCATATTATGTCTTTGGGTGGATTAGAAAAAAAAATTGTAAGGCTGACTTTTTTCTGTGAAAGAAAATATTCTGAAGAATATTTTACTCCAGACAACATAAGATCGGTGTTATTTTATTATTATTCATATATAGTATTTAATAATATGTTGAATTAGCTTGTATTTTTATGTTCTAATCTTAAGTTTTAGCAATTCTGTTATGTGCTTTTGTCTTTTTTATTACTTTTTGATTAGTCATTTCTATTACGATATAGTTTTAGTAATTTAATACTTCAGCGTATTTATTTCAGTTCCAAGGCAACATTTCAAGCTAAGTTGTTCTTAGGTTTAAATTAATCTAATATTTATATTTTACATTTACATATAAATTTATGCAACTGGCAGACACTTTTATAGAGAGTTGTTTACAATGCATTTCAAGGTGCACATTTACATTTTAGCAGTTCTTGCTTTTCCTGGGAATCGAACCCATGACCTTGCCATTACTAGCATCATACTATGACATTAATAAATATAATTTATAATTTCATTATCTTTTTCAGATTTCAATTATCGAAAATGTAATATATATATATATATATATATATATATAAAATGAGGAGGCAAAGTCCTCACTTTTGTATTTTTTTTTTTTTTCTTAAATGTAAATTCATGTTCCAGTCACATTTTTTGCTTAAACATTACTTAAATTACCAGAATTAAAATATATTTTGTATTTTTACATTAACAAAGTAATTAATAAAACCAAGTGTAAACCTCATCAGTTTAGTGTTTTTAAGCATTTTACATTTATTTCAAAACACTGACTCTGACAGGCACTGACAATTTTAACAATATATTTTATTTAAACAATTATACATTTTATTTATGAACTGATAATAATACATTTATTTTCGTATCATCAGTCATCAAAGTTCGGTAAACACTGTCACAAATTCAATGTACCTTTAATTTCAACAAGCTGATTGCTTACTAAAAAAAGCCACAGACCATGTTTTCAGGCTATTGTTTTTGACTTGACTAAGTGGTGTGTGTGTGAGCCATTTATTAACTTTTTTATTTTTATTTATTTATTTTTGAGTTTTTATGCCTTTATTTGGATAGGACAGTATAGTTGGGCAGGAAGTGAAGCGGGAGAGAGAGAAGGGGGTGGGATTGGGAAAGGTCCACGAGCCGGGATTCAAACTCGGGACGCCCACAGCGCAACAGCGCTATATGTCGACGTGCTAACCACAAGGCTACTGGCGCCGACATTAACTTTTTTATTAGTCTTCCCATTAACGCCTCTATATTGTTCACTCAAACTGATCCCGCCTCTTGCACAAAGACAAGAGGCGGGATTTATCGGATGAGCCAATCACAGCCGAACATGACCAGTCATATCCAATCATATCGTGATGGAGGCGTTGCCTCCTCTCACATGGCTTTCCCCCATTTATTCTCAAATAACCCCCACTGAGAAAAAAAAAAAACAAGTTTGTAATGAGGATGAGTAAATGATTTTTGGGTAAATGATCCCTTTAACTACTTTTAATTATAAGTAGCTTATAACTACTTCTCCAATAACTGGTCCAATGAAATGAAACTCAACGAAATCAACAGGTTAAACTATGAACCGCTGGCAATGTCTTAGTCCAATCACACAGATGGTGGGTTTGAATCCCATTCATACCAAGATCAGGTCAGACCCTCTCAAGAAACATGACTGGCAGCGTTTCAGGGTGGTGAGCCAATCGTGGGTAACCTCCTTTCCACCGCCTCAGCTGTTCCCATGGCAATGAGATGCCTGTGGGTTGCAGGCTAATACGATCATGTGGATCTCAGCATGCCTTAAAGTACCTCGTTGGCACCTTTAATCAATGGGCAAATAGCAAATAGCTGCCTTGATGCGTTTCGAAGCACACAACTTCTCTATGACATGGACTTACTAGTTAATGGGCAACACGCTAGGCATAAATCGTGGGAAAAAAAGTATGTTTGGAAACTTCTTCACGTCCTCACTCCTCCGCTTCTCGTATATCACACCTCAGCCCGCATCACAGAACCCTCAGCAAATGCGTTCATACGCAACTGTTGACAACTGCCGCTGAGAGGCATCTTAGTGTTCTCACTTCAGACAATGAATAGACTACAAATATTCACACAAAAGGCCTATGAACAACTCAGGCTAATTAACATACTAATGAGGCCTTTAAGCTAACGAATTTTGTGTGCTCATTAGAGGAAAAATTGGAGGCAGTCAGTCATGTCTGCGAGTGTGTATACAATTTTTTGTATTTTTGTTGCACACACTCACACTCACAAATGACAGCAAATGAACTCAAATATCATACAACAGCAAGTTTGTCACCGGCAGCGTATCTGTTTTCCAAAGTTCTGGCTTTCTCCAGCCTGGTGAAGAAAGAAGAAGTGCTACACGTCTCTCAGGGTAACAGGAGACAGAGTGAACTAGAGACACCCACAAACACGAGCCTTCCCCCCACCCTATTTTAAGAAATACCCAGTTGGGGCGACACCTGATAGGGATATAAACAGAGTGTAGGAGAGTGTGGCAGGTGGCAGCTGTCCTGAATTAATCACATATCTCAGCAAATTCTCTTTACCTGTTCAGACCCCCAAAAGAACATCAGATGACTAACTCTACAATCCCATATGTACATCTTACAAAACACCTTTGCCTCAAGTATGAGTTTTACCATTGAGTTTGACAAATACAGCATGAGGGACCTAAAAACTGGCGGACCAAAACTGACATGTAGGGACTTACATACGTAGAAATGCATTAGAAATGTGCACATCCTCCATTTAAATGGCAGATGGTGGAGGAACTGTCAACAAACAGATTATAAACCATTTCACGCCTCCCCGAGCGACACTTCTCTTTATAAACGTTTCACAGGGATGGGAGTAGTAAGGAATTTAACAATGCTGGTTCTGATTGTTATTCAGTGAGCATTTTTAGTAGGCTTACTTTTGAAGACAAAAATGGAAATAAGAATTCTAGTCAAAACTCAAAAGATGAACATGATAAAACAAATAAACTGAGATTCAGTAAGTGACTCAAATAGATTTACCTAACTCTCCGAGTGTTTTTGATTCACTAAAAGAATTGTCTCAAAAGAGTCATTCGTTCGGGAATCGAACTAGATTGGCCGCGCTGTACGTTTTGGATTCACCACGAAGAAACGACTCAAAAGAGTAAATCATTTGAGAGTCGGTATACATTGGCCGCGTAGTATGTTGTTGATTCACTCAGAAAGACTCGACTCACAAGAGTAATTTGTTCGGGAATCGGAGTACACTGATCACTAGATTTAGATGCTGTGTTAACGCTGAATAGTAGTGCAGGAAACACTGTGTGTGCAGAAAGTGCTGTATGTTTTAAGTTCACCACGAAGACATGACTCAAAAGAGTAAATTGTTTGAGAGTCAGTCTACCGCGTAGTATGTTGTTGATTCTCTTAAAAAGAATCAAAAGATGAACATGATAAAACTAATAAATTGGGGTTTAGTAAGTGAATCAAATAAATTCACTAACGAGTGATTTACGTGCTTTTGATTCACTAAAAGAACCGACTCATAAGAGTCATTCGTTCGGGAATCTAACTAGATTGCCCACGCAGTATGTTTTGGATTCACTACGAAGAACCGACTCAAAAGAATAAATCGTTCGGGAGTCAGTCTACATTGGATGCGCAGTGTGTTGCTGATTCACTCAGAAAGAGTTAGAAACGTTTTACAGGGAAGGGAGTAGTGGGGAATTTAACAATGCTGGTACCGATTGTAATTCAGTGAGCGTTTTTAGTACTTTTGAAGACAAAACTGAAAATAAGAATTCTAGTGAAAAGACGTACATGATAAAACTAATAAATTGGGGTTCAGTAAGTTGGAGTTCACTAACGTGATTTATGCGTTTTTGATTCACTAAAAGAACCGACTCATAAGAGTCATTCGTTCGGAAGTCGAACTAGATTGGCCGCGCTGTATATTTTGGCTTCACTACGAAGAACCGACTCAAAAAAAAAAAAATCGTTCGGGAGTCGGTCTACACTGGACGCGTAGTATGTTGTTGATTCACTCAAAAAAGAACCGGCTCACAAGAGTCATTTGTTCGAGAACCGGAGTAGTGGCGGTTTTGCTGCTGAATAGTAGTGCAGGAAACACTGTCAAGAGTATTTTTTAGTACGGTGATCTGTCCGCATTAGCGGATGAAGGCACGCTCTGCCAAACGTAAGAAAATTATTCGTTTAGAAAACGGAACCGGTTCTCAGTTCTCAGCTGTCAGCTCTTGATCCATGGGTCTCTAAATTACTATAAACTAAAACCACACATTTTATGCTAAAAATAAAGGAATTGCGATGATTATGGTGCTTTCTGTAATCACTACAATAACGAATTCAGCACTGCCAGTGATTTGGGTGGCATTATGGTGGAAATGATCCTGTGACGCAAATTTGGAGACATTCTCTCTCCACAGTAATTTCACATCGCGCTGATCACATCCACTCAGAACAGCGTCCGCCGTTTACCGAGGCAAAATCGCTATATTCCAACTACCCCCAAATAAAGCCGGTGGCGCCTCGAACTGCACTAATTATCGCTGACTAACCAATAGCGACGCACAAACGCATCGAACGGAAGGTACGTACCTGTGATTTGAGCAAATGAGGAATGCTGTCCTCCTAAATGATTCTCGGCAACGCCAAATATTCCAGCCAGATCAGTTTCCTCTCCGTTAAGCGTGCAGCTGGCTGCTCCTCGGTGGCAGAAATACCCCAGGGCCGCTTTCGCCCTCCTCACTCGTGCGCACACGCACACACGGACCGACTCCGGTGCCTGCCCAGTTCCGGCAGATCGATGGAACCGGCGAAGTGATGCCTCTTTCCCTTCGCGCGGCTCTGATGGATGCGCCGGTCACCGGGGCTGTCAGCGCCGCGCTCAGATCGAAGCGCCGTTGAAAAATGGAACCTTGGAATCCATGTGATCGGTTCTTCCGCGAGCCCCGAGCAACAGCGGCGAACGAACGAACACTCGCGCCCCCTCCTCCCTCTCTCTCCCTCTCTCTCTGTCCGTCTCACGTTATAGCGCAGGAAACAAGTTGGTGTTCTCACAACCGAGCGGGCCTCGTTTCATTTCATGACCAAGCATCCCGATTCAGCACCAGTGCAACCGCTGCATCCGTCAGCATCTGTGCATTTCATCTGCGGGCATCACCCTTGCTTAATTACCTCTTCACGCAGCTGAGAGACTGTGCGACCTGTCCTGCTCGTTTTTTCCGTGCATCACGAGAGTGAGAATTTTAAGATGGCAAATATTGAGAATTAAAGTCACCTCTCTCTCCCCCCACTTCAATCTCCGCCTCCCTTCTCCAGATTTCGCCTTGGAAACACACCCTCCGCCGAACACACGCGGACACACGCGTCTACGTCATCGCATCAGCTGGGACCGAGAAGATGCACCATAATTCATGTGCATGTAATATCACATCTGCACGCGTGCCTTCAAACATTGTTTAAAATACCACGTATGACCATTTGTGGAGTAACTGCGTGGAGCAATAGGTCAAAAATATCTCATTTGGTCTATAGAGGAGAATTAAGACTTTGAAGGGATCATGACATGGATTTTTTATTTTTTATTTTAAGAAGTTCACTTATAATGTTAATACATTTTTTTGCACAAATGTGGAAAATATGACTATTTTCAACCCTCATTCTGACCCTCTGTTTAAAACAACAGGTCATTGTTATGATTGACTAAAGTCACTATTGCATGTGAGTGTTCTGACAACATGATCAAAATAAAACGGTCATTTCCAGACAAAGCATTTTGAAGTAATTTACTTACAGTTTGTGATGCAGCTGCAGTCAGATCTAGCACTGGTACTACCGCTTCATCTTTCAACAAATGTTTCTTTGTGAACTTTCCATGACGCTGTGCCTCATTTACAAAACATGCTCTGAACAATCCTTTGACATGATCTGGGACGCCATTAAAAATAAACTATCCACTTGTTCCTTACACCTACTTGTACAAAGACACGAACAAGCTGTTGAAAGGGGTGATGACATGAGAAATCAAATTTGCCTTGATCTTTTGGCATATAAGAGGTCTTTGTACCAT
Organism: Cirrhinus mrigala; assembly: GCA_036247105.1. Taxonomy (NCBI): domain Eukaryota; kingdom Metazoa; phylum Chordata; class Actinopteri; order Cypriniformes; family Cyprinidae; genus Cirrhinus; species Cirrhinus mrigala. The sequence continues at coordinate 26,662,246 of CM070019.1, forward strand.
TAAAACATCCTACAGATTTCAAGCTTAAGACATCCTCCTCATTTTAAACAAAGTATTCATTTAATCAAGCTCCAAAAATGGCTCATTTTGGATCCTATGGGACAAGGTGACGTCAGCTAGCCCCATTGTTTGCATAAACTCCGCCTCCAGAGCAATACATCAACATAGGCCACGCCCACTAGCGTTCAGCCGCTAACAGTGGCGTCACGTCAAAAGCAAATAGGAATTAAATTACTGCCGCTATCTTGTCTACACTGGATACGGTATACAGATGCACATTCACTTTCTGACACAGTCCTTGAGTCTGTCGTCAATAGGGCAAATGGAGTGAAAAAACGTTCGCTTTGACGCGTTTGGTTTAAACAGCTCTTTCGCATTTTTGTACAGATATCAGAAGGATCCCAGCGCAAGCAACAAGTGGAAAGTTTAGTTTTAATGGCATCCTGGATCGTGTCAGAGGATTGATCTGAGTGTTTTGTTTTGTAAACGGGACACAGTGTCATGGAAAGTTCACAAAGAAACATTTATTGAAAGATGAAGCGGAACTAGATCTGACTGCAGCTGTATCACTAACAGTAAGTAAATGATGTCATAATGCTTTGCCTGGAAATGACCGTTTTATTTTGATCATGTTGTCAAAACACTCAAAACGTGCAATAGTGAGGGGGTATTGATATTGTTTCCTATGCAATGATGTTAGCCAATCATAAAAGTAGTGGATTCCTGAGAAGCCTTAAAGGACCTGCCTCTTAAAAACAGCCCGTTTCTAAGAGAGGTTCAGAATGCATATCTGTATACTGTATCCAGTGTAGACAAGATAGTGGCAGTGATTGTAATTTCTATCTGCTTTTGATGCAACGTGACACTCGCATTCAGCATAATCTAGTGTCAGCCGTTAAGCCATTGAACACCAGTGGGCGGGGCCTATTGTGAGAAAGATGACTCTTCGTCGATGCCTTGCACTGGAGGTAGTGCCCGGGTGTCGTCACCCTGCACCTTGTATGCAAGCGAGCCATTTTCTCAGGGTTATTACATAAATGTTTTTTTATTGATGATGAGAACATTTTAAAGGAGAAGTCCACTTCCAGAACAACAATTCACAAATAATTTACTCACCCTCTTCTCATCCAGGATGTTCATGTCCATGCCCTTCAGTTGTGAAGAAATTATGGTTTTTGAGGAAAGCATTTTAGGACTTTTCTCCATATAATGGACTTCATTGGTGGCCTGATTTTGAACTTCCAAAATGTAGTTTAAATGCAGCTTTAAAGGGCTCTAAACGATCCCAGCCAAGGAAGAAGTGTCTTATCTAGCGAAACGATTGGTCATTTTTTTCGGAAAATAAAAATGTGTATACTTTTTAAGCACAAAAGCTTATGTAGCACAGGCTCTGGGATGCACGTTCACGACACTACCTACTATTGAATCACGTCGAAAGGTCACGTGGAACTACAGATCCGGTGTTTACAAAGCGAACGCGCAAAGACTAAGAAAGTGCAAGTATGTCAAACGCTGTTTACAAACAAAAAGGTACAATGATGTCGGATGATTCTGAAGTTGTAAGAGAAAATAAGATGGAGTTTTTGGCCATTCTTTACCTTTTTGCGCCCGAGTACACAGACGATGAACTTAGATGTGATTCGTAGGAGTGATAGGAAGTTCAGATAATTTGAGAACGGACCTTTGAGTCTCGTTCAGCAAAATGAATGAATCTTTTTTCGAGTCATTTCATTCATTTTAGCAAAATATAATTAACATGTTAGGTGTTACTTCAATAACATATCTACTGCTTACACAAATGTTGATCACACTACAAACAAGACAAAACTATAATGCCATATGTAACAGAAGAGATTAATTCATTGTTTACCTGGGTATTTAGCCTATGATTAGCTCACCTCACCTCTTATCTGACAAGTTTTCGGGTTTGAGTCGTTCGTTCATCACATGACAGCTCCATAAGCTTAACCAATGCAGTGTGAGCCGGAAAAAGAATTGATTAGTTCATCTCTCGGGTCTTCTGGTTCGAGTCGTTCGTTCATCACGTGACAGCCCCATAAGATGAACGAATGACTCGAAAAACCCAAAGACTCGAAACAGGTGAACTAATTCCAGTACAGAACCTAACAGGATGTTGTGCATGCGCGACTGAACGAATCACTCCCCGAGACGACTCGTTCTTCCCGAGTCATGTTAAAGATTCGTTCAAAATGAACGAATCATTCAAGAACGCGCATCCCAGAATCTGTGCTACATGAGCTTTTGTGCTTAAAAAGTATACAGATTTTTATTTTTCAAAAAAAAAATGACAGATCGTTTTGCTATATAAGACCCTTATTCCTTGGCTGGGATCATTTAGAGCCCTTTGAAGCTGCATTTAAACTACATTTTGAAAGTTCAAAATCGGGGCACCAATGAAGTCAATTATACGGAGAAAAATCCTGAAATGCTTTCCTCAAAAACCATAATTTCTTCACGACTGAAGACAGAAAGACATGAACATCTTGGATGACAAGGGGGTGAGTAAATTATTTGTGAATTGTTGTTCTGGAAGTGGAGTTCTCCTTTAAGTTTGAAACTTGCAGGACATATTAAGCATACAAAGACCTCTTCTATGTCAAAAGATTGTCTGGTTTCTCATGTCATGACCCCTTTAATGCTGCATGGTGTCCAATATTGTCCTTCAGCCTTCAGTCCTTCCTAAACTCTCTTATTTTTCAGACCTCCTCTTCCAAACCACCTGTCACAGAGAGAAAAATCAAGTCTTGTATGACCTTTTTTCTCATTGACTATTCTTTTTTTTTTTTTATCCTAACCTGAAAAGCCTCACATTATGTAACTATTTGTTCCTATGACTGGTGCGGTGCCAAGGTCAACTAAAATACATATACTGATAAAAAAAAAAAAAAAAGCATACACAGTTGACTGTATGTTGCTTTGAACAAAAGCATCTGCTATTAGCATAAATGCAACAATTATTATGTTAACTATAAAATTCTTTGAGATGCTGCACAACATATTCTGACTGCAGTTACAACATTTACAGTCAAAAGAAAATGTAACAGATGGGTTTCAATTTAGGCTCAATTCTGTTGACATGCAGGGCTGTACAGGGTTAACAAATGATCTCAGATCAGCTGTTTACAAGTGAAAATCTATGAGGCCTTTTACTGACAATCAGATCCAAAACATATCAGTCACCTAATCTGTGTTCCTGCAGATATCATTAATGCTGATATTATCAGTCCTACTTCCAGCCAAGGAAAGTGTGTGTATGTGTGTGTGTGTGTGTGTGTGTGTGTGTGTGTGTGTAAGAGAGAGAAAGACTGTGCCCAGGGTAATCAGCCCACTGTACCAGTCTCTTCTAATTATGGCTGCCCTTCACATGACCAAATCATTTATCACACATATAACAAAGCTAAAACAAATTACCACAGACACGCGCACACACACGTAATGACCTGTTAACACACACACCAGCTGTTCTGTTGAGGAGGATTGTGGATATTAAGAGTGAAGGACAAATGAGCTGAGGAGTGAATCAATGAATGAATCAATCGTTGCCCAGCTGATAGTCAAACATCTCTCGTGTTTGATAATAAAACCTTAAAATTTGTCACCACTCGTTCCCATTGCTTCCAAATCTCTGGATCTTTGATGCTCAATTGGCTGCCTAATGTGAGTCCTACAATAATTTAAATGAATGCAAACACTACACAGACACAAACCAGAGATTTGAACAAACCGCTAACCAGAATATTAAACAATGGCACATAACTTGGTTTCTAAAGCCTCATTCGCAATGCCTTTTTTACTCCATATTCAACCAGTTCAGATCACAGGGTTGTGCAAAATTTCTTTTCAATTCATAAGTGTAAATTTGGTCACAGCCACAGGAAGTAGAACTGGCATTTCAATTGGGAATGGCAGGAAGAGAGAATTTGCAATTTGCTGAGTTACAAATCAAAGAAATATAAGACAGGTCATGCATTCTCAGAAACTAAGTGGTGTTGTACCCTGGAACACAAAAATAAATGTTTTAAATATGATCTAATATACAATATAATATATTAATATAATAACAATAAGATAGCTTTTTTAAAATAAATGAATACTCATTTCATAAAGGATGCTGAGTGCTGTCAAATGCTGCATCCAAATAAAAGTTGTTTACATAATATATGCGTGTGTACTGTGTATATTTATTATGCATATATAAAAATACACACACATGCATGTATATATTTAAGAAAATATGTCATGTTTATACAATAAAAACTACTTATAACAATTATATGAATATAACCATATATATGGAAATAAATGTAAATATTTTCAAAATATATACTGTATGTGTGAGTTTATATATACATAATAAATATACACAGTATACACACATATAAAAAAAACTTTTATTTGGATGCGATTAATTGCAATTAATCGTTTGACAGCACTAATAAAATTGATCAAAAGTCATAAAGATTAATAAATATTTCTTGAGCATCAAATCAGTATATTATGTTTTCTGAAAGAACATGTGACACTGAAGGCTGGAATAATGGCAATGGAAAATTTAGTTAACATCACAGCAATAAATTAAAAAACTATTTCACAATATTACAGTTTTTAATGTATTTTTATCAAATAAATGCAAATATGATGAGCATAAGATACTTTGGTAACATTTCATGTTATGGTATCTTTGTTACAGTGTAATTATATATTTACTGTAAGTACTGAGTAATATTAACTTTATGTTAGGTTGAAGGTTTCATTTAGGGTTAGGTGCATAATTACACATCATATTAGGGGTCAAATGATTACCTGTGCCGATATTAAGCATATTTATGGTTATCGGTATTGGTCTTTTTTTAAAATCGTTTTGCAGATACAATAATTTAAAAGCATTTAAAGAAAGTCTTTGTCAGAAGTCTTGCTAATCTTAATTTTGACATTAATTTTCATTTTTACACCAGACATATATTGGTTCAAAATATCGGTTATTAGTCTACTTCATCTGTAATAATCGGTATCAGCATCAGCCCTGAAAAACACATTTTGGTCGACCCCTACATCATATGTGACCCTGGACCACAAAGTCATAAGGGTCAATTTTTTTTAAAATACAGTTATTTGAAATACAGATACAGTTATTTGAAAATCTGCAAACTGAGGGTGCAAAAAAAAAACTAAATATTGAGAAAATCGCCTTTGAAGTTGTCCAAATGAAGTTCTTAGCGATGCATAATACTAATTAAAAATTAAGTTTTGATATATTTACGGTAGGAAATTTACTAAATATATTCATGGAATATGATCTTTATTGTCCTAATGATTTCTGGCATTAAAGAAAAATTGATCATTTTGACCCATACAATATATTGTTGGCTATTGCTACAAATATACCCATGCTACTTATGACTGGTTTTGTGGTCCAGGGTCACATATTTTGTTATTACTATAGTATGTACATGTAACGTGTAACAAGGAAAGTCTACCTGGCCTTTTTAAATGTTTTTCAAAATGTTCCAAAATCTCTTTATCAAGCCAGCGGTCAAAATCCTTGCTTTTCAAAATGACAGTTATCCCTTGTGTCATATTTACCAGAACTCAAACTGTGTGTGTATCCTCACTCTCTCTTCTGACTCGTCAAAACACTCTAGCATTGTGGTGCCGACTTTTGCACAAGCAAACGCTACTCACATTTTCATCAACGGGCAGACTCTGGTGGACAGTGTGCCCACAGCAGTCACGGAGAGGCTGATGCAGCGAGAGCCAGAGAAGAGCAGATATAGACCTCAGCTGTCTGCCTCCTCCTGCGGTGAGACAGGCGTGTGGCAGGCAAAAAGTCCATCAGCTGACTCAGCACGTCTGTCCACCCTCAGTCGTCTTACCTACTGGGGACAACACCTATAGTAGCCAGCTCTAATGCACGCTGATGGGAAATTAACACAGAGACACCCAGCAAATGATGGGACATTCATCTCTTCTGTCATCTTTAACAGAGGTCAAACTGTGTGTGTATCCTCACCCTCTCCTCTGACTCCTCAAAACCACAGCTGCTCCAAAGCCAAGGCAGCCTAGAACATCCTACACACACAGGTTTCCATATTTTATGGGGACATTCCATACACATAATGATTTTTGTAATGTAAAATCTGTATTTTCTATCCCTACCCTAGAAAACTGAAAACTACTAGCATTTTTAGGTTTTCATTCTGTATGATTTATAAGCTGTTTTCCTCACAGGGAGCAAAAAAATGTCCCCGCAAGGTCAAATATTACTGGTATTACAATTCTTGTGGGGAGATTTGGTCTCCATAACATAGGGAACACCAGTTACACAAACACTACAGGGATGCAGCAAGGTTTAAAGAGGTCATGACATGAGAAATCAAATTTGCTTTGATCTTTTGGCATATAAGAGGTTTTTGTACCATTAAAGTGTCATAACTTAAAACGTAATATAAACAAGGCATTTATTTAATCAAGCTCCTAAAACAGCTTGTTTGGATCTGAGGTTCAAGATGACGTTACCTGGGCACAAACATTTGCATAGACACTGCCTCCAGAGCAAGGCATCGACGAATAATCATCTTCTCATCATAGGCCCCGCCCACCAGCTGACATGCTGAATGCGAGTTTCACGTCGTGTCAGAAGCAAACAGAAATTACAATCACTGCTGCTATCTTGTCTACACTGGATACAGTATACAAATGCACATATGCTTTCTGACACAGTCCACACATTTGAAGCTGTCGTCAATTGGATGGAGTGAAAGAACACTCATTTTGACGCGTTTGGTTTAATGGCATTCCGGAATGTGTCAGAGGATGTTTGTAAACGAGGCACAATAGAGAGTTTACAAAGAAACAATTGTTGGAAGATGAAGTAGTACTAGATCTGAAGCAGTACTAGATCTGACTGCAGCTGCATCACAAACTGTAAGTAAATGGTTTCATAATGCTTTGTCTGGAAATGACCGTTTTTTTGTTTTGTTTTGATCTAATCATGTTGTCAAAACAATCACATGCATTAGCGAGGGGGCATTGATACTGTTTCCTATGCGATGACGTTAGCTAATCATAACAGTGGCCGATTCCTAACAAGCCTTAAAACAGGTCGTTTTTAAGAGTGGGTCAGAATAAGGGTTGAAAATAATATTTTTTCCGCATATTTATTTATTTATTTATTTTTGTGCAAAAAACTTTATTAACATTATAAGTAAACCTCAAGGAACATATTAAAATAATCAAAAATATCCGTCATGACCACTTTAATATACTTCTAGATAAATAAGTTGAACAATCAGTGTTTATAAAGTGTAAATACATTTGCACTGAGGAATGAAAAAAACAGTTAACACAAGACATTTTTCGCATCCCGTAACTTTCATAATGCCTTATCATCATTAAAGAAAATTGATATTAAAATACATTTTATGACATTAAAAATTAGATAAATTACAATAAAAATGACAAAAAAATGTCATTTTATTTTTTGAAACATCGTACAACTTTAAACCTATACAAACTACCTGCATTAAGCAATAAAATGTCACTAGACATCAATATGAAATTAAGAAATTGTGAGAAATTAACAGAGATTAAACATTTTGAAATAACCTGTTAGCACATTATCTTTAACAGGTCTAAAATATTTAAAATAAAATGAAAACAAATTGAACTAATGATAGAAAATGGGAAAAAAAAAAAAGAATAATGTAAGAACTAATGAAAGCTTAAAGGGTTAGTTCACTTCCAGAATAAAAATGTACAGATAATGTACTCTCCCCCTTGTCATCCAAAATGTTCATGTCTTTCTTGCTTCAGTCTAAAAGAAATTGTTTTTTTGAGGAAAACATTTTTCTCCATGTAGTGGACTTCTATGGTGCCCCCAAATTTGAACTTCCAAAATGCAGTTTAAATGCAGCTTCAGAGGGCTCTAAAGGATCCCAGCCGAGCAATAAGGGTTTTATCTAGCGAAACAATTGATTATTTTCTAAAAAAGATATATATTTTCTAATAAATTTATATACTTTTTAACCTCAAATGCTCGTCTTGTCTAACTCTGCGTGAACTGTTTTCTTTTCTGGTCATGACAGTTAGGGTACGTCTAAAAAATCCTGTCTCATTTTCTCCTCCAACTTCAAAATCGTCCTACATCACTGTACCTTTGTTTCATGTTCACTTTGTAAATTCCGGGTTGGTACTTCTGCGGCGATGTAGGATGATTTTGAAGTTGGTGGAGAAAATCAGATGGAAATTTTTAGATGTGCCCTAACTGTCATGACCGAAAAAAAAGTTCACACTGAGCTAGACAAGACGAGCTTTGAGGTTAAAAAGTATATAAATTGTAATAAAAAAATAAAAAAATAAATAACAGATCGTTTCGCTAGATAAGACCCTTCTTCCTCGGTTGAGATCGTTTAGAGCCCTTTAAAGCTGCATTTAAATTGCATTTTGGAAGTTCAAATTTGGGGGCACCATAGAAGTCCATTACATGGAGAGAAATCCTGAAATGTTTTCCTCAAAAAACATAATTTCTTTACGACTGAAGAAAGGACATGAACATCTTGGATGACAAGGGGGTGAGTACATTAGGGGGTGAGGGGCCAAGGGGGTGAGTACACAAAAAAAAAAAACATTCTGGAAGAGAACTAATCCTTTAAACAAAAAAAAAAAAATTACCGTTCAAAAGTTTGCGGTCAGTATGATTTTTATTAAGAAATCAATACTTTTATTGTGTGAGAATGCATTAAATTGCTGTGCCTTTGAACTTTCTATTCATCAAAAAAAATTCTGGGGAAACATGCACCATGGTTTTCATGTAACACTAAGCAGCACAACTGTTTTTTAACACTGATAATAAATGTTGCTTGAGCAAGAAATCAGCATATTAGAATGATTTCCGAAGGATCATGTGATGCCAAAAACTGGAGTAATGTGCTGAAAATTCAGCATTGCAATCACAGGAATAACATTTTAAAAAACAATAGAATAGAATAGAATAGAATAGAATAAAATAGTTATTTAAAACTGTAATATGTGTATTTGTGTTGTCTATCTGTGTAGTGGTGCCACAGAGTAAAGGGTTGGAGTAAGTCTACGCTGTGTGTAGATGCCCAGATGGCTTGTTAGTGCCAGTATATTTGTGTGTGCAAACATGATTGGCAGAGCTGAAACGTGTGTGCGTGCTGAAGTATGAATGAATCTGAGATTGTGTGTCTACGAGATAATGCGTTCGTGTGTGTGCTGTGCTGTAGTTCTGCCAGAGGGTGTGTATGTGTGTGTATTTTCTGCCTGAACAGTCCTTCTGCTGCAGAGCATCAGGATATTTATAGAACACAGAATTATGACAAAGAAAAACAATAAGCTATGCATATACAGCATCACATGCATGAAAAGGATTATCAGTCAGTAACGGTACAGTGCGAGCATAATTCTGTTGGACATAATGGTTTATGTGTGTGCGATACTGATGTTATCCGCTTCAGCGTAGAGGTGTGTGTGTCACACTAATTATATAGTACAAGCTCTAAAAGATAATTACAGTACTAAGAGTTCATGTGGGTGTTTGTTCTTAGAGGGGGGAAAAGGGGTTTTCCTCTAAACGCTGCCAATTTCACAGCAGGGCCCCTTGTGAAACCTTCACACATGCCCCTTTCTGTCCTCTCTGCCATGTGATTTGCTAGCTCAGGAAGTATGCAGTAAATATTGAATTTGATTTCTTCTTTTCTTAGTGCTGCGATTAATAATTGATGCCGTTTTCTTGCAGTTTGTGATGAAAAATTGAAGCACACGTGTGAGGGAGTCTCAAACCACAGTCTCAGAACACGACTGCACACTTACAAATACGAAACGCTTAAATACACACACACACGCTACACGTGTGACATACAGTACAGGCCTATATACTGTATGTACGCAGCTACATATGCCACATATAGGCATGTTTACTTGTAGAAGGCAGTTTATTAGTTATTGTGCTTGCAAGAAAGGACTATATAGATATATATTTCAAACATTGTGTTTAGGGTTTGTTTTAAACCCCAGGTTTTAAACTTCTGAGTCAACCACCTAATATACAGACTTAAGTTAAACAAATTTTCTATCAATGTAAATCATAGTGAGTGAAGTTTTTTAAAACTTCAATCTTTAATACTAAAAAGGTTTAAAATCAGATATCAGAAAAAAAATCTGCCATCAGCCTTCAGTGTCACATTATCCTTCATTTTACTATGCTGACTTATTGTTCAAGAAACATTTCTTATTATTTTTAATGTTAGAAACAGTTTGTGGAAACTTGTGCACTTTTTCAGGATTCTTTGATGAATAGAAAGTTCAAAAGAACTGCATCTTTTGTAACAATACAAAAATCTTTACTGTCACTTTTGACCAATTCACTGCATCCTTGCTGAATAAAAAGCATTAATTTCATACTGGCTAGAATCTTACCGACTCTAAACATACATCTTCAGAGAATGCATAAACTTAGTTTATATTAATGTTAATTCAGTATATTTCATTATAATCTGTTAGAATAGGAACCTTAGGCCATATTAGAGAAGAAGAGAGCACTTACGTCTCCTCTGTGATGAGGCTCTGCAGGTGAGATCTGATGGTTTTGAGCCAAACGTACTGAGTCATATTAACAGCTGACAACTCAAGTCTCAAAGCATCTTCCACAAGTCCTCTTTGTGCATTGCAATAGCTGCTGGATTGGCTTTCTGTGGGAACTGATTCTTTTGTGCCACCATCAAAACTCCAACTGACCTCTGACTTCTGGATAGGTCCAATTTTGAAGGACACTGGAAGGAGGATACTTTTGTTCCTGGCTGCTTTCAAATATCAGCTCTGGGTCTCTGAAACTCCTTTGGCTTCCTAAAATCTTATAATAATTTGCATAAAATCAAACATGCTATACAGACACAGTTAACAAGCCTATGGGCGAGGCAACGTAAAAATATATCCGTCTAACGTGTTTACATGGTGCAGAAGTAACTCAGTGGAATCACTGAGGCTGCATCCGAAAGCCTAGTCAGTTGACCTGCTGCCTCGCTGCCTTATCAGGCAGTGACTTCGAAGACTGCGAAGGCAACTCAAGAAACAGTTTCGGACAGACTTCAGAGGCAGCGGAAGTCGTTAAACAGTTATGTATAAATGATTTAATAATGCATAAAGGCCTCAATGTCATTGAAGGTCTGTGCGTCAGAAAAGACGACAGAGAATGGCATTTTTTGCTTAAAAAAAAATAAAATAAAGCACTGTTGCAAGTATTATTGCAGAGCAGGTCATTATTATTAGTGGCCGTTTCGTTATTATTGGCAGTATATTGTAAATATTATTCTTATTTACTACCCATTTGAACATTTTTATAAAATACTATTATTACAAACAATATTATTTATTATGCTTTTTACACTATTACTATTCATAAAGTATATCATGGTCAAGATCTCATCTATTATAAAAAGTAACAAGTTTAATTTCGCCAGAATATCTTTATTTATATCGCCTATATGATGCACACGCACAGGATTCTGGAAAATCGAAGGCAGCGAAGGATACGTCTATGCAAAATTCGATCAAAAGAATGTACCTCCGGAGACAGGAAGTGAAGCAGAATTTGAATTCGGACGTTCCATGATGCCTTCCTGCCTTGGAATGAGCTTTTTAGAATGAGCATTTTAGAGCTTTCGGACGCAGCCTGAGTTACTCTGTGTGAACGCCCCCTTAAGTGGTACTTACTATACTAGCCAGATCTCATTAACAACCACAAAACAAAACGTTAAAATCACTCAGAACAGCTGGTATTCACTAAACGATTTTTGGCCCGATTTTCTGCTGATTTACAGTCTGGCGAAGTCGACGCTAGTTGCCGAAAGTCAGACCCAGTCTGCAGATTTGAGTTGACAGATTCCAAAGAAAATCGCGTAATGTATGATGGACACAGCGGCCGATTTTTTTAGCTTAAGACACCCAGCCGGAAGATATCAAACATGTTTGATATTTTCAGCTGATTTTAGAACACATATTGTTTTCATTTGTCATTTGTCGGGGTATTATATATGAATAAAATAAAGGATTCTTGCCGCTTTCCTTACACACCAGTGCATTAACAAACTCACAAACATCAGTGTGTATTTAACAAATGTATTTTTTTGCTAGTAATTAATCAAAATGTCTGAAACATTATTTTTATGTGACTGAAAACACTGAATCGTTGTGATACAGGCCAAAAGCACTGAGCTCGTCTGTTTGGCTCGGCACCAGACAAGGCGCAAAAGCACGTTGGAATTTAGCAGTTAAAGTTTAAACCTGTGATTACCTGTGATTGTCCGCATCTAATGGTTAAAATCAAGTTTTGGGGGGTTGGAGTGGGTCAAATAGAATCTGAGGTGGTACAAAACAGATCTGAGCAGTACCCCTTGGTTGAAATCGCATTAAATTTAGCTTTTTGCGTTTAAAATCGTATTCCAGAGGTGCAGGGGTCGGTCCTTCAGATCATTGCAAGGGGGGCTTCAGGACGTCATAGAGGGGGCTAAGCCCCCCTTGACGCCGGGCCTGTGTATGATGCCTAGTGTGCAGATTTTAAAAGTAGTATAAAAGTAGTTGTAGTGTATTCCAGACTTCAGCGTTAGCAACCACAAACAAATCCCTAGAGTTGTAGTGATGAATTCCGGTGAGCAAAACACTCATATTTTACTCAGAAAATGTAAAATCTAGTGAATATCATTATAATAGCAAAATAGCATAGATTAAATTGTCACAAAATGTTTCCTCAGAATTAAGAAGGAAATTACACTTTACAAGTGTGTAAAGCTTCACAATGCCTAAGCCAGATTTCTAAAACACTGTTAAAGATTTAGTCTGCAAAACTAATCTTAGAAGCATGCATGCACGCACACACACACACACACACACACCCACTAGGCAACATCATACATTTAAACATTTACAGTCCCCATTTTGTTCCTCTGCGGCGGTGAAAGTAGAATGAATTAGGCTGAAATGTTCATCTCCGCAATGATGAATAAAAAAATAAAGATGTTTGCTAACATCAATATGGTTCTGGCTCTGTGGTGGAGGTCTGACTGTAGTTCAAAAGGTCTAATTTAAATGCAAGTGCCACGCTCAGTGGAGGAGTCAGATAAATTGCTCAGTGTTTTAGGGAGAAGTGGCTTCCTCACACTGCAGTAAAGGAAGCTTGTCCACATAAATCTGTTAGTGGGTTGTTAATCTAATGGTTAAGGATCTGGGCGGAAGAGGTTACGGGTTCAAGTTGCCACTCCTTGTCAAGCAGAGGCGACTGAGGAGTTGTTGACATCACAGTTCAGCTATGTTACGTCTGGGTTTTTGAGCAAGACATTTAACTCTGATAACATATAGCATTTTTATCCATGTAGCGACACAGTACTGTGTGTGTGTGTGTATATTTTTTTCTTTTGTTCATATAGTGTCATATGAAAGCTAACCACATATTGAATTAGTACCTTATTCAAAGACCAAATCTTAGTGTGGTTACTGCACAAAATACAGAACAAATGTCTCATTTTATTACTAAATTAATAACGCATTAGTGAATAGACTAATTAATGATAGGCTAAAGGTAAATTATAAATTAAAGACTTTCAGCCAACATCAAATGAGTATCCTGTAGAGGAACTTGCTGGTACAAAAGCACTTCTTTAATACAGCAACGCTTGTCATGACAAATTAATTAGTGTGTTTTTTTATGCTCCTCACCTGACCAGCCAAAACATCTCAAAAGTTTACTGAAACATACTAGAGCCTTTCCCTGTCAGCAGTGTTTTGACTTGAACTGGACACATGAGTGGCTTTAATGCCCCCTGAGGATATCTGGACTCCTGAAGTCAGATTTGTTGACATGTTGCCTTCGGCCCCTGAGGATCATTCCCACTTGAGCAATTAAAGTGACGGAGCACATGATATGGCAGTGCTGGAATTTCCAGCAGGAGAGTGACGAGGGGGAAGAGGGAAAGTCAGCAGGGGCTTGTTAAAATGTGCCTCGGAACAAAGCTTCACATCACACAGATGAGTCAGTGCTGGCGTTAACATTAGCCTGAGAGCGGCAGCCCGTGCCCGGATCCTGTCGGAAATACACGTGCACTCCAGGAGTGAATCAAGACCGTGTGCTGCTTCACAGCTGGATACAATGTAAACCAAAGATTCAACCTTTGAGGAAGAAAAAAAAAAAATAAATAAATAAATCACATGACCATAGGTGTAGCACTGATCATAGCAGCAGGAGGTCATATTCTACCCAGACATTAGCGCTTGCTGTGTAGCATCCCACTGATGGATTTATGGATGATGATGTGCAGGTTGCACAGTACTGTACATGATGCTGAGCAGCATAAAATCACAATCACAAAGTGAGCTCAGACACAGTCACCCAACAAGTTTGGGGGCTAGAGGTAGGATGATCACAATAAATTATAATATAACTCCCAGCAAACATGGCTCAACAATAACGATGGCCGGCTGGCCTAGGGCCAGTGTGAGAGATTTCTGGGCTGAGAGAACAGCAGTTGACAGTGTCACTGAAAATCTTGCATTCATTGATCTTGTACATCCATTTTTAGCCCTTGCAATGTAAACATTCAGTTTTCTAAGATGTATTCCAGACCGTTGTTGCAAATAATGCTGATTTGCCAAAATGATGATATTTAGCTGGCTAACACAGGTTTTGTTTAAATGGCAAAAATGACTTGAAAATGTGTTAAAAACTACAAAATATATAATACAATAAAGTTTTCATATCCAGCTCATTGCTTTTTTAAAATAAATAATACTTTTTGTAAAATAATTTTTGTAAAGAAAATGTAACATTAAAGTAAATAAAATATAAAATGCATTGCTAAAAAATTTGAAACATTTTGTATTATTCTTTGGAGTTGTGGCCCAAGAAAATGGGGGAGCTGGGGGAAATCCTTGCTAATGAACCCTGTAAATTATCTCTCAATTTCTATTGCTTTAATGGATATGCATATTAGCATAGATTGTTAAAAGCAAAAGAGATGTTTCTGTACCACTTGTAGCACCTAACTGAACAGTAAGAATAGTTTTAGTTTCTAAACCAAAGAAACTGGTAATCAACATCAAGAGGTAATTGGGCCATGACTGAGACATGGAGATAGTAATACATTGGGATTCACATTCACAACAGACTTTAATGGACTAAATGCCCATTCACATGTTTATGGTTCTTTGATGTTGGTTAATAATGCACATGACATTCAAGTAATTGTTTTAAACTCCAATTATAGAAACCTGACTGTTTCGGTAGTGACAATTTTAGATTTTTTTGAAAATATAGCTCAAAGATGCTAATCAGCACATGGTTAGCTAACACGGTTCTGAACAGTGGTACACATAAAAACTAAATGTTATGAAATAACTCCCAAAAAAGTGTGCATAATTGCAGAAAAAAAGGTGTTTGGTAGTGACGTTCCTTAAAGTTACACGCAGATTTTTCATACTTTTGAACACATTTACCTAAAAATGAGAGAGAGAGAGACATGATTTCCTAATCATAAATTTAGGGGTGTACTTAAAGTCAGTCTCAACCAATGGACTGAAACACACAATGTTTCGGTAGGGACATGAAAATGGGGGACACATAAAGTTTACGTAAAGTTTAATAATTTACAAAGAAAATATAAATTACATTTTTTTTTTACTTTACTTTTTAAAAGAATCAAAAGGCACTTTTAAAAACAACAATGGAATAGAAAAAAAAATAATTTCAATATCATTTATAAGTTCAAATTTAGGGGTTAGGGTTTGGAACAGCCACCTGCCATTTGAAAATACCCAACAAATAATGATTTTATATATATTAAGCTTACTAATATTTCAATTTAAATATGATTGTGGGTTTCAATAGATAATAGAAGGATCTTAGTAAACATCTAAGATTTGAATACTTAAATGCTTTTTAAATGTTTTATCATATTTTATCATATTTTAGTTCATTAAAGGCCTAATAATTATTTTATTTTACAAGTTACAATAGTAATATTTATGTCTGGAAGTCCACTTCCAGAACAAAAATTTACAGATAATGTACTCACCCCCTTGTCATCCAAGATGTTCAAGTCTTTCTTTCTTCAGCTCTAAAGAAATTATGTTTTTTGAGGGAAACATTTCAGGATTTTTCTCCTTATAATGGACTGTTATGGTGCCCCGATTTTGAACTTCCAAAATGCAGTTTAAATGCGGCTTCAAATGATCCCAAATGCGGCTGTAAACGATCCCAACCGTGGAAGAATGGTCTTATCTAGTGAAACGATCGGTTATTTTCATAAAAATAGAATTGAAATACTTTTTAATCTCAAACGCTCATCTTGTCTTCCTCTCCCTGAACTCTGTGTTTTCTGGTTCAAGACAGTTAGGGTATGTCGAAAAAATGTAGTATTTTCCCCCTTAAGTTCAAAAATCATTTCAAAATCATCCTGCATCGATGCAGAAGTAGCGACCCAGTCTTTGCAAAGTGAACATGCAAAGAAGGTCAAACACCCTTAACAAAAAAGGTAAAACAGCGATATAGGACGATTTTGAAGTTGAGGGAGAACATGAGATGGGATTTTTTCGACATACCCTAACTGTCATGAACCGGAAAAAACGGTTCAGGCAGAGCGAGAGAAGACGAGCGTTTAACATTAAAAAGTGTATAAACTATATTATTTTTATGAAAATAACCAATCGTTTCGCTAGATAAGACACTTCTTTCTCGGTTTACAGCCGCATCTGGGATCATTTGAAGCCGCATTTAAACTGCATTTTGGAAGTTCAAAATCGGGGCACCATATCAGTCCATTATATGGAGAAAAGTCCTGAAATGCTTCCCTCAAAAAACTATTTCTTTACGACCGAAGAAAGAAAGACATGAACATCTTGGATGACAAGGGGTGAGTACATTATCTGTCAATTTTTGCTCTGGAAGTGGACTACTCCTTTAACTGACAAACGTAAAATCTTAATTTTATTTTGGCAGGAAACATGTAAGATGGAGTTTGTGAGAGGCAGCATTTAGTGTAAACTGAGGCGCTGAAAACTCTGTAGGCTGCACGTGAGTAAAACAGTGCCGCTCTTCACTCTGAAACACACTACACATAAGACCATGTACTTAATTAAATTTCCGCCTTTGATTTCATAATCACACTAAGCTATATTTAGACGAATTGTGCAGCCACATTTATTTATATTTCACATTCAATTTATCCATTACCTTTTCACTCACTCAAGAACCCCCGAGAGACACTGCTAGAAACCAACAGCCTGAATAAGCTCATCAAAAAAGCAGGACCTGAACCTTCTGAAGATTGTTGCAGAGAAGAGAATAACGTCCAAGCTGCTGCTCATTATATCCTACACACATGACATGCATGCTGAAATGAGGGGTACAGTGAGCAGTAGGCTGATCCAGCATAGGTGTACAGAAGGTCATCCATGCCTACTGCCTTTAGACCGTAGCATTCACCCACCATGTGCACAGGCACCATTGCTTCTGTTTGTTCCATTGAAAGAACAAGGGGTTATATTCACTCAAATGTAGTACTGGGGCTTCAGTTATGCATTACAGTGAATGCGAACCGACGTGATAATGGCAACCTTACTGATGCGGGATCATCAAAGACACTGGACAGAGAGATAATGCTATACACATCCAGCCACACATATTCATAAAAGTATATTGGGCCACATATTTCCAAAAAAAGACAACAAAGTGGCATTCCATATGCCAGTAGAATCCAAACTGGTAGTTCCCGGTCTAGATTTAAGAACATATGACAGTGATTTATTATACAGTGACAACCACAGTAAACTGTACTGGTTTTATGAGTGTCTTACATCTTTGGACCAGCAGGGGGAGTTTAATGTTTTAAAGTTCTATGTGCCTTTATTGAGCCGAGCTCGCTGCTGCTCCTGGTACTCCTTCGAATCCTCCCAGGGACGTGGGCCACGAATGTTCTTCCACTCATCTAAGTTCAAATCCTGCAATTTCTGTAGAAACAAAAGAGATACATTGTATTACATTATTAAATATAATTAGATTATATGTGACCCTGGACCCTTAAGTCTTAAGTCGCTGGGGTATGTTTGTAGCAGTAGCCAAAAATACATTGTATGGGTCAAAATTATTGATTTTTCTTTGATGCCAAAAATCATTAAAGTAAAGATCATTTTCCATGAAGATATTTTGTAAAATTCCTACTGTAAATATATCAAAACTTAATTTTTGATTAGCAAAATGCATAATTAAGAACTTCAATTTGACAAATTTAAAGGTGATTTTCTCAATATTTAGATTTTTTTGCACCCTCAGATTCCATATATTCAAATAGTTGTATCTTTGCCAAATATTGTTCTATCTTGACAAACCATAAATCAATGGAAAGCTTATTTAGTCAGCTTTCAGATTATGTATAAATCTCAATTTCATAAAATTGACCCTTATGACTGGTTTTGTGGTCAAGGGTCACATATTTTCAGCAGCCATTACAAGTTATCACTGTCACCTGATCCTTCTGAAATCATGCTGATTTGGTGCTTAAAAAACATTTCTTATTTTTATGAATGTTATGCTGCTTAATCTTTGTGTGGAAACCATGATAGTTTTTGCCAGGATTATTTGATGAATACAAGCTCAAAAGAACAGCATTTATGTGAAATATAAATCTTTTGTAACATTATAAAAGTCTATGTTGTCACTCGATCAGCCTTGCTGAATTAAATCTTCATGAACAGCAGTGAATTTAGGTGCCAAAGATGAGTCATCTACAGCGAAGCGTTTGTTTGTTTGTTTGTTTTGTGATTCACGGTGGGTCAAAGTAGGATCTAAAATAAAATAATTCGGATGACACATGAGCAAGTTAATATTTATCATTAAATAAATAGCTGTGCAGTGGTTTATAATGACTAAATTTCCCTGATTCCACTTGAGGGCGCTCTGCTACTACGGTCTCGTAGCAGAAGGTCAGATTTAATGGCATTGTAACTTCGTATAATGGCTGTAAGGCTAAAAATAAAGTTTTTAAAGTCAAGGAGAGTATAATGACGGTCTGTTTCTGCAGAGCTGTGGACAGCCTCAACCACTCACAGCCTGAAATGGAAATGCTAAATGAACTAAGTGCCACCCAGTGCACTTAGTTGGGACTAAACAGCTAACTAGACACTTTCCGTCCAAAATAACTTACAGCACGCTAATTGCTGGCTCAGTCAGTCTCCCTAGACAAAACCTAGTGTTACGTGCCCTGCTTGACAAACAGCATGACAAAAATTGCTATTACAGTTCCTGAGTCACCGTACGTAAGGTCCAAACGTGCACCAATTGCATTTAACAAGCCAGATGCTTAACCATTAGGCTACCACAACCCCACCAGCGAGTAAACATAACTTCCAATCCACAGCAAAACAGCAGATGGCTCTATAAAACATTATAGCACTATAAAACATTAGTACACACGCACAGATTCTCCATATTTTCATGACTCATTACCTCATACTCTTCCTGAAGGATGCCCGACTGTTTTTTAGTATTCACCCGGGCTTCCAGTGCAGGGTCCATCTAAAACAAACATGTAATCAATCAATCAATAAATAAAAAAAGTTAACAAGAAAACTATAAATGTGTTTTATTGAACAGCATAAATCAGTCTCAGCTGAAGTTCTGTCAGTGTCACTTGGCCTGTACATTAAAAGATTATTTGACCTTATATTTTAGGCTATTAAGTTTTACATACCTTCTTTTTTATCTTCTGCGCATCATATCTAATCTGAGTGAATTCTCTCAGTCCAAACGACCCTCCCACAACCAGCAGCTTCAGACCAACATTATAGAAACATAAAATATGAGCACTAGTGTTTATGTACAAGCTATTGATTTTACAAAGACAGAAAGTTTACAACATTGGTTAACATAGAAAGAGAGAACGTGTAAGTATATTGCGCCTCGAAAAATAAAATATAAATATCAACAACTAAAAAAAAAAAAAAAATGTGTCAAAAATCTGGAACCTAGAACTGAATTATCTGAGAATTCTCTCGTCACTCCATCTTATAATTGTTTTGTTTGTTTTTTTTTTCATTGTTTTAGTCATTATATTACTGAGAATAAAGTGCGTTGTTGTGTTTTTGTAGTACTGAGCAAATCTTTAACTGAAAAGGGGAAAAAAACTTACAAAAAAAACATTAATACAAAAATAACAGCTGACGATCAAGTAAACACAATAAATAAATATACAATAAATATTACTATTATTAAAACTATGAATTCGGTCTAACTATTACTGAGGTTTGTGTTACACAACCTTTTAAATCGTAACTATAAACACTTGACGATAATGAATGACAGCTCATTTTACATACAGACATATTTCAAAGCGCTCACCAGCATCGGAATCCCATATTTCACTGTCCTGTTCTTTTGCAGTTTACGAACTTGATTCCACATGTTTAGTTCATGTACGTCATCCTACAATTTCATATTAGTCAGAATAAAGTCAGTAGGGCACAATTTAACACGGCTCCACTGGGCGCCGCCATGTAAACCCACAATCCCCACAACGGCGTCGTTCAGCCTCATATTGCGTCCGTGTAGAACTAACAAAGGAGTTATGGGTTCCACAAAAATGAGGGATAGAAGTTAAATTACTGTGCGTGTGAGTAACATCGGAAAGCATATTTTCAAGGCTAGTTTAGCTAAATTATAAAGGAACACAACAGACCTCTTAACTTTATATTTAAACTTATATTCGAATTTTATATTTATATTAGATCTTTGTTGTATAAATCATTTTTTAAAATAAATTTAGCAAGGACATTCATGCCAGACAACATAAAACTCAATATATCAAAACTAGAGTTTTGTGGCTTTTATTCCATATCTGTTTAGCTTCGAGACGGTGTACTCCCTAAACTCAAACATAATGCACTTTTCCTGTGAGGCAATCTAAGCTGAAAAATTCTGTCAGAATCAAAGCAGTTGAAATAAATAAATTATCTTTTATCCACCTTATTATTCAACGCGGAAGTATGAGCGAGACTTCCGGTTCATTAGCCGCTACAGAGAATTAACAAGAATAAAAACGTGCAGTAAACAGCAAAACTGTTTGCACTACAAACCAGTGTGTTCATAATTAAGATAATACATTAAAATAACATGGTGAGACACACCAGTTTGCAATATCAAGCAGCAAAACAAGCTGTTTTGTACAGCTAAAAATAGCTGGTCGTGGTTGAGACTGGAAGCATTACTCATAAAATTTACAAATGGTCACACTTACGGTTAAAATAATGTGGATAAGTACTTATAAAATGTAATTATTTATATGGTGTTTGTTAGTATGTCACAGGCAGGGTTGCCATGTTTTCACAACAAAACCCACCCAATTGCTACTCAAAACTAGCCTAAAAATAGCCCAATCACATTTCAAGGGGGTTTGAGTTTGGTAAAATACATGTTTCCCTGGTAAAATTTGCATTCCAGGGGATAAATATTACGTTTTTGGGGTCGCTTCAACCTGCGGACATGAAAAACAGCCCACAAGCAAGTGTTAAAGTATCCCAATTTTGCAGAAAACAATGCAGACTTGGCAACACTGGTCACAGGTCAAAGAAAACACAAAGTCAATATGGCACATCAATATCTCAAATCAACATACTTTATCAAGAGCTAAGAATTTAGATTGTGTACATTCTGTAAATATAGAATTTATTTTATGTTCTTCCACACTTTCCTGTTTCATTAGGAAATATAAAGTAATTTCATTTAACTATTGAGTAAATAAAACAAATAAATGTCAAAATGAGCTATAAAAATAATACTCCTTATTTTTCTGTCCTTTAACATAAATCATTATCTTAAGTCGATAGAACACATTTCTCCTTCATACAAGCAATTAAAAACACAAACACACAACTGTGATTGTTTCTTTATTTAAATTTTCATAATTTTTAAAGTTTTTTTTTTACTAAGGTGAAGAAAAATACCTTTTTTTGTTCTGTATAATAAAATATGTTAACTTTATTCCTTTATGAAGAGGAAAAAAACAAACAAACAAAATAAGTAAAAATACAGAAAACATTCCTCCCGGGAGGGAGTTTTCCAATGTTGCGCTTGGAAGCAGAAAGGGGAAGATCTGTTCATGAAGTCTGACTCACCGTCACAAGAAAAACGTTCGAAAAACGGTCTCATCAACAAACATTTACTGTATGTAAAAAAAGCGGATCGATCGTAACACATGATCATGCAGTATCACACGGGTCAGAGGTCACAATGATGACACGATGCTGCCTACCACGTGCTTTATGTACAGTATATCTGTAACCGTTTGTTGCATATTGTACATTTACATGGAGAAAAGAGTGTCAGGATTTCCTGTCCTGTTTCCTGTTCTCTCCCTCAATGTGACAAACTCGTAATTACGAAGTAGGATCTTCTGACAAGCATGTGAAGGCAGCATCTGTGTGACACAAACCCCAAAACAGGCAAGACAGGCTTCATGAACACAGCTGGAGAAAGAACAGGAAGTTGTATATGACACACAGGAAAGGTCTGGGATACAAAAATGACCGAACGTCATTGGGTGTTGCTGATGGAAGCTGCTCTGATGGGCTGATCTGGGACCAGTTCTGCTTGCTCTGCTTGTTGGTGCTAGATCAGCACCGAAGAGCCTCTTTACTCTCATAGTGCGCAAGCTGTGTGTATGTGTGTGTGTGTTTGTGTGTGTGTGTGAATACGTGTATTCGTGTGTTTGTATCAGAAGGCAGGTTGGCCCCATATGTGGGGGTCACGGTTCAGAGGTCACTCTCCCCATAGAGAGCGGTGGAGAAGGACATGTAGTCGAGAGCTCCCGGGACGGCGTCGGGGCCGGTGTAAGGCGTCATGCGGGCGATGCAGTACTCGGCCTGGTCAGGGGGGAGCTCACGCCTCAGCTCATCCGCTAGGATATAGTTCTGCATGAGGAGAGAGTTATTTATTTGCTTATTCATTTAGACACTTTAACATTGGGAAATTATTTTTCGGATGTTGCATGTGTACCTTGTCTCCAGCAAGGACTTTGAAGGATGCCATGACCTGATCAGCCGTGTCTGTGTCGGCCGTCTCGCGAGACATAAAGTCAATGAAGCCCTGGAATGTGATCACTCCCAGTCTGTTAGGATCCACAATGCTCATGATACGGGCAAACTCTGCCTCTCCCTACACAAGAGAAACGGTTCTCTAAAAATCACTACGAAAACAACATGAAAGGTTGTTTCTCACTGGATTAGCATAGCTGATGCCTCTTTTTTTTTTTTTTTATCAGGAATGCTTATGTAGCTCTTTTTCAATAACTGCTTTACCAAATTAGAGATAACAGTCTAATATATTTTGATGCACGCAAACCAAAATGATCTATTTTCTTACATCTTGATAAATGTAAATCTCATCTTTTTTCCCATAATTATATCCCATACTAACTTTCTACTTGTAATGAGTGATGCGGATTATATCTTCACCAATTCACTTCATCAATTCATGTTATTTTTTTAGGAACACTTGAAGGATTAGTTCACTTGTAGAATACAAATTTCCTGATAATTTACTTCCTCCCCATGTCATCCAAGATGCTCACATCTTTATTTCTTCAGTCGAAAAGAAATGGAAGGTTTTTGAGGAAAACATTCCAGGATTCTTCTCCATATAGTGGATTTTAATGGGGATCAGCGGGTTGAAGGTCCAAATGGCAGTTTGAATGCAGCTTCAAAGGGCTTTACACAATCCCAGCCAAGAAAAAAGGATCTTATCTAGCGAAACGATCTGTCATTTCTAAAAAAATGTAAAATTTATATACTTTTTAACCATAAATGCTCATCTTGCACTAGTTCTGCAATGCACACCAGCAACTTTACGAATGTAATCATGTTGGAAAGGTCATGCATAGTTAGTTCTTCGCCTGTGTACTTCGGTTCAAAAAGGTAGGGTAGGGCGAAAAACTGTACTTCTGCCTACGTCACACGCATGATTATGTAATGCGTGAGGTCGAGATAGCGCAAGACGAGTATTTGTGGTTAAAAAGTATATAAATGTTTATTTTTTTTTTTAGAAAATGACTGACCGTTTCACTAGATAAGACCCTTATTCCTTGGCTGGGATCGTGTAGAGCCCTTTGAAGCTGCAGTGAAACTAAAATTTGGACCTTCAACCCATTGACCACCATTGAAGTCCACTATATGGAGAGAAGTCCTGGAAAGTTTTCCTCAAAAACATTAATTTCTGTTCGACTGAAGAAAGAAAGACATGAACATCTTGGATGACATAAGGGTGAGTAAATTATCAGGAAATTTTTATATGCTGGAAGTGAACTCTCTCAAGTAAAAAAAAAAAAAAAATAAAAAATAATAATAATAAAGCTCAAGTAAAATAAAACATAAATATTACATAAAAACTTAAAAAATTAAAAATATAAATATATAAAATAAAATATCTAAAACTAAACTGAAAAAAAAAAATAAATAAAGGTATATATTAAAATAATATATAAATAAAAATAAAAATAAATAAAAAAGGGGAAAAATTGAAAATATATAAATATTAGCTAATTCAAAACGTTAATAAATGTTAAAATAATACATAAATGACACTAAAATAATACTGAACCACATAGATCTAACTAGACTAATCTAGAGATCAGGAAATCTATCCTAAACCGCATAGCTCTGCATTACCAAATTATAACATTGTGATTATAAATTTCTGCTTTACCATATTATCCACAATGTGGAGATAAGCTATTTCCTGTGATTGTCTGAGACGATTTTATGTTATTATATAACAGTAAAACTATGTGTTTATCATTAGACAAATAAATTATAATAATATGAAAACCAGTTTGCCGCATCAAGCAGTATAACAGACTGTTTTTGTACAGCTAAAATAACTGAAAGCGACTAAAACCAGAAGCCTTGCACTTTCAAGTCAAAAACTATTTTACCATCTTTTAGATTAAAATTAAGATGGACACCCAATGTTGATTATACATCTGTTTTTCTCTCTCATCCCATGTGGTAGTACCATGTAGTAGATATAAATCTATAGTTACACAATGTAATACATATATCTTCTGTTTATAATGAGTCATACTCAATAGGGATTATAACTTAACTATAATATATGGATTTTTTTAACAGTTCATGCTACTTTTTTCCAGAAATACTTCAAATAGTCAAATAATAACCCACATAGATGTAACTAACCCAGAGTTAAAAAAATCTGTATGAAACCAAATGATAACTCTGACTTACCAGATAAAACTTGGAGATTAAAACTTCTTTACCATATTATACCCCATGATGATCATAAATCTCAGATTTTCCAGGTTAATCCAGAGGGATTACTAATATCAGTTTATCTTTATTACAACAAATTCAAATTATATGAGTTACCACCCTGTTGAAAAAAAAAAAACATCATATGCTGGTTAGGTATGTTTTGAAGCATGGCTGCTGGTTTGAGCTGGTTTTAGATGTGTTGGTCCTAAGCAACTAGCTCCTGCTCAGGACAATCTTAGGACCAGCTCATGACCAGCAAATGACCATTTTAAACCAGCTCATGACCAGCAGCCATGCTTCAAAACATACCTACCCAGCATATGCTGTTTTTTTTTTCAACAGGGCAGTTCATTATCCATGGGGACTACAACTCTCAGTTTAACCTGATCACAACCCATGGAGATTTGAACTCTCTGCTTTACCATATTATAACCCATGGAGATGAGGCAGGCTCTGAAGTCTTCTGCATCCATCATGCCTGTTCTCTTCTACAGGAACCCACCAGGGACAAACAGAACCAGGCAGTAGTAGAGAAAAAGATAAAGAGCGAAAGAGGATGGGAGGAGTATAGGTGAAGGAAGTCATTTTAGAGAAAGGTTTGAGAGAAAATGGAGAGAAGAAAAGAGAGTAGAAAGGAAAAAAAAACAAAACAAAAAGAGTGTGGTTAATGGTTGAACTCCCTGACTGGTGTTGGTGTGTGTGTACCTGTGCGTCGTTCCCGATATCGAAGCCCAGACTGATAAGGCAGGCTTTGAACTCCTCAGCGCCCAGTGTGCCCGAGTGGTCCTGGGTGTCAGAGCCGTGGGCAGGGTCAGAGGTCAGCAGCGTGGACATGCAGTACACACATGGGAGGGGTGAGGGAATGTCATGCAGACATGTGGAGGGGTGGAAGAGGGTCCATGCAGAAGTGAAAAACGGGACAAAAGAAGAGAAAAGTGCACAAACGTTAGGACAAACTGTGCAGTATTGTGCCGTGAGTGAGGACAGAGAGTGATCGTGAGGACAGATCTGCTTCAAATCTGGGACCGCTGTGCTCAGTTAACTTTGTTGCGTTGTTTAAAAGTGCCCCTATTATGGATTTTTGACAATGACCTTTCATGCAGTGTGTAACATAGCTCTACGTTAATGAAAACATTGTGAGGGTAAATCCTTTAGGGTACAGTTAGGGTATGTTGAAAAACTCCCATCTCATTTTCTCCTTCAACTTCAAAATCATCCTAGATTGCAGCAAAAGTACTGATCCAGTGTTTACAAAGTGAACGTACAAGGAGGGTCAAACAGCCTTTACAAAAAAGGCCAAAAAACAGCTATTTTGAAGTTGGAGGATAAAAATGAGATGCAAGTTTTTCGACATACCCTAACTGTCTTGAAACAGAGTGCAGAGTACGCATGAGCATCGCAGTGGTAGACAAGACAAACATTTGTGGTTAAAAACTGTATAAATATTAATTTTTTAAAGAGAAGGGCCGACGTTACACTAGATAAGACCCTTATTCCTCAGCTGGGATTGTTTAGAGCCCTTTGAAGCTGCGTTGAAACTGCATTTTAACCTTCAATCCGCTGAGCACCACTATATGGAGAACATTCCTGGAATGTTTTCCTCAAAAACCTAAATTCTTCGTGACTGAAGAACATTTTTTTATTCTAAAAAGTGGAGTAATTCTTTAAAAATTGTTCCTCTCATGTACTATTTAGCATGCAAAACACGTATTTAGTTCTGTGTATTGCGTTCGCGCCACACAGCTTGTAGGTCTCTGGCTAGCCGGCTAACAGCAATATCTGTTCGCTCACAATTGTCTAGAAACGTAGTGATGAATAGTGGATGTTTGTTGTTGTTGTTATTACTTGGAGTTATGATGAAGAATAGAGCAATAGGTTGGTGTACAAACTGCAGTGCTTTATTAATATGTTTCTGCGCTGGGCTAATGCATATATCATGGCTGTTTGGGTGTCTAATGCAATGGTAATGGGCGTTTTGTTTCCGACATGCGCTGCAGACAGTAGACCAATCACAACAGACTGGGTCATCAGACCAATCGCCGCAGATTAGCTTCACGCAAAGGAGGAAATTAATTGTTGAGTGAACCATTTGGGAGTCAATGAGCAAATAAGGTAAAAATAAATGCATATTATAAGACAATAAAAGTGTTTTTTGACCTTGCATGCATGTCAGCCGGTTGTTGGGGACTCTCAAAACCAAAATATGAAACTTACATAATCCATAATAGAGGCACTTTAACAATGTTAAGGTGTCTTGGACGGTACTGTGTGGGTTTTTAGTGCAGCGTTAGGTTACAGCATGGCAGCCTGTAATCTGGGACTTGTGTGGGTGACATATACCATAATTCCACTCTATGCAAATCAGGTCAATTATACAAATGCATTGTTATGAAAGTAAAAACTCATGTATTTGTGCATTTTAGCAATTTTGACTGCTTAAAAGCTGAGTACTTAAACAGGACAGGAACCGCAAGGTACTTAGAATTAAAAAATTATAAATTATTAAAAATTCAATTCAATTACTGAGTTGAACCCAGGTATTAAGACTTGTATTGCTTAATATAATGTAAGTGATGTCTCTCACTAAAATATGTAGCAGAAACCCCATGAAAGATTTAAGTTATGTAAGGCATCTTCCCATTCTTTTCTCCTCTTCTTATTGCTAGAAAAGCAGTGAAGACTAACATCACTTCTCTTGTTGACCTTCAACTGAAAATTACAACCAAAAGCCACACAATGTGGCATCATATCAGTATTTTAGAGTTGTGTTGCAGTAACAATAGCAACAGGTAGCACAAGTAGCTCACCGAGTGCAACCATTTTACATCACTGAAATAATGGCACCCCCCCATAGTCCAAAATATGTATAAAACAAAGTGGATTTTTTAAATAACATAAATCTTTCATGGGTTTTTCACGACATATTTTAATAAGAGTCATCTTTTAGATTAAGCCATACAAATCTTAATATCCAGGGTTCCCTTTAAGGTCGCAAAAAGGAAGTTGAACTGAAATTAGACTTTAATGGAGGTAGAAAAAAATTAATTGAAATTCAAAGAAATTGGTATTTTAACAAAAAATTATGTTTGACAAGATAAACTTTGTTGGTTTTGTCTGAAAATGTAAAAAAAAAGGCTTGAAGTTTCAAGGTTTTTTTTAGGCCTTACAGACTTGGACCAGGATGTAAAAACACTGAATTTCCCAGAATGTCATTACACTGCTAAATTTATATAAAGCGTGATTTATTAGGTTCTACTTTTTGTCATTCCAGTTCAACTTCCTATAACCCGTGCCCAATTCAGTTCATGTAACTAATCAACTAAAAGGGAACAAATTACAAGCAAGCACTACAAATCTGTTTTCTGCAGCTTTAAATGTCAAGATCTTTACCCTAGTGAAGAATAAGTATACTAAAATGTATTTAAAATAGATTTATTTCATATTTACATATTATTTAAAATTTTTAAAAATACCTTGCAATTGTACTTTTAGTATACTAAACTGGTATATTTAAAGTCTGCTAAATTGGAACAACTAATTTTGTACTTAATGCACTTTAATTGTGCGGAAGTAGTTTATAATAATATACTGAAGTATACTTGATTGTGCTAAAGTGGAACTATTGCAAGTATACTTTAGGTACACTTTAAATATTTTGCATTTAAAGACTGATATTATTTCAAAGATCATACAGTCTTCATCAATAGTGACATTAAAACATATTTTAGGCTTAATATCAAGAAATGTGCGTTGTGCACAAGTAGTACTCCAAATAAAGTTTAATTACAATTTTTATATCAGTAAGTCTTAAGTGATATGTCAGTAAATATGTTAATAGACTTCAACTATATTTAGTATAAAATAAATGCATTTTAAATCTATTACTTTTTTACTAGGGTAAAGAAGGATGATTACTGAGTGGAATACTGGCTCAAACTATATCATTTATCTGTGCCATTATTGTTAAGTTGTGGTGTGGACTCAATTTTGAAAACTTGACCAGTTTTTTAAATTGTCCTATATATGAATAGGCCTTTAAACTTTGAATTTTGCCCAAGCCTGCAAGGTACCACACAAAATGTCACAGCAGCCAATCACGAAAAAAAACAAAACAAAAAATAAATATTCTTAACTAACAAAAAGTTATGCAATTCTCTGTCGGTTCCCACTCAGATGAACTGACAGAGTTATGGTCTCAGCCGTCCTACTGCTCTTAATGATGTTAAACGGTGTTGTTGGACTGTGCAGTGTGATACTGACTCGATCGAAGTGGTTGAACGAGGCTCTGAACTCGTTCATTTGGTCTTGGCTGATGCCTTTGGCGTCACGGGTCAGAATCTGGTTCTCGATCTCATTAATGGTGCGAGCGATGGTGGTGAGGAGCTGCTCCCAGCCTACACGGATGTGCTAGAGGAAGAAAAGAGATGTCAGGAACATACAAATGGGTTTGGATGTGACCATTTGAGAGTTTATATGTGTGTATACCTCCATGGTGTAGTTAGTGTGTTTGTTGTCAAAAATAAGTGCTTCCTGTATTAGTTGATGGTCTCCCTCTAGCTGGTCGATCTTTGGTTTGTAGTTTACAATGCTCTTCTCATACTGCCGAAGGTGGGTCAGCTGATCCTCCAGGGTCCCGTGCATCTCAATAGAGATTCGGCCAATTTCCTAAGCACAGAATATTAAAAAAATAGTAAAATAAGAGGCTAGCCACAGTCCTTCCTGAATCTTTGCCCCAAGGTTTTTCCTACAAAATTTTTCCGCCCAAATGGTTTTCAGAGCTAATTTAGCAGTATCGGATGCATTTTCTTCCAAGATAATTGTTAACATATGGCGAATTTTAATGTGGGCAAGTACAAAGTAGGGCTAATTAAAATATAGAGCTAGTAATATTTTAACGAGCCCTACTTACGTAAGGTTATTTTTTGTACCAAATGGCTAGTTGACCTATAATATATCTTATGTAAACAAAAACATTTGTTAAACATTAATATTTCAGGATACTTTGATGAATAGGAAGTTAAAAAGAACAGCATTTGTTTGAAATTGCAGTCTTTTGTAACATTATAAATGTCTGTCACTTTTGTTCAATTTAACAGGCTTCCACAGTAAGCTAATCACTAAGAACATTTTTGACATCTTTTTTCTTAGAAGTTCTCTGAAGTACCGTAAGAGAATGTGATTCATTTTCTGTTAGTTGAGCTCATGTCCCACCTCCATCTTGGTTTGGATCCAGGGCCCAATGACATTTGCCTGATTAGCAAACTGTCTGCGCAGTCTCTCATTATTCTGCTGACGAGCGTGTTCTTCTATCAGGGCCTGATCTCTCTGGGGTACCAACTGCCTCACCTGAGAGGACAGAGAGAGAGAAAGGGGAGATTAAAGCAGTGTGGAAATGAATTAACTATCTTTCATTGTACCTATTATATATATATATATATATATATATATATATATATATATATATATATATATATATATATATATATATATATATATATATATATTCCCTTCTGTTTGTCCTGCACAAGTGTATTTTCTGACCTTATCCCATTTGGCATTGATCTCCTGGGGGTTGATGGTAGTGTAGGGGTTGGTGCCAGCCATGTTGACGTGGTATGTCTGCACAATTTTAGCAATTTCATTATGGATGCCCAGGATGGCCTGTCGTTCCTTATCTGCCTCGGGCAGTGTGGCTTTAAACTGCTCATGGGCTGTGCTGAGTCCCTGATACACACACACAAACACAAAGAGAGGTGCTATAACTTTCCAAAACATCTCCCCTCTGCAACTTTTCAATTTTTACTCTTACATCATCTTTTATATGAAATGCACCAGAACACTTTACAGTCACATTTGAAATCCACCAAATGGCGAGATTCATGGATGGATGAGTGGACAGTGTTGTCCCTTTTTAATTTTTCTGAATTTTATTTTAATGGTTTAATTAAATATTTCATTTTAATAATTAAAAAGAATGTCTAATCAATTAAACTCATAAAACTAACAATTTAATAATTACTTAAAAATATAAAACTATAATAGTGCCCTAGGAAATATGTTTTGTTTTTTCAGAAATTCAAATAAATATACATTTACTATCAAAAATGTTAGTCAAATTAAGGCATACAATTAATACATTTTTAAAAATGTAATCAAATAAAATTTTAATAATTCCTTTAGTTTATTGGTAAACAAAGTGCTATACAAAAGAGGTTTACAGTTAAAATTAAAACATGGACAAAAAATTTTATATTGTGTGATATTTCTTAAAAAATATTTAATAAATGTTATTTTCATAGGGCCCTAATGAGGGAACAAACGTGGCCCTAGACCAAAGCCAGTCTTAAGTAGCACAGGTATATTTGTAGCAATAGCCAAAAATAGTAGTCAAAATATTCTTTAATGCCAAAAATCATTAGGATATTAAGTAAAGATCATGTTTTATAAAGATATTTCCTACTGTAAATATTTCAAAACTTAATTTTTGATTGCTAAGTACTTAATTTTGACAACATTAAAGGTGATTTTCTCAGTATTTTGATTTTTTTTTGCACCCTCAAATTCCAGATTTTCAAATAGTTGTATCTCGGCCAAATATAGTCCTGTGCTAACCATACTTCAGTGGAAAGCTTATTACAGATAATGCATAAATCTTCATTTAAAAAAATTGACCCTTATGACTGGTTTTGCGATCCAGGGTCACAAATGTGAAGACAGATCGACAGATATATATTGCATGAATAAATCAAAAGGTAGATGCATAA
This sequence comes from Cirrhinus mrigala, assembly GCA_036247105.1. NCBI lineage: Eukaryota > Metazoa > Chordata > Actinopteri > Cypriniformes > Cyprinidae > Cirrhinus > Cirrhinus mrigala. The sequence goes on from CM070019.1 coordinate 26,694,351, forward strand.
ATAAATGGATGGATGAAAGATGAATGTGCAATACCTGTATCTCCTCAATGGTGTGGACGATAAAAGTGTCCTGCAGGTCTTCCATGGCTCCCTCCATCCAGTTGTTAAAGGGCGCCGCTCTTTTGGCAAACTCCAGGTACAGCTGATCAATCGTTTCCAACAGTTTCTCGGTCCTCTGAAGGAAGAGACAGAGCCAAGACACACATATGAGTGCACTGCACAGCACAAAATCACACACACAGTTTCATAGTATGTCACCAAAGAAGCAATACTCCCCTTTCCTGCAGGGCAGAATAGAAAGGATTAATTCCATACGGGTGTATGGTAGAAGTGTTTTACCTGCAAGGCCTCACTGCGTTTCTGAGTTAAAACCCCCAGTGAATCCCACTGATCACAGATCCGCTGACAGCGAGCATTTACACTGGGAGAGTCATAGTACTCCAACTCACTAAAGAGAGGGAATGAGAGTGAAACTATTAACTACTACACTTTAAAGCATAAGGCTGTGTCTGGATCACGTTTTTATGTGGGTTAACTGACTTGAGCTCCTGTGCGATGGCAGCGATCTGTTCCACTCTGTCCTGATGAGCTGCAAGGTCACTCTCAAACGCCTCATGCTTCTTCAGCAAAGCTTTGATGTCCGAGAGGGATGCGGTCTCGTAGTCTTTCTGCTGCAGCATCTCCTCCTTACCTACAGGGAGCAGCAAAGATCAGCCATACTACATGGAGAATGAAGAACTTAGTTCTTATAAACCAATAGAAAGAAGTGTTACCGTCAGTCCAGGCCTCATGGATGGCAGCTTTCTGGCGGAATTTTTCAGCAAGATGGTCAAGTCTCTCCAATCTGCGAATCTCATTCAGTAGCCACTCTTCATAACCCTTCTCTGCTCCTTCAAGACCTCCCCAAGCATTGGAGATATCCTACACACACAGATGATTCATTGAACATTACAGATCAATTAAAGCATTAGTTCACTTTCAAAATAATAATTTCCTGATGATTTACTCACCCCCATGTCATCCAAGATGTTTTTCTTTCTTCAATCAAAACTAAATTAAGGTTTTTCAAGGAAAACATTCCATAGTGGACTTCAATGGGCGTCAGCGGGTTGAAGGTCCAAATTGTAGTTTCAGTGCAGCTTCAAAGGTCTCTACACAATCCCAGATGAGGAATAAGGGTCTTATCTAGTGAAACGATTGTTCATCATGTAATCATGTTGGAAAGGTAACACGTGATGTAGGTGAAAGTACCAACCCAGTGTTTACAAAGCGAACGTGCAAAGGAAGTCAAATGCCCTTTACAAAAAAAGGTAAAACAAGGATGTCAGACGATTTTGAAGTTGGAGGAAAAAGTTAAATGGACGTTTTTGAACCGAAGTACACAGGCGAAGAACTAACACAAGTTTATATGATTCTTTAGGGTCTTAATGAAAAGTCTATAATATATTTTGGTTAAAAATTCTCAATTGTAGTGTAAAACAACACCCTTTTTACCTTGCCAAAATCAGCTCTGCAAAAATCATCCTGTTCTGGTCGAGGTTGCTTTAAATGTTAAGCTCTGCTCGCCCCGCCACTCTCTCCTCTCTGTGGAGTGACGGGTCTGTTTACTTTAGCCGCATTTAGCCGCTAAATTTGCTAACTAGCACGTTATTAGGAAAGGCGATAGCAAAGATTCATAAAAAAACCCTTATACTCACTTCTGCTGTAAGTGAAGCTGGATCACGAATGATTCGCGCAAACATAGACAGGAGGCGCATTCCCTTTACAAACAAACGTAATCCACTGCATCTTCAGCGGCTAAGATGTCGGGAGTAAATGACGACCACTATGTTCATTATTACATCCAACAACAATACACCTTAGTTGCTCAATCGCTCCAGCATCAAAACAATGGAGGATACTGGACTGTTACAGCTGATTTAAGGTGGGTCTAAGGTAAGACGCTCATGTCAATCAACTATGGTGGGAGCGGCCTCTGTCAGTGTGACGGCACACCGACAGGCATCTGAGAATGGCTCGATTTGAAAAAGGGGATATTATTTCTACAGATTAATTAAAAACCACTACATGGATTTTTATCATTATAGGGTAGATGTGTACATACACTGCCAACACACATTAATGTTCAAACAACATGCAAAAGTGCATCCGATGACCCCTTTAACATAAGAGAAAGACAGTCATTTCTGATTGCTGCAATAAATCGCTGTTTTTCTGCACTAAACAAGTGAATATTGCTAAGATATTTTCAGAAATAATAGACAAGATGTTATACAATAATAATTTACTGAAAAACCTAATTTTGACAAAAAAAAAAAAGACATTTAACCTATTTTTCGAATTTCCTGAAAACGTCCCAGCGTGACATCTGACAGGTTTTCCCAGATCGCATCACATATAAATTTTTCTTTTTTTTAGAAAATGACCAATCATTTCGCTGGATAAGACCCTTATTTCTCGGCTGGGAACATTTGAAGTCCTTTGAAGCTGCATTGAAACTGCAATGTGGACCTTCAACCCGTTGGCCACCACTGAAGTCCACTATATGGAGAAAAATTCTGGAATATTTTCCTTAAAAAACCTTAATTTCTTTTCGACTGAAGAAAGACATGAACATCTTGGATGACATGGGGGTGAGTAAACGATCAGGAAGTGAACTAATAGTTTAAGAGAGTTGAATGCTCTGAATCCTGGAGAGATACTTAGTTTGTAAGTGCATTCTCACCGAGACCATCTTGCCCTCCGAGGGCATGAATGCAGGCCGGTTACTGAGGCGGAGTTTGGTCTGCAGTGTGTTGAAGTTGATCTCCAGCTGACATTTCTCCTGAACTTTGGGCGGTTTGTGAAGTCGTCGGTAGTCCCGGAAATCCTCTAACTTCTGCTGCATGGCCTGCATGGTGTTCTCTGGAACGCGGTTCTCCAACCATGGGATTGTTCTGCGAATCCACTCCAGGAGCTGAAGCGAGCAAGTGACAGACAAAAAAAAAATGGGGGGAAACAAAAACGGGGGGAAAAAGAGGATAAAACACATTGGAAAAAGTTAGGAGTGGACAGAATGAAATAAAGGAGGCACAGAAAGAAAAAGAGAAAATTTTAAATATGGTATATGTTGTTTTGTTTTTTTTTATTATGAATTAGACACAAGCTTTCCATACATTTCCATACTTTTCAAACCATTCTGAGTCATTCTATATTTATTTATTTTATTTTATGTTTTTATTTATGTTATTTTATATATTTTAATTTTAATTTGTATAATTATTGTATAATTATTTTAATTATAGATTCTGCTCACAAATGGCAATTTGCTGATTAAATATTTTATAGCTGAGCATTACTAAATTTACTTTTCAGTATAAATACTTCCATGCTCTTTTAAAACGTTCTTCACTTCCATGGTTCTGCACGGTCTGGAAAGCTGTATTTTAAATGCCCTTTTTTCCATGACCTCAACAGCACTGTAGAGTTAATGTGCTAGACATTAGCTAAGTTTTAATTACTGAAACTTCTCACTGGCCCTAAATGAGCACAGGTTGAGACAACAGGAGAAGAGAGGCGGGGAGACGAGAGGAGAGAAGGATGGGAGTGAACAGGAGAGAACATGAATGAGTGTGCTCACATCACTGGCCAGTTTCTCATAGTCTTCCATCAGTTGCTCGTTCTCCTGATTGACAGCCAGGACTTTGCAGATCCGATTGGCTGCTGTCTCGGCCTGAGGGGGTAAAGGACAGAGTGAATCTGCTTCTGTTTCTGTGGAAACCACATCAGCGCCATGGCAACGCTGTTAAGGTTCTGTGTGTTTAAGTGCGTTGAGGTGCTCAAGTCCCTTTATTACCATTACCAAAAGCAATCAACCGCTTTGTCAATATCATATAGCCCTTCTGTGTGTGTTTAATTATAAATGTGTGTATTTTTGGAGGAGGGGTGGGGTGGAAGTAAGGAAGTGAGTTGCAAGTCTAAAAGCCAGAAAGGAAGAGGAGAAAACAATGATAAGCTCAGTTTAGCATTGTCAGTGACAGATTAGACAGCGACTCTCAGTTTTATGATCATCTCATGAAAGCTAATCTGAAATGTTGCTTACGCTGGCACAGAATGGTTATCAATAGTGGATTAAGAAGTTTTTTTATTAGAAAAGCGACTGTGAAAAAGCATTTTCTTTTACCATTTCTGTTGAATAGTGCAAAAGTTTAACTTTTTAATTTATAAAAATCAATGAAAACATAAACTGCACACACCATTTCAGCTTCCATTGTTCAGTTGGGAAAAAATCGATTTAATTTGTTACTAGACTAATATTAATGTCATTTTTGTAATTTGTGTTTAAAATAAATACATATATATATATATAAAAAAAACACACAGAAAATAATATTTAAATTAAGATTAAAATAAAAAAATTAACCAATCAAAAAAGAAATATTGCTTTGTACAAATAACACTGGACTGGCCATTAAAATATCAAAACTCTGTCATCATCTACTCATCCTCTTGACACTCCAAACCCAACTTTTGATAAGGATTTTTAATTTTTTTTTTTTAAAGATTTCTCTTATGCTCATCAAGGCTGCAAAATCCAGAGAAAAAACAGTAATATTGTAAAATATTATTGCAGTTAAAATAATGGTTTTCTATTTTAATATATTTTAAAATATAATTTATTCCTGTGATGCAAAGCTGAATTTTCATTAATGATTTTCATCAGGAATAAATTACATTTTAAAATATATTCACACAGAAAACAGTTATCTTACATTGAAATAATATTTCATAATATTTCACAATATTACTGATTTTTTCTGGATTTGTGATCAAATAAGTGCAGCCTTGATGAGCCTTTAACTTTAAAAAAACATTTTGTTTTGGCATTGTTTTGGTGACAGTTACAGACTCTTTTTTTTACTATATTAAAAAAAAAAAAAAAGGAAATATATATATATATTCTGTTATTATTTTTTCGTAGAAACAAAGAGTCTGTGACTGTCACCAAAACAATATAATAGTGTCTTTTCAATTAAATTTGCGAGTTTGACACCAAGTTATTTAGAAAAATCCTAATAATGCACACAACAATCGTGCATGGGTGTTGATGTGAGTGTGTCAGATGAAGTTTTTCTTAATGCAGAACTGTTTGGTGGGTTTACAGTCAGACTCATGCCTTATAAAAGTAGACAGGATCTGCGTGTACAGAGAACAAACTCCCAGCACATAGGAACTATTCATCGAGAGATGTTAGTCATCAGCTCAGAAACACTCACACCGAGTTGAGGAAACCTAGCTGGATGTGATGAATCAGCACAATCAAGTAGTAACTTTCACCGTCAGTGAGAAACATGCTTTCTCTGAATAAACTCTTACTTTCTAAAGTGAGTCTATCTGAACTGATTCAAATACATGAGTCTGTCTAAACCGATTCAGAATTATAAGTCTGTGCAAATACATTCATGCTGCATTAAAAAGTATAAGACATTATTTTGTGGTATATGCTGCTTATGATGTGGCTACTCAGGCTTTAGGCTCAGGAGCTTGTCTAAGTTTCACTGCTATGAAAATGGCTGTTGATTTTAAACTAATTTTCTGTACTAACACACAAAGAATTATAAACTAACCGCCCTAGTGGAGACTGCTGCTGAATTTTAGCTGGATGTGATCATCAACATGTATTTTAATATGTAAAAAAGTTTGATGGTTTCTATACCAGAGTCTGTGTGTGTGTACAGATGTGTGGAGAAACAGAGCTAAGTGTGTTATGTAATACTACAGCAGAGTTGCCATGGAAACAGCCAGAACTGACACAAAACCCAGGAACGAACGAAAGATCACAGCCAAACAGGAAATGAGTAAGAAATCACAATGAAGTTACTGAGGAGACAGGTTCTGACCTGTCAGTGACATCATCAAAAGAGCAGGTGCGTTCTTGACCTGAAAGTGACATCTAAGACTGACCTCACCATAAGTGTGCTTAATTGTACTAGAAGTACGTTTTTTTAAAAAACTGCACTTGCAGATAATACTTGAAATATACTTGGAATAACACGCGGTTAAGTGTTATATTCCTTCAGTTTATTACATTACATTCAGTATGCACTTAAGAATATTCTTTTTAAAGTATATTATTTCCATAGTAAGCAGAGCTGCACAATTCTGGATAAATTGAGAATCACAATTTTTTTGTTTTAAGTAGAGATCACGATTTGGGAGAACAATTTACTACAGATATAATATACTTTAAAAAGTATATTCTTAAGTGCAAACTAAGCAAAATAACGATTCTGAACTAAGAAAAATAACGTTTAATTTACTAGAGGCTGTGACAAAATATTAATTGTTGCAGTCTATCCAAAAATGTTTAACTTTAATGAATTATTTTAAAAAAATGATTGAATGAATGATTCAATGACTCGCTCATAAATATGTCACTTGTTACATTACTGAATGAATCAGCATTTTTAAACAAATGTCTTGAATGAATGACTCAATGACAAATATATTTTTAACAGTCACTTGTCGCCCCCTAGTGGCAAAACACAAATAATCAACAAACTTTATTTGAAGCGCCAATTTGAAGTGTCAATTACTTTAAAAAGATGATTTGCTCTATTTTGATCGCTACTAGGACTGTCAAGATTCCTCAGTTCAATTTGAGTAGTTACTCGATTTTAAAAAATCCTCAATTGCATTTTGCCCATCAATATCTTTCCCAATATTCAGAGGTGGACAGTAGTAAAGTATTTTTACTTTACTCAAGTAAATTTAAAAACTATATGTACTTTAAGAGAGTGTTTTTCTCTGGAAAACTTTTACTTTACTACATTCCAAAGCTTTACTACATTGTCGTACTTTTTACTGCACTACATTTCAAAAATAAAAGTTGTTTTTTTACCTTTAATACTTAAGAACATTAAAAATGTAGTACTTGTACTCAAGTAAATCTTTGAATTACTTTTACTTTTACTTTAGTAAAAGTAAGAAAGTACTAGATTTCTAATGTAATTAAGTATTAAATGATATTTAATATAAAACGTAGTGCAATAAAAAGTACAATATTATGCTTTGGAATGTTGTGAAGTAAATTTTTCTAAAGAAAAACTCTGATAAAATATAGACACTTGAAAAGTACTTTTAAAGCAGAGTAAAAATAATTCACTAATGTCCAACTCTGTGAATATTTTAACTGTTCATCACAATTTCACAATAAAAGTTCAAACCCCCACTCTGGGTTACAGTGGCTGCAGTATTTTCAATATTTGAAATTAACAAAGCCAATATTAAACAATGATTAGATCGTGCAGTAAAGTGTAAAAACAATCGTCAGACTGTTGGAACCCTCTGCAGTCATGTTATAATGCATTATGTATGTTAACTCTATTGTTTGTAATACATTATTTTAACAGCTTTGTTTAATAAAACTATATGATTACTTGCTTTTGATACTTAATTTGAACTAATTATTTTTGCATTGTTGCTATAATATATGTATTTTAAGTCATTTTAAAGGCTATTGTTCACTTATGTCTATTTTTATTACTACAAAAAATAATTAGAATTTTCCAATTACTCGATTAATCGTCAGAATAATCGACCAATACCAAAATAATCATAAGTGACAGCCCTAATCGGTACCATAGACATCAGTGTTTATATCTGAACTATAAACTTTTATCCCAGTCATTTAGAAATAAGACCATATGGGAGTTTGAATCAAGATTGCTATCTTTTAACGATTAATCATGCGACTCGTAAATACTCATTATAAAACTACGCCAAAATTTTTCCTTCTTTTTTTAAAAAGAAAGTCAGGTTAATGAAGAACACATCTCACATCTCTTATATTTTCTCTCTGGCACTGCTATTAGGGGTTCTGATTAAGCAGAGAACTGATTGGCTGTCTGGGTTTGTGATGTGGAATCTAGTGTCCTGATTGGCTGATGTCGGTCTGCGCTCACCTTCTGTTTGCCTGAGAAGGCGTGGTAGTAACATGACACATACGTCATGATGGCCTTTTCATCGGGACGCAACGTACTAACGATATCTGCCCAGGGAAAGAGGGAGCGGGAACAGAGAGAGAAAAGGAGGTGGAGAGGAAGGGAGAGAAAAAAAGCACAGAGTAAAAGACTGCATAGACACAAAGGCAAACGGGGCACAGTTCTACAGAAACGATACAAGGCATGAAGAGGTCTCCAGGAAGTCTCATTGATGCCAGGAATGTTTGAGTATTTTTTAGGAGACTTGAATGGAAACACACTCATGCCTTCATCTTAAGACTTCATTTCCTTCATGCAACAGGTGGAAAGACTCATGCAACTGTAGGAGGAGCATGAGCCCTGAGGGGCGGAGCTTAGCACTGCAAAGAGTCAGAGAGAGGCAGACTGTTAGGAGAGTAGTCACGATAACGGGAAACCACGACAACCAGTAATCACTGTTACTGGCGATCACAAAACCCAGTGAGGGGAGGGACGTATTGGGTGAGTGTAGAAGTTCATGACATTGGGAGGGGTGCCCTGCGATACCTTCTGCGCCCCAGAGAAGGCATGGTAGAAGCTAGAAACGTAGGTCATGATGGCCTTCTCATCGGGACGGGCCGTACCAACAATATCTGCAGAGAAAGAAGGGGGTGATATTAAAGTATAGAGAATAAATTAATAATCAGAGCACATCACACACACTTCAGAGGCCCATCTTAGGTGACTTCCTGTGTAAGGAAAGAGTTATTAATGTGAATGGATATGACTAACTATAATCAACCTAAAATTATACTAATCCACAACATGTTTAAACAAGTTTTGACTTTCCTGAAGGAAATACTTTGAGCAACAAAAGAACAGTGTTAAAGTTTTAGTTAAGTTGAGGTTTTTGTGTAAATGAAATGTTCAAGTATAGCCACTTGATACTTTTCCGCTTTTGTGATTAATCAAATGTTCAGATGCAAATTATGCTGGTTTAAATGTCACCAGAGCAATATTATCTAGCTTGTGGAGACATATTATAGCTGTGTTGTTTTCAGCTTTCATAACAATTAAAAATGTAATTAAATTAAAAAATATATATATTTTGATATTTCAGTGAACATGATACATCACAATTAGGGACCTATGAAATCCGTTTTAATTTTTTCCCAAGTTCTGTTTTATTTTCTTTCCAAATTTCTTTTTTTTCTATTTTAATTTTTCTAGACTCTTAATGGCTAAATTACATCATCTAATTATTTGATGTATGAAACTTACAATATTTAACAGCAAATTATTAAAAGTTTAAATTAAATTAAATTTTAAGGCCCTATGAAATAAATATTAATTCTTTTGTTTCATTAAATTTTAATATTTAAAAACACACACACACACACACATATATACATATAAATATTCCCTTATAAATAACATTTTAACAATAATTCTGGTGGTAGTAGTAGTGGCTTTATGCTTAAACAGAAAGTTGCAATAACAAAAAGACAGTTCAGTAGGCAAACAGATGCACGAACGAAGACCTATCTCAATCTCATCACGCAAATATTATGAAAACATCATTGCTGTCTCGCACGGTAAACATTCTGTCAATGTAAATCAATGAAAGATATTATAACTTTAATCCTAAATTTGTCATAAAAAAGGTTAACAAAAGCTATAAACAGACAGCATACCTAAGAATGAAATTATCTGTAAAATTAAGTTTAAAAGCAGACTATGTCAAGTGGTTTAGGCTGAATTCACTGTAGAAGCTTAAAGGAGAAGTCCTCTTCCAGAACAAAGAATTACAGATAATTTACTCACCCCCTTGTCACCCAAGATCTTCATGTCTCTCTTTCTTCAGTTGTAAAGAAATTATGTTTTTTTGAGGAAAACATTTCTGGAATTTTCTCCATATAGTGGACTTCTATGATGCCCCGAGTGTGAACTTCCAAAATGTAGTTTAAATGCAGCTTCAAATGATCCCAAATGCAGTTGTAAACAATCCCAGCCAGGGAAGGATCTTATCTAGCGAAACGATCGGTTATTTTCATAAAAATAATACAATTTATATATTTTTTAGTGTCAAACACTCATCTTGTCTTGCTCTACCTGAATTCTGTTTTTTTCAGGTTCATGACAGTTAGGGTATGTCAAAAAACTCCCATCTCATGTTCTCCCTCAACTTCAAAATCATTCTATATCGCTGTTTTAACTTTTTTGTTAAGGGTGTTTGATCTTCTTTGCATGTTCACTTTGCATAGACTGGGTCGGTACTTCTGCAGCGATGTAGGATGATTTTGAAATGATTTTTGAAATTGAGGGAGAAAATACGATTGGAGTTTTTTGACATACCCTAACTGTCTTGAGCCAGAATACACAGAATTCAGACAGAGCAAGACAAGATGAGCGTTTCAGATTAAAAAGTATTTAAATAGTATTTTTTAAATGAAAATAACCGATCATTTTGCTAGATAAGACCCTTCTTCCTCAGCTGGGATCATTCACAACCGCATCTGGGATCGCTTGAAGCCGCATTTAAACTGCATTTTGGAAGTTCAAACTCGGGGCACCATAGCAGTCCATTACATGTTTTCCTCAAAAAACATAATTATTTTACGACTGAAGAAAGAAAGACATGAACAAGGGGGTGAGTACATTATCTGTACATTTTTGTTCTGGAAGTGGAGTTCTCCTTTAATACTTAAGATTTAAAAATGTTTGAGGAACATCAATCCATTGCAACACTGCAACAATCACATCATTGAACACCACAGTCTATTATCCTGCAAATCCTTTCGAACAGGCTATGTTAAGGAAGCATCCACAATCACGCCTGCAGTAATGGGGTGAAATTCAACCTACACACATACCTGCGGTCCTCCTACAGCTCTATATTTAGACAGAGGTCTAACCTAGTTTCACAGTGAAGTGGAACGAAAAGAAACCTGTCCTCTACATGTCTCACCTTCTGCATCCAGCATCTTAGGGATGTCCAGGTACTTCTCAGCGACGTCAAAGGCGGTGTTCAGATTAGTCATTGGGTCATCCTGAGTGAGATAAAAGCATGGGTCATGGTCTTTCATAAAGCTGGTCTCTATATATGCTCAGAGGTTCTGGTAGTGCCTCACCTTGCGCAGTTTACCATAATCAATGAGCTCTGGACGATGTCTGTGAATGAGTGCACAGAAGCCCAATCCATCCTTCCAACTGACAGGGAGAGAGACAGAAAGAGAAATGTGATATATGATGCTGTAGCTCAGCATTCAGTTGCAGTATCTCTGTCAGTCTTACTCTTTTCCCATCATTCACTCTGTTTCTCTCTAATGCTCAATTCCTGTTGGCTCACCTGATGTGGAAATTTTGGATGTTGACGTTTTTGTAGGGAGCTGTTTTCCTCTGGCACCACAGCAGCAGGCCTTCTTTAGCTGAGGTCTCTGCGCACACACACACACACACACACACACACACACACACACACACACACTTGTATCAAATGGAATCTCAGGAGTGGAAAGATAACCTTGTAATTCAAATGACTCACACATTCCTGACATTACATTTGTATTAAACCATGAAGATGTAGAAATCCAAAAGAGCAGAACTGCATTTAACAAAACCAAGCTAATTTAGTCAGTCATTCTGTTCACTCTCATGTTATTTGATACACACAAATGAACTGCCTACTGCCTTTTTTCTTCAAGATCTAATGCACCACTTACAGTATAAACTAAGAAGTGTGTGTGTGTGTGTGTGTGATATTTATATATACCCTCCACTGAGATGTCCTGGATGGCGAAGCGGAGGATAATGGTCCAGATCATCCCCAGAGTCATCTTAGCGTTCCCATCAACAATCTCTGAGCAGAACAAACACACACACATCAGCATCACATTTACTGTAATAGCTTAACAATGAGATCATTTTACAAACTAAACCCATAAAAGAATCACAAAGCAGCTTATATAATTCAGATAATTCTGCATTAACAAGTAATTAGACTTGTACTTACTTACAAATATAATAAACATACAGACAGCTTTCCATTTAAATAATGCTATATAAAATATTTCTAGAAATATATATCATATACATAATTATTTATATATAATTTTTACATTTCTTTCCATAATTTCACTTTATTACAGTAATGACAACTTGTGAAAAAAAATGCTCTATTGTCATAAAAAAATAATGGCACTCGCAAAAAAAAAAAAAAAAAAAATCCTACAAACAGTGTTGGGGTAATGCATTACAAGTAATGCGAGTTACATAATCAGATTACTTTTTCAAGTAACTAATAAAGTAACACATCACTTTTAAGTAAGTAACGCCAGTTACTTTGCTTTCCCATTTATTCACTGACACCTCTCCAGCCACCATATTAAAAGAAACTGAGGCACTTACTTCAGCCTGAGGCTTATTTAATTCACTTTTGGTGTGAAACTGCCTTTACAGTTGCCAAAAATATAACTTTATGCTTATTTGTTATTAAAAAGTAATAAGCAGATGGCAAAACGTAACATAATGGATGGCTTTCCATAAAAAGTAATGGAGTAACACAGTTAGTTACTTTATAATGGAGTAACATAATATTGTAATGCATTACTTTTAAAAGTAACTTTCCCCAACACTGCCTACAAATATTATCCACTTAATTTAAATAATTATTACTCATTTTTCCTTTTGATTTTCTGCTTGTTTTACTACTGTGAAAATTCCTCTGGCATCCCTCCACTATCCCAAATACACATTTATTTTCATTAATTTCAATTATATCTTAAATATAATTCATCGTTTATTATATAAGACCAGTGTTGGGGAAAGTTACTTCTAAAAGTAATGCATTACAATATTACGTGCGTTTCTTACTTACTTTTTATGCAAAGTAATCCATTATGTTATTTTTGCATTACTTTTTGTCAACTGAGCTGAGCTTGCCCAATAATTTTTAATAGCAAAAAGGTATATTTTTGGCAACTGTAAAGGCCATTTTACACCAAAAGTGAAATAAATAAGCTTCAGGCTGAAGTAATGGTGCATTTACATGGGGTGTCAAACTTGCAACTTTTCAAGCGCAAATGCAGACGTCAGCCAATCAGACCACCTTGTGCAAATACCCTAGCACAGGCGCTAGCCAATCGCGTTCATTCAACTCCAGAAAAGTAAAGTGATTGGCTGTTGTTACTAAGATGGTCACGTCAGCAACAAGTTTCAGACACGCCCTTCGTCAAGCGTTAATGCTGACGCCCCGTGTGAGTGCACCGTAACTGCCTCAATTTCTCTCAATATAAAATGTAAAATAAAAGTAACTGGCGTTACTTATTTGAAAAATTAACTCAGGTATTTTGTTGTAAATTTAGAAGTAATGCATTACTAGTTACTTTAAAAAGTAATCTGATTACATAACTCGCATCACTTGCATGTTGTGGGCGTTAGTGAGTGTTTAGAATGTTTTTTGAGTTTAAAGTGCAGAAGAATAGCTTTAGATTTAACTAAACTATCTAAACTTTTGTTATACTTTTAAAACAAAACTGCTGAACATGTGTCCAAAAGGTCTTTTTTGGAGACATTCTCAAATGGTTTATAAAGGCCAATTATTAAAAAGTGTCTGTATTCAATTCTAAATAAGCCAAAAGTATTACTTTTAAACACAGATGAGCATGGGAAGTCCCATTTGAATATCTAAGTAAACAGGCATGTTTCCTCTCCCTCTTCTTAGGCTAATCTCATAATACACTCCTTACACATCCCAATATGCGTGTGTAAGTGCATCCTGACTCTGCCAGACAATCACACACACACACACACACACACACTGGTAACAGTATGTGACCAAGGCAAAGGCTTTGGTAGATGGCTAATCTGTCTGGAATGCTGCTCTGGATTATATACAGAGAGAAAGAGAGCAACTAACATGAAACACATACACACACACACTGTAGATCTAATACATGTCAGGTATAAACTGCATGTCTAACCTATTTAACTGTATGGAATGGGGAGGGGCTTCATATGACATGAGATACAAGCACATATCACATGCAGACAGAGCGTCTGATCTGAAGTCATTGATTCCACATGCTCAAACGCTGAACTCATGACCCTGGAAGCCTGCAGGATATAGGTCACTGCTGAAGGGGGGGGTTACCTACCCTCTGCTCCAATAGAAACCAGTTTGACTCCTTTGCTGGCAATGAAGTCCAGAGCTTTATTCACATTGGAGATCTTGTGGACTCTCATTTTTCCTCTTTCTGGTTTGGCCAAGCGTTCTCCTATAGAGAAAGACATATTACATAACACTACATCACATACAACACTCTGTCCTCAGGTGACTTAAACATGTACACATGTAATATTTTTGTCACATATTTATTCCTAATAGTTATCAACTAGCTTGTAGTACGCAAGTTCTAGTTTGAGAAAAAAAGTCATTTATTAAAAAAATATTTAATTACTATTTTTATTTTTTGCAAAATTGTATGAATAAAAAGGCGGCAGAGTTTCCCAATTCAGTTTAGATCCACAAGCTCTTGATTCAGTTAAATTTGATTTATTTTTCATTCTTTTAATGATATTTTAGTTATAATGTCTATTTTGCTTACATATTGTCACAGCCGGCGGGTGGTGTGCCCTTGACAGCCACTAGAGGGCACGCTTCTGGATCGTTGTTTTGTTCTGGACTTCAGTTCCCATCACCCCTTGCACTGATTATGGTTCCATTACCCCCAGCTGTTGATCATTTTCCTATTAGCTCACTGTGATATATACCATGCTTGCCTAGTCTTTTGTTGCTGCAGTATTACTCCTGTTTCTTAGTGTTTATGGATTACTTCTTGCCAGTGTTTTTCTCTGTTTTTTTGATCTTGGTTTTGGGACTAATTAAACTGCATTTGGATCTTCTTTGCTTTACCGAGTTTTTCATGACGGATCGTGACACATATGAAAGAAATTCTAAATTATGCACTTTGTGTAACTAATTTTCATATCATTAAAGAAGATACAAGCTTTCAAATGTAGAGAGGTGGAATGGGTTCTATACTTTTAGGAATGGGTTCAAGGTGGGAGTGTGGTTAGAGGTCACTGACCTGAAATGACCTCTAGGAGCAGCATGAGTTTGAGTCCGTCTCTAAAATCCTCTTCAATGTTTTCGATCTGCGTCCCTGCCTTTCGTAGATGAGAATTGCACCATGCAGTAAATGTCTGAAAAAGAGTGATTCATAAGTTTAGAAGAGAAATAAAACCACAGCACAAATTTGAATGCAACAAATGCCTGGAATGTGCAAATAAGACTTGGCAGAAAACTTTAAAAAAGATCTAATAGGTTCACAAATTCCACACCGAAATATGCAACTCAAATTGTTGAAGGGATAGTTCACCAAAAATGAAAATTCTGTCGTTAACTACTCACCCTCAAGTCATTCCAAACCAATGAGACCTTTGTTCTTCTTAGGAACACAAATTAAGATATTTTTGATCATATTCAACAGCTTTCTGACCCTGCATAGACAACAACACAACTACCACATTCAAGGCCAAGAAAGGTAGTAAGGACATTGTTAAAATAGTGCATGTGACATTGTGGTTCAACCTTAAATTCTCCCTAATGAATGCAAGAGAAGAAATTGTTGAAAAAAGTCATTTGTGTTTTCTTTGTGCACAAAAAGTATTCTCATAGCTTCATAACATTAAGGTTGAACCACTGATGTCACATGGACTATTTTAATGATGTCCTTACCACCTTTTGGGACCTTGAACGTGGTAGTTGCATTGCTGCTTATGCAGGGTCAGAAAGCTCTCAGATTTCATCAAAAATATCTTAATTTGTTTCCAAATATGATTAAGGTCTTACGGGTTTGGAAAGACATGAGGGTGAGTAATTAATGACAGAATTTTCATTTTTGGGTGAACTATTCCTTTAGGATAAGACTGAAATGATGAGTAACATTGTTGAAAATAAATGCAACCATTTCTAATGTTGGGATCATTCAGAAGGATTTGCAGAGCTGCAGGTGCTACACAAAGCCTGAACCAGCGCACAAAGATTACAATACTTTTAAAATATCAAAGAAAATTTTATTTCCTCATGATATGACCAATTTAACTAGTTTTATTTATTTCATACACCTGCGCTATACAAGCGCTTGAATACTTTGGTAATTCTGTATTCATCCACAACCATGCCTGATTGTGACAGTAAAAGAGAGAGAGAGAGAGAGAGAGAGAGAGAGAGAGAGAGAGAGAGGGAGAGAGTAGGGGAGGGTAAGCGCTCTACAGGGGTTGTCATGGCAGCGCTGAGTATCTGTGGCTTCAGGATTCTTCGGTATGTTAGTGAGCTGATGAGAAACAGCTGTGGAGCAGAACAGAAGCTAAACACACTCACACTCTAATACGATTGATATGCCACTTAACGGAATCACAGACACTTCAGTTTATGTACGTAAAAGCAGCAGTTTTTTCCAACTTTGTGAGGCGAGGAGAAATTTCTAGATGTGGGCATGAGGAGACACAGGACAGCTACATGATGGGATACAGCGGGTCCCCACGGGTGGGCTGGGGTGTGCAGTTTAATGATGGATTATGGGTAATAGAGCGCAGGTCAGGTGAGAAACATTGTGGAATTTGGCAGCCACTAAAAGGAAATGCCATAACATGGGAATAAATTGAAGTAAATGTGAGTCAAGCAGAAGGATTATAATGAATTCATTCAAGAGGAAGTGCAGACGCTGGTCGGCAAGCACACACACGAGAGCCACGACTGCTGTTGCAATACAGTAATGCAAATCAAAATGTGAAAGAACAAAAGCTACACACTTTTTTACACAATTAATACTACACACTTGAACATGAAGACAAACTCTAACACAGCTAGAGGGATACAATAAACGCTCAAAATAGTACAAGCTACCAAAAGTTTCTGCAAAAAATGTGACAAAACTAGATATGCCCTGTTGAAAAAAACAGCATATGCTGGTTAGATACGCTAACAGTCAAAAGGCATTTTTGAAGGCGTCTTCTGCTCACCAAGCCTGCATTTATTTGACCCAAAGAACAGCAAAGACTACTTAAAATAACTGTTTTCTGTTTGAAAATATTTTAAAATGTAATTTATTCCTGTGATCAAAGCTCAATTTTTAGCATCATTACTCCAGTCTTCCGTTTCACATGATCCTTCAGAAATCATTCTAATATGCTGATTTGATGTTCAAGAAACATTTTTATTATTATTATCAATATTTAAATGTTACTCTGTTTTTCAGGATTGTCTGATGAATAGAAAGCTCCAATTATCAGCATTTATCTGAAATAAAAAGCTTTTGTAGTATTATACACTATATCATTCAAAAGCTGGGAGTCAGTATAATTTTAGATTATAGAAATGAATACTTCTATTTAGCAAGGATGCTTTAAATTGATCAAAAGTGGTGATAAAGGCATTTATAATGTTACAAAAGATTTCTATTTTACATAAATGCCGTTCTTCTGAACTTTCTATTCATCAAAGAAACCTGAAAAAATTCTACTCAGCTGTTTTCAACATAATAATAATGAATGTATTTAAGCAGCAAATCAGAATATAAGAATGATTTCTGAAGAATCATGTGACGCTGAAGAATCACAAGAATAAATTACATTTAAAATATATTCAAATAGAAAACAGTTATCTTAAATAGTAAAGATATTATATGTTTTTGCTGTACTTCGAATCAAATAAATGCAGGCTTGGTGAGCAGAAGAGACTTCTTTAAAAAAACATTAAAAATCTTACTGTTCAAAAACTTTTGACTGGTAGTGTATGTTTTGAAGTATGGTAGCTGGTTAGAGCTGGTTATAAGCTGGTCCTGAGCAGGAGCCATAACCAGCTCAGGACTAACTAAGGACCAGCTTAAACCATCTCAAACCAGCTGCCATGCTTCAAAACATATTTAACCGGCATATGCTGTTTTTTTACAACAGGGTCTTTTAGTAAAAATCACAGAATGTGCTCACTGTAGCATGTCATGCTTTTAGTTGAGAGATGTGCAAAACAACATGTTTTTAACTAGCTGCTGGGCTGCCTAATCGACTATTCAACTAATAGTTTTTAAAGAAGTCCTGTGTAATTAAACTGACTGGTTTTCTTAGGGGGGCGTTTACATAAGACATGTTCTTCTGTTCAAGAAGAGTTCAACAGACCGCTGATTTTAATAAAAGGATGAATTTAAAGACCCTTTTTCAAGAGGGTTTTACCATGCAAACATCAAACAACACAGGATGCTGTTTGCATGCTAATTATTAAATGCTAACATTTCAAATCTAATATATATATATATATAGAGAGAGAGAGAGAGAGAGCAGCATTTATTTGATCAAAAATACAGAAAAACAGTAATATTGTGAATTATTAATACTATTTAAAAATAACTGTTTTATATTTTCATATATTTTAAACTGTAATTTATTCCTGTGATGGCAAAGCAGCCATTATTTCAGTCTTCAGCATCAAATGACCCTTCAGAAATAATTCTAAAATGCTAATTTGGTGCTCAAGAAACATTTCTTACTATCCATATTGAAAAGTTTTTGTTGCTTTATATTTTTGTGGAAACTCTTCTTTTTTGTCTGAAATCTGTCATGAGAAAGTTAAAAATAGAACAGCATTTACTGTCACTTTTAATCAATTTAATGGGTCCTTGCTGAATAAAAATAGCAATTTGCAAAATACACTAAGCATGCAATCAACAAATTACAAAAGTCTAAGGTACAAAAATGCACAAAACAAAAAGACACATTCACACACGCACATATAAGCTATGCACAGGCATGCAAATGTATACTCACATATACAAATGCATGTAAATATAGTCACACAGGCAGCAGATCTCTGCTCACTCAGCAGGAATGCTGCTAGATTTCCTCACACCTACACCACAAATATTTCTTCATTATAGATCTTTTTTAACCCTCTGTTTCACTCCTTCTCTTTCCTTCTTTTCACGCTCTCTCTCTCTTCCTCGCTCTGGTGTGAAATACAGCACGGCTCAGCTCGTCGTCGTAGGGTTGCCATAGCAACTACGAATGCCAAAAAACCTACAAACAATCAGGCGGTCCGAGACACACACATACACACAAACAAACTCCCCCATAAGCCAAAGCAAATGACCTGTTTATTTACAGCTATTGTGAAAACTGTTTTTATAGAACATCTCTCAAATACATACAGCAGCCCCAAAAAAAGTATGTGGGCACTCAGAAATCTTAAAATATCAGTGCAAAAAGGCAAGTGCACCACAGTCTGAAGAGAGACATTTTATAGAATTACACGCCTTTAAAAAAAGTATAAATGATCAATCAGAAGATAGTTGATAGTAGAAGATAAGGCATGTAGTAGATTGTGTTTCCAGAACAGTTTTGATCATACAGATCACTTAGAGGCCTTTGAAATTTGCATATCAAATATGATAGAGGTAATAGTAAACCCAAAATGGAAAAATTACGTTTAGATTATCTTTGCTGCCATTTAACACTCCCTTAAAGGGATAGTCACCCAAAAATGAAAATTACCTCATGATTTACTCACCCTCAAACCATCTGAGGTGAATATGACTTTCTTCTTTTAGACGAATACAATCAGAATTATGGTAATAAATGTCCTGCCTCTTATAATGGCAGTGAATGGCTGTTGAGATTTTGAAGTTCAACAAAGTGCATACATCCATCATAAAAATTGCTCCACATGGCTCCGGGGGGTTAATAAAGGTCTTCTAAGTGAATTTATGCTTCTATATAAGAAAAATATCCATATTTAAAACTTTATAAACTTTAATCTCTAGCTTTTGCTAACTGTCGTACATTTGTTCATAAGAGATGAAGAGGTCGCAGGATTTCAATATAAACCAAGAGGACACTAGGGGTGTGCGATATTGACAAAAAAAATAATATCTCGATATTTTCTGGGATTTTATCGATAACGATAATTAGACAATATTTTGCTGTGTGTGTTCTTGTGCTTAAGGACTACTGTGCTGACTTTTAAAGTTTTTGATAATCTTCATATTCTGTGTGGTCAGTTCACAGCAGTGATAGAAATTATTCTTTTCCAATAATCTTAAATTGATTCTTACCTCTTATGGCCTTTTTTACCTTTAGAAAGCCAATTTTTCGAAAAGTGTGCATCATCTTTTGAGTCAAATTCTTATATTTAATCAGTCAATTATAATAAAAATACATTTCAAGGCTGTTAGCAAACAAGTTAAATCAGTATCAACAAAATTAATCTTTGCAGAAGTTGCATATGAAGTGGCATTTAGATGTATTTACACGTTATTGCAGCTTACAGCAACATGGAATGCTTTAACCTGCAGTTACAAATGCATACATAAATTTTTTTTTTTGATATTTTAAACATTAAAACATTATATACTGATATTTGAGATTATTTTAAAACTGAAAAGATACTTTGAATGTGAAATTAAAACTGCCAGTAGGTGGCAGCAAGTCCCTGTTAATAAGTGAGTCATTGTGATTGAACCGAATCATTTAACAATTGATTAATTCAGGAACGAAACACCGTCATGTTGCTCAGAGATGCAAAACAGTACTGTGGCTGTGTTTGGAATGATATTTGTTGGCGAAATTGGGCAAAAATAGGAAATATGCTATCTAAAACGTAAGTCTTGTTTATTGAACTTGTATAAAATCAATATCACATTTGTAGTCATGCTGATTTTTGAAGAAAAGGCATTCTTCGTGTGATATTGATTAACTACATTAAATTATATATACATTTTCTGCCCCAATATCTTTAATTATGTAATCATTCTAAATGCATTTAATAAACTGAATCATGCAGTGAAAGAACGCACTCTAAATGCGTATTTACTAAACTTCATCACGTAATGTAACATTATGTATGCACTCTGTAGGTGTGTTTTGTTTGCTTTTTGCAATAAACACGATAATGTCAAATAGCACATTGTTAAAAGAACAATGACAATATTATCGCAGACGGTATATATCGCACACCCCTAGAGGAGACTTGTTTTCCTTTGATGTGAACAAAAATTGGTTCTCTCGAAACTAGCATATTCTCACCAGAGCTTACACTACGCCTACATCCTACATCATCCACTGGAATGCCATGAACATGAAGATGCCATGAAGCTAGAGATTACAGTTTATAAAGTTGTAAATATGGATATTTTTCTTACACAGACACATCAGTTCTCTTCAGAAAACCTTTATTAACCCTCCGGAGCACTTTTTATGATGGATGGATGCACTTTATTTTGCTTCAAAATCTCAACACCCATTCACTACCATTATAAAGCTCGGAAGAGCCAGGACATTTATTAATATAACTCTGATTGTATTCGTCTGAAAGAAGAAAGTCATATACATCTAGAATGGCTTGAGGGTTAATAAATCATGAGGTAATTTTCATTTTTGGGTGAACTATCCCTTTAAAAAGTTAATTTTCAAAAACACTAATAATCTATTATCAGGTGTTCAATGTAATCCTTAATAGATTTAAATATCCAATCTGATACAGTACATTATAATTTTGTAATGCCTACATTCACAAACAGTATTTAAAAGAAAAAAAAATGATTTTAAATTTTAGTTTTATTCATACACAATAGTATAGAACTAATATTTTTTATTACCATTATTTAAATATTTACCAATTATTTCCATGTTATGGAAGATAATAAATGCTAGGCTTTTCATATCAGACAGAATTTTAATATCAGCACATCCCTAATCTAATGCAATGACATTCATACATTGTTTTAAATGTGTCTCAATGCACTCAGTGTGAGAGCCAGAAAAAAACATCAAAAATGAAGCCTCTGAACACACAAATGTCTGTGCAGCTCCGCCTACTCAGGTGTGCAACAGGTGTAACAGCTGTCACCTATTTAAACAAAAATGCTGACCGCATACATACACAGACAATGACATCATTCCCTTTCAGTGGATGAAATGCCTGTCTGTCTCTTCATTGGTTTATCTTTCACATTAGTGGTGTTTGCTAAGGCAAACATAATTGCTTTGAACTAAACCCTATCCCTGAGTATTAGCCTAAACTTAAGCATATAAATCTAGTTTTTTTTCCATCTGTTTCTCTCTTACCCTATCTGTCTGTTAGTGGGCTGTTTGTTGGTGTCTGCTGGCTGTCTCCACCAGACAGGAAGTGCTGATCAGCCCCTGAGACTCACGGCCCACTGTCTCGGTTCCACACGCATTCCACATTATCCATCCCCCCCACACACACACTACACCCTCCTAAGGTGAGGCTGTCTCTTATTTTCACGTTTCCAGACACAGAGTTTAATGGCTCATTAATAATCTTATCAACAACACCAGCGGCTTCACTTAGAGCTAAACGCTGACTCACTCGGATCGCTGCTTTCACGTTAATTAAAGTTAAAACACACACAGTGTATGTGCACACATTTCCTCACTGCGGCATGTTACAGCTCCCGGCGATGTTGCATTATCTTTACTAGGAACAATAAGGCTTGGTTCTGTGTAAGTCTGTCGGACAGATACAAGGAACAAAGTGCTCATTTGGAGCACATCATCAGGTTAGGAGCGGCATGTGATGATTTGCATGACTTTCACTAAGATAAAAAAAAAGGGTCTGACTTGACATATTTGACTTTGCAAACTGCAGAGACGAAGGAGGATCAAACACAGTCAATAAAAGAAACTTTTTAAGAACGCACACACATATACACGCATCAAAAAACTGCATCCCGCAGCATCTCGGTCTGGCTCGAGCACACACGCAGTCTCAGTAAATGAGGTGGCAGCATTTTCTACACTATTGTAGAGCTATTCAAGCTGTTCTTTCACTGGCTGAAAGAGCACAGTGAGGGATAAAGCACCTCATCTCATCCTGACATTAAAGTCCAGGGCAGGAAATGGCATGAGATGCGTCATGCACGTCATTCTGGTGGCGACAGCTGTCGTTCACAGACATGCTGGGGTATGATGTCATGAAATAATGACACATTATCTCATGAATAGTAAATACGTATGCATGAATTAAACACAGTCTTGCTGTTTCGAATGAAATCATGAGACAAACTTAATTTGAGCATTGCATTAATCTTCCACTGTCTGCACTAGGATTTGGTTCAATCTGCTCTAATACATTTTTTAATAAAACACAATTGCATTTGTACATCAGTGGATGAATATTAGGAGTGGTGAGACATAGCAAGCTGTAGAAAAGCAATAAACTTTAGACTGTGTCGGGGAGCTGTGGGGCTGTAACCACCATAGACATGAAATAAGACAAGTCCACAGCAATAATCAGATATGGCCAAAAGTTAATATAATATTAGGCATACAACTAAATTGAATGTGTGCATAGTGTGAATGATTTTAAAGGGATAGACAGTTCACCCAAAAAGAAAATTGTCATCATATACATTGACTAAACACAAAAGAAAATATTTTGAACAATGTAGGTAACCAAACAGTTGCTGGTCTCCATTGACTTCATAGTACGGAAAAAAAAAATGGGAACCAGACACTGTTTAGTTACCTGCTTTCTTCAAAATATCTTTTTTGTGTTCACAAGAAAAAGGAAACGCATACAGGTTTGGAACAACTTGTGTGTGAGTAAATGATAACAGAATTTACATTCTGGATGAACTATCCCTTTAACATGTGAACGTGTCACTTTCAGTCAGGTGTTTTAACTTTGTGGTGTATATTAAAGGCACAATATGTAAGATATTTTAATTAAAATACCTAAAAACCACAAGAACAGTGTTATATATTTTGCTGACTTGTACTTGCGTGTACTTTCATTATCCCAAATGTTTCCAAGAATGTTTAAATTCAGAGAAATAAGCAGTTTTAACTAGTGTAACAGACCGTGTCATTGCGTCGCCTCCTAATGACGTCATAAACCCTCGATTTTCCAGTTTTATTTTATAGAAAACATGGAAACCCCAATGACACTTTAATATGTTATGCTTTTTATCAGATGGGTGACGAACATACAGAGTATAGCATTATAACAGAACTTTCAACACACTCAAATGTATCTAGTATGAGGAAACAGCGGGGTTTTACCTCACGTACGCATGACTGGAAGGAGCAGAAGCGGTCGACTGTGGCATAATAAAAGCTCTGCTGCTTTCGAGCCGTGTATCGCGCTCATCCTTCATTAGCAATCGCTCCAGCATCCTCGTTTCACTACCACAACTTTCAGCCCACCCTGCTTCATACTACAGTGACCTTAATGAGTCTTTAAAACATTAGCTCATCCCTAAACATGATTTCTGCCCGAGTCCCGACGGATTGCATCAGCTGTGGGGATGAAGACTACAACTCCCATGATTCCACACTCACAGCGTCATCAAACTACGCCTTTGGTTCTTCCTTTGTTTTGAATATGCGCCCTCTAGCGGCAAAAACATTGAATTCTCGATATATAATTTCTTTCTTTCTCTTTTCTTCCTTTAATTCTTGAAAAACCAGCCCAATTGGTTTGGTTGCCTCAATGTTCAAGACATGGTTATAAGCCTGAGAAAGCTGTGACACGGTCACTGATGGTTTCTACAACTGATAACGATCGTACTGAATGCACAGCATTAAAAATAACAAATACTAATACAGTATCATCACTCAATGCAATACTGGCTAGGCTAGAGTTTTGCTTAAGAACCAAAATTTGCTTTCAAAACAGTAGTTCAAAAAAAATAAAAAATCAAGCATGCAATGACGCCTAAGGAAATCACGTGTTATATGCAGGCCTACACGGCATCTGTGCCTGCAGGACTCCACGTAATTGAATCAGATGCCATTCACAAAGTTTTACACATACCCTGCAGCTTGCGTGTTGGTTAATTAGATATTTTGGATATTTTAGATATTTTAGATAACTGGATTATGCTTTTTGCTACCATTAAGAGTATAGTACTCACACCGTTTCGCGGAATGCTGCAGATTTTTCCTAGAAATCAGCAAAGAAACATGAGGAAAAAAGTTGTTGATATAGAGATGGAATGTGTATGTCTTTATCTCAACAAGGAATTACAGATTCTCCTTAGATCTGAGATCTCCAACAGATTTCAGAGAACTCACCTCAGACCAGCTTAAAAACAGCTACTGCATCCCATTGGGATACTCGACTTACCCCTCTAACAGAGGTAGAGAGAAAGAGAACAAGTGAGAAAGACCGAGGATTGATTGGGACAAGTAGACCTAGTTCAATTCTTTAGACTAAAAAAGCCAGAAAAGGTTTTTCCTCTCCCACATTAACCCTTTACTACCTTAGAAGACACATACCAAGAAAATATACAATGCAGACAGTCAGACAGATACAGATCTCAGAACCCAATGATATGTGACTGATTTGAAATTCACTAGAGCTGAACCATTTCCTGTTTTTGAGGATCTACATTTTCTTATCAGAGCATCAAGATCTGCAAACAGAACCATTTAAACCCTGCCCAAGGCAGACTGAACTACTGCAGTATGGAAACACTTAAAGTAACTCAATAGTACTGTCCGCACACTGCACGGCACTGCAGGACCAATTTCAGTTTAAAAATCATATTTTTATATTGTCTAAACGAAATTCACTACTATGACGCTATGATACAGTTGGTAGCGTGTTCTGGATGGTCCCTGGATACCTAGCCAGCAATTTAGAAATTCAAAGTACTTCAGTTTAAATGTTCAACTTACCATTTGAACTTATGAAAATGATAATAAAAATAGGTTCAAGTCAACCCTCATGAAAATACACACCCTGTGTTTCGGTTCACTTGAGACTATTTTTAACCAATTTTTAACAACATTTTCACACGTTCAGAATGGTAGTGTCAAATATCTGCGGTAAAACTTCTGTTGAACATTGTCGAAAAATTTGAATGCAATATCACATTTTCACATCCAAATGAGCTTTGCTGAAACGTCTACTTCAAGTTGCAGAATTTAATTTATTCCTGTGCCACTAGGAGCATCAGTAAAAGTGCAATGTGTTTGTTTGCATGAAACAACACTGACTAAACCATTGCCGTAACTTTTGGTACTGTCTGTTTAGATGGGTAACAGGCGAGAGGTTAAATCCTGCTTTTTTGCAGTTCTGTCTGTTTGGTGCCACTAGTTATGCAGAATTTTTTTTTTTTTTTTTACAAATGAGTGAGAACAGAAGCTAAAACACATACACTATAGTTCAAAAGTTTGAAGTTAATGTCTTTTTTAAAGAAGTCTCTTATGCTTATCAAAGCTGCATTTTATTTGATCAAACATACAAAAAAAATTCATATTGTGACATTTTTACAATTTTAAATTATTATTTATAGAAAAAGTGCAGCATTTTTTCAGCACTCAAAATATTTTTAAACAATGTCTTTACTATCACTTTTGATCAATTTAATGAGTCCTTGCTGAATAAAATTAATAATTTAAAAAAATGATTAAAAAAAAAACATTTATGATGAAACATTTTAACATTTTAATGAAAACATTAAATATGACTCTTGTCATATTGCACTACAAAATAAACTGTGGTAACTAAAGACCCCATAAGCCTTTTCTGATTGGCTGAGAAAGCATCAGGAAGGGGACACATGTACAAAACAATGAAAATCTGACCTCACAGATGGGGACAGGCAAAAAGGAGAGAGAGTTCATAAGGTCTCGCTGCTTTTTTAAGCTGAATCACCTCACACCTGCCCTGCCCGAGGGGCTTTTTTTTCTCAAATTGCAGACAAACTCTCACAGACCTACACAGATGTTATAAGACAGGAAAATGTGTGTTTCTAATTCTAGTGGTCCAGTCTGAACTTGCTGAAATACTTTCATGGATAAACATAAACTGCAGCCAGTCAGATGGTTTCTCACACACATTCACTTTCTCAACTCAAATTCACTCCAGATTTGACTTTGGGTCCATATGTCTTTTATGAGTAGGGGTCAGAGCTGGACTCTATACCTGCAGTATATGTGTGTGTGTTTGCAGAACAGACTTCACTTCTCTACTGACCTTTCAGCCCTGTCAGAATGCAGAACAATAACCAATTTGTCTGACACACACATACACGCATCGTTAAAATCACAGAGGGTGTTTAATGGCCAGTATGGAGCAAACATGTGTGTGTGTTTGTCGTTAATGAGCAGTGTTGGAAATGATGCTTTATCACAATGCAGTGCCTATATTCC
The DNA here is from genome assembly GCA_036247105.1 of Cirrhinus mrigala. Lineage (NCBI taxonomy): Eukaryota > Metazoa > Chordata > Actinopteri > Cypriniformes > Cyprinidae > Cirrhinus > Cirrhinus mrigala. The sequence goes on from CM070019.1 coordinate 26,721,464, forward strand.
GAGACAGGGGAAAAAAAACACCTCAGGGCCTTTTCTAGTTGTGTGTCTCTCATTTCCATCTGACCCAGCACACACACATACATACAGCATGACACACATAATGGTTAATGTGTCATGAAGTTCAAAATATGATGGGCTACTGATGCAAAACTTCTTTAGGGATTTAGCTTTCTCTCTTAACAGTTAACAGTTAAGTAAGACTGAACATGTCTGGTCTAGTGGTAAACTCTTGACATATGGTTTTGTCATGGGTTTATGGTCGTAGGAGCTCAAGCGCCCGCATACCTGAGAATGAGTCTTTCCCGCCGGTAGCTGATGACATCATTCAGGAGTCTACAAGCTTTCGAGGAAGGAAAAAAAAGGAAACGCGGGAAAGTTTTCCAGCAGCCGTGTACGGGGTCTGTTATTACCATTTTTGGGCAGACTCGCTCCCTGACAAGCCCAGCCCAAACCGCAGCAGATTCCAGCACTCGTTCTCTTTTTTCCTCCCCGTTTTCCAAGGGGGAGGAAAAGAGTGTGGGAGCGACAAATGTTTCACTCATATTTCAAATAGTTTTTAGACTTCTGTGCAAAAAAAGCACATCCGAAAGATTTTTATAAACACCCCCCTCCCCCAACTAATGGTCTACCGGAATGCGTTAACGGAGCTGGCACGGGCCTAGAATTGGCAACCGAGAACCGGTTCTTAATCAGGACCGTTAAACATACCGGAACCGAGCGATTTTCATGACGTTTGATTCTGTTAACGGTACATTCCGCTGTTGATGAGCACTAAACGCCGTGCTAATATACTCAGACTGTGTTTTCCAGCAACTACCTTTCACCGCAACACCGCTACTGAATCAATCAGTCCAATCCCCGAACGATCGACTCTTATGAATCGATTCCTTAAGTGAATCTGAAGCAGACAACTCCTATGAAAAAATCGAACAAATTCTGAATCAGTATGAGAGGTGCCTAAATTAATCCGAATCACTTTCTGAACCGCAAATTGTTAATTTCGTCATGAATCAAACAGTCCATTAGTTACTGACTAGTTATTCAGATGAAAGCGTGAATTTAAAATACATATTATACATTCCGTCGTATTTTAAAAAGTTACAATTGTTTGCCAATTGTTATATCTGTTCTGTTGTAATCAGAAATTACCTCATCATTTGGCAAGAGAGTAACGTTACAGTACTAATTGCATTTCTTTTTTCAGAAGACACTTCCTCTAACTACTAAGGGAAATGGAATCGATAAGAGGAATCGGAACCAGAATTATTCTCATGTCTCAGACAGGGTCTAAATAAAGTGAGCATCGGATCATATGAGCCGCATCCACAGAGCAAAGGCTGCTGTCGCTGACATCTGTTGCGCGCCGTGAGGAGAATAGGTGGGCGCACGGTGTCCGGTGATCAGGGTCCCGGATCGTTTGACTGGGGGCGGGCCGTCATACCGCTCAAATGAATGGACAGACAGAAAGGGTGAATAGGAACATGCGCAATCCCGCAACAGATGTTCCTTAAGTTTCTTATAATAAAGGATGATGCGTTAGAAATATGTACAGATTATAAGCTTTTGATTTTCGGTACTCGCATCCTTTAAGGGAAACAAATATTATACACACAATATAAACAAATTAATGCGTCGCAGTGCAAAGCCCGTTTGACTGAATGACTCGGGCCATATCCACATTCTGATATGCTTTCTTTCCTGCTGGTTCGCAAGTTCCCTTTACACCTTAAACCGGTGGTGTGAAGAGATTATAGAGCGTAACGTTAACGTTACCTTTCGCTGTTGTTTCTCCCAGGCGGGGTCAAGCAGCAGATCCCGGTCCCAGTCATCTTCCTGCTGCATATAGTCGTTCTCTCCTCCATCATATTGATGATGATGTTGTTGTTGATGGTGGTGGTGATCCATTCTGAACTGCCGTTCCCGTCTCTCTCCGGTCCTCCGGTCTCTCTCTCTCTCTCTCCCACAGAGCGCTGCAGTAAACACTCCCGTGCGCACTTAAAACGATGGGCACGAAACTAACGTCGCTGCCTCGTTTCCCCTGCCCCGTTCACTCTCCCCAAACTCCGTGACTCCTTGCCTTTCTCGTCCTGTCCGTTTTTTCACGGCCGCTATCCAGAGTGGCGAGTAGGCAGAACCGCCAGCACGAGCATCGGCAGCAAAAACTTCACAGTAACGGAAAAAAATAAAAAGAAGGACGACGCATGGCGTCTGATTGGCTGGTGCGCAAAGCATCAAAGCCCGCTCGGTGGTGATTGGCTAACGTCGCTGTCCGTTAATAGATTGGTGTAGGTTGTCTGCATGGACGTAGGTATTAGAAAAGCTTTCAGGGGTATTTGTGCCACTTGAATTAATTGCGGGAGGAATTTATGTTAGTTTTAATTTATTTACTGATTTATAGTTTTTTTTTTTTAATTGTCGCTATTATAAGATAATCTTTTAATGTTTCTAACTGGCCTCCAGGTGACCACACCCTAAGTTGTTTTATCTCACCGTGTCTCAGGTAACAGCGCTCATGTTCCTTTTTTAGGGTGGAGGAAAGTGGTGGGGGATACCACATCCAGAAAAAAATCTCTCATCAGTATTGTTTAATCAGCTGGTTTTTGTTATAGAACACGGTAGCTGGTTTAAACAGGTCTGGTAGACCAGCAAGAGACCATCTACCAGTTTGTGGTGGTCAAGCTGGGTTTTTGTAACATGGTAGCTCGATCAGCAGATAAAGACCAGCTTGAACCAGCTATAAATCATAATGAGCCTATGACTTTCACACCATTATAAGTTATGGGAATAGATAAAAGACTGAAAGTGCTTCAGATCAAGCCCATATGTGGTCAGACCTTTTCCTTAAGAAAGTCTGCCTGGACTGGCATGGGACATCCCTCATATTCATCACATCTAACCGGGGGATAAAAAAGGCTGTGAAGTTTAAGATTGTGAGATTTCCTCTCTCGAACCCTTGTGGTTATTTCTGGAACAGGATTGAAATGATTAGTTCTGTTTATTCAGGGCATGTTTGAACAGCCATTGCGTGCTCTGACGCAAACAGATGTTCACCTTGTGAGTATGTGATGCTCTGGGTCAGCAGTTCATTCCTGTGATGTGTAGCCCTGATCATTTTACTATATTGGTTTTTTTCCCTTCATGAATTTAAGATGCACTTTTACTGAGGTCATTACTCACTCAACATATTAAAACATATGCATATGGACCCTTCACATGCTCAGTCTGCAACAGAAATTAAAGTCACTCAGTTTACGTCTTGAACTGTCTCTTTTTCTGCTTTTTTTGCATTAAATTGTACATTTATCCACCCTTTTCTTCCCGTAAGAGCGAGCACAGCCATTTGTAAATTTTATTGGTCTGGCTTCCGGTCTCATCCGTGTCCAGCTATCTTTAGCTGTACAAAACAGCTTGTTTTGCTGCTTGGTATTGCAAATGGGTGTGTCTTACCATATTATTTTAATGTATTATCTGAATTATGAACACAATGGTTTGTCGCGCAAACAGTTTTACCATTTACTGTATGTTGTTATTCTTCTCGTTATTTCCCTATATGTGACCCTGGACCACAAAACCAGTCATAAGGGTAAATTTTTGAAAATTGAGATGTATACATCACCTGAAAGCTGAATTAATAATCCACTGATGTATGGTTTGTTAGGATAGGACAGTATTCTGCCGAAATGCAACTACTGGAAAATCTGGAATCTGAGGGTGCAATAAAATCAAAATATTGAGAAAATTGCCTTTAAAGTTGTCCGAATTAAGTTCTTAGCGATGCATATTACTAATCACACAAAAAAAAATCAATAATTTTGACCCATACAATGTACTGTTGGCTATTACAAATATATACCTGTGCTACTTATGACTGGTTTAGCATATAGCGGCTAATAAACCGGAAGTCTCACCCATAGGCTTATTTCCACATTAAAGAATAAGGTGGATATCTCCTAAATTTGATAGAAATGTTGCTTATTATTGTTATTCTATTTTATATTGTATTAAGTTTGTTATATGTTCAACCATCTGTCTGTCTACTAATGCAAAAATGTATGTTATTAAGTTACCAAGAAGTGTCCAAGAATTTCATTGTCTACAAAACAGTAAAGTATGAGCTGTGAACGTATATTATTTTTTATTTTTTGATGTTATAATGTACTTTAAATATGTATTGTACATTATACAATAACATATGTATGTACTGTACTGCAATAAAGCACTATAATCCTTTCACTTTTGCCAGAGCTGTCAAACTTAACATGTTACATCACATCCCCAGTGCATGGCATCAGTTCAAAGTCCACCTCCTGCCTCCATCCTCCCTGCATTCCGAAGATGTCCGTTGTTTGGGACTGAATGCCTCTGCCATGTAGGGTAAAGCCCCCTCCTGGTGAACAGAAGTCCCCATCTGCAGAGGCTGAACCAGGACAGAGGTTGTCCCTCTCTGGTACACACACCTTCATCATCTGTATAGCGCTTTACCATAGATTCTATTGTTTTCAAATAAAGAGAGTTCGAAGTATTACAAACCAACTTTAACCCAAAGCAAAACTATTTTCATAATAATAAAAATATCTATCTATCTATCTATCTATCTATCTATCTATTTTTCTTTCTATTTGTCTGTCTGTCTGACTGCTTTTTTTTGTCTATATTTGAGTATCTGAGGACGTAAAAGAAAGTTTCATTTGATTTAGCAAAATTCTAGAAACATTCTTTAGCAATTTTATCCCTAAAAGTATGACTAGGTCAGAGGCACACACTCGCTCTATGCACTCACTGTAGTCTGGTTCGCTGGAACTGGAGCGCTCTTCCATATATGGACAAACTTCCAAGCGGCGAAGGTTTGGGAAAGTGACGTCACGGCTTAGGCGCACAGACAGTGAGATCTTATTCTTCTGCTTCTTAATCAAAGCAGTAAAACTCTCGCCAACTTAAATGGATGCTTTATTGAACTTATGACAAACGTATTAATGTTTTCTCCTCCAATACATTTCGCTCACATGTTCATGTTTTTTTTTTTCGCTCGTCATATGAATAAACAGAAATTCACTCAGGAAACGACCGGAAAGTTATTCAGCATGTCTGTATTAGATCTTAAACGTTCTCAGACGATTTCAAACAGCGCCAGAGTAGCTGCTTAGTCAGTTTGCGGAGTTCAGATCACCAAACTTGGAGACTTTTGACCTAGGAGTATGTAAACAGGAAACACTTTCTCCTGAAGCAATTTAGGGGAGCGGACCATTGAGGAAAAACAATCTGATTTCTGTTTCTTTTGGAGTTATAACCGAGCAGTGTTTCACTATAATAACCCTCAATATTTAAATACATAAAATTAATCTTATATAGGTCTAATGAGAGGGTTTGCACTTACGTCACGGTTTGGTCAGTTACCTGGATGCGCGGCCATATTGGCAATACTCGGATGTAAACAACAACACTGATTGCACAATAATGTACTACTGAATATGTTGTTGTGCTAAATTATGCTGTCTAAAACATGGGGGAAAAACGTGTGGAAGCTGCTAAATCATATAGAGAAGGACTTCGTAAGCTGGAAAGGATGCAATGGTTTGACAAACTAAAGTTAATAAGTGATAAAGATATGTACGAGCAGTATTAAGATATTACCCAAGTATTTCACCTACGTGACTGGAAATGATAAGAACGAAGTTAAACACGAATGTTGTCGATTCTTACCCTGGAAATCCTGGTTCAGTTTGGCTAACCACAAGTGCCTTTTGTTCCTCAAACAGTTTTTGTACTCTTCTCCTTTTGGCAGTCTATAGTACTCCTAATGTTTTTCCCGGTCCGGCTGATTAGTACAGCTCAAAACATAGCAAGAATTCATCATTTTTAGCAGCAATAATTGGTAAAATATGCAAGTTTTGTTCAGTTCAGTAGCACTGTTTACGATCAGTGCCGCCAATATGGTCACCTGATGAAAAACTCTTCCTGAACGCGGATGTCAGCCTGACTTTTAACCTGAAGAATGCTTTGCCTTTCCGGTGTCCAGTGTTTCTAGTCAATTTATTGTATATTCCGAGTTGATAATCTAATGTTAAACCTATTAAAATGTTTTTAAAAAGCACATGGCTCCATAGTGCCATCACTTTGCAATGTCCCAATGACCGTCATTTGTCAATGCCTTCCTCCTCAAAGTTTAATGAGTGTGTAGATGACACAAAGCTGCTGACATTATCTACATTAAAAACAGATGGGCGCTATTTGAATGGGTTCCTATGGAGACCGGAACAGAAGAGCATCCAGTCGGAATTCAATTCGTAATGGCAGCGCCCATCGTTTACTCAGGAAAAAGGTCTATGTGAGAATGATTTCTGAAAGATCATGTGACAATGAAGACATCCTTGCCATCACAGGAATAAATGACATTTTGCAATATATTAAAATAGAAAGTAGTTATTTTAAATTGTGTTAATAATTGTAGTATTTAACTAGCACTTCAGAGAAAAATAAAGGTTTAAAAACCACACACATTAAGGTGGTAATTGGTTTAAATGTCGATGGATGCCTCATTTAGCATTAAATGGCATTTTAAAAATATAGCTTTATTGCAGTCTTTGGCACTCTGAAGATCTAGTGAATCTGCTTTACACATCATGAAGACTGGCTTTGGGATTAGTAAGATAAATGGTTACACTGGACCTTTTGCATTTGTGCCAGGCTCAACATTTAGCTATTTATCTTTATCTCAGAAATTATTCAAATGATTCATATGTCATCTAAACATCTACATAACCGCTGACATTATCAGCACTATCATCAACAATACTGCATATAGTCAGTGTAGACAGGCAGGAGCCAGAGGTCATTAAATCATTTTACTAAACCCAGTCACACTTTTCACAACTACAGAGAGAAAAGAGGGCTGTTAATTGACCAAAACTGTGTATAATTCAAAATTGAATGGATAGGCCATTGTCATCGGCATTTCTGGTGGGCCACCAGACACACACACATTGCAAGATATTTCACAACAGAATGTCTAATTTACATGCATAGCTCCAACATGGATCACACAGACACTCCCTCACTCTCTCACACACAATTAAACACATTAGAAAGTCAAACTTTCTATTTTCTACATCTCTGTTTTCACGCAAGCACACGGCTTATTCTTATCATCTCCCGACATGAAACATTAATGAAGCACAACAGCTATACCATGTTATGGAAGGTGATTCTGTTCGTACAGATGATCTCTGGAGCAGTTCGGCTATAATCCGGCACAAACTGGCACTAGCACCCCCTGCCCCCCTTGAGTGTGAAACTCAACAGTATCTAGAGCTGTTGTCAGAATGTTCCTGATAAGATGCTGGCTGCTTGGATGAAGGCAAACCCTGTGAAATATTATCTCAGTTTTGAATAGCCTGTTTGATTTAAAAGTGTAAGAATAAGCAACCCCTTCATGATTGCAAGGACTTCAAGAAGGCACGAGGGCACACATCATTCATTTCTTCTTGATAAGAGGGTGGGTTACAGCTGATTCAGACAGAATGAGACGATTAACAATGGTACAGGATAGAGAAACTAAAACACAGTCGGGTGCTGACAGCTGAGCAGAAACATCATCATCCTTCTGTTGCCTCAGCCCTCCCACACACACAAGGATTTTCACTTTAGTATCTCTACAGAATGACCTATGAATTAAATCAATTATAAAGAATAATAATATTTGATAATATTTTTTAAAAATTGTTTTATTTTATTATTTTATTTTTATTCTATTTGATTATTTCATTTAAATTATTTTATTTTATTTTATTATTTTGAAATTTTAATTTACTTATTTTATTTTATTCTTTATTTCATTTTATTGTTTTATTGTATTTTTAATTTTATTTTATTATTTTGAAATTTTATTATTTTATTTTATTTTTATTATTATTTTATTATTATTATTTTATTTTATTGTATTTTTAATTTTATTCATTTTATTTTATTATTTTTATTTCATTACATTCTTCATTTTATTTTATTGTTTTTTATTTTTAATTTAATGTCTATCTTATAATTTATCTTTATTTCATTTTTTTATTTAATTGTATTATTTTTATTTTAGTTTTATTATTTTGTTATTTTATTTTATTATTTTATTTTATTTTTTATTTCATTTAATTTGCTTATTTTTCTTTTATTAATTAGTTTTATTTTACTCATTTTATTTTATTCTTTATTTCATTTTATTATGTTATTATTTTTCTTTTATTAATTAGTTATTTTATTTTACCCATTTTATTTTATTCTATATTTTCTATATTTAAATCATATTATTCTTATTTTATTTTAATCATTTATTTTATTATATTATTTTTATTTTATTTTATTCTTTATTTTATTCTTTTATTTTATTTTACTTTATTTTTTCCTGTATTCTGACCACATGGTAATATAATTCAAATGAAACAGTTATTTAAAATACATTATCTTTCGGAACAATTATAGCTTTTACCTAGAGAAATAAAAATCAGCATCACATTTAAGTAACTGTTATTAAAACAAAAATATCCTAGAAGTAACATTTTGACCCTCAGGCTGATTTCTGGTCCCAGTCACGAGTAATATCTCAAGCAAAACCCGTGTATGCATGAACCATTGATTCCACAGGTGAGTAAAACTGGCCTGTGTTGTGGATTTAGAGAAACAGAACACAATTCTAGAGGTGATTCACTTTAAAGGGAGGTCATGTGAGGACAAATCACACTTCTACAAGAGACATGAGAGGGTGTGACTTAGTAACCGTACTCATGAATGACATCAGCCAAATAACTGTCAATCAGCAATTCCAGTACAGCTTTTACCGTTGGGTGGAGTTTCCTTATCGTGTTCAACAACAGAGAGACGATTCCATTTATGGCTGCCCCGAAATGTTCATGAAGGCAAAAGCATGTCGGCCTGTGTGTGCGTGTGGCCAGTGTGGGGAGTGGAAAAGCTGTAGTTCATTTCCTAAAGGGAGACCTGTTCCTCATCCACAGGCTTTCATTAAACAAATGCTACAGTGATTCTGTGAATTCTCTGAATAGCGTCAGTTGACTCTGTTCAGCATCAGCCGCTAGAACTGTACTGCAATTGTTTTATGTCAAACTCAATAACTGCATTTTGATTCACAGGGCTCCAACAAAGGAGACTGTAAGATTTTACTTAAATTGACACGAGTAGTTAGTTTTTATTGGTCTGCAATATCATTAAACAGACAACACCTGTGCAGCATTGAGGTAGTGAGTAACGACTTACGGGTAAATTCTGTGTCCTTTGAGTATAAACTCCCCCTACAATATTGAATTCCACCTTAATGTTGTTAAAGGGATAGTTCATCCAAAAATGAAAATTCTGTTATTAATTACTCACCCTCATGTCATTCCAAACCCGTAAGATCTTTGTTCATCTTTGGAAAAAACAGCTTTCTGACCCTGCACAGACAGCAACGCAACTGACACATTCAAGGCCCAGAAAGGTAGTAAGGATATTTTTAAAACAGTCCATGTGACATCAGTGGTTCAACTGTAATGTTATGAAGTAGGGCTGTACTAACAATTATTTAATAATAATAATTGGTCGATTACTCTGACAACTTTTCGAGTAATCAGATAATTATAATGACTTTATTGTGGTAATTAAAGTAGACCTAAACAAAAAAATAGCCTTGAAAATGACTTAAAATACATATATAACAGCAATAATAATTAGTTCAAATAAAGTATCAAAAGCAATTAATTATACGGTTTTATTAAACAAAACTTTTAAAATACATCATGTATTTTAAAAATAGAACTAATGTACATTACACATTACAAATGACTGCAGAGGGCGCCAACGGCCTGACGATTGTTTTTACACTTTACATCACGATCCAATCCTTGTTTAATATTGTCTAATAACATATAATTCGAATGTCCACTTAATCTTTAATATATGCCCATTTCTTTACGACATACATGCTACTACAGTCACTGTAATTTTTTTAATTTGTGGACATCAAAACGTGTAAACTCAGAGGGAGGGTTTAAACTCTTATTTTGAAATCGCGATGAAGTTATGTATTCTCCTGTGTTGATGTAGGTTTATAAAAGATTTACCTTACAAATCTGATGAAATGGCGAATGCCCGTCCCCAAATAAACATTATAATAAACCAAAACTCGCATTAATATGCAGAGATGGCGTTTGAGACGCTCCACACATGTAAATGATAAGTTAGTGTGGAGCCGCATTTATTACGGTGAATGGAACCATTCTGAGACTTATGTACCAAGGGTTGCCAGGTTTTCACAACAAAACCCGCCTAATTACTACGCAAAACTAGCCCAACCGCATTGTGGAGGGGGTCCCTCAGTAAAACCCTGCTAAAAATTTTTTGAATGGTTTATAATGGTTTATAATGAGAATTCTTTTCATTTTAATCGAAACTGTAATGGACCCTGTGGGTTTCTACTGGAAATTGGTCACCTTATATTGGTGGCTTGTAAAAACCACTAAATCCACCCTTTTGGAAATTAACCACAGTTTTATTAAAAACAAACAAACAAAAAACAAAAAAAAAAAAAAAAAAAAAAAAACAGCATGGTTACTACAGTTGTACACCATACAAACCATGGTAACCACAAATTAACCATGGTCTTGCTACACTATCCATAGTATAACCATGTAGTAAAACTATGGTGATACAAATGAAAATCAATGCACCAAAAAAAAATGATTACTACATTTTTACTATAACAAAACCATAATTAATTTTCGTAAGAGCTAATTATGTCCCAAAACACTCTACAAAAAAACATTTTTAGTGGTTTTAATGGTTAAAAATTGATTGTAATGTTTGCAACGGTATTTGTAGTGGAAACTATTAGAATTTCTGTGATGGTTCCTATTGTTTTTTTGCAGCAGGGAATCGCGAGGGTAAATACATAAAATACATACCCTGGTAAAATTTGCATTGCAGGGGCTAAATATCACATTATTTGGGTCCTTCGACCCAGTGACATGAAAAACAACCCCCGGTTAAAGTAGCCCAATTTCGCGGGAAAACCGCGGACTTGGCAACACTGGCACGTACTTAACCACACACGCATATAAACAATGAAAGCGCATATTAAACCTGTATCGCACATACTTATTTAATTGCATTGTAGTGTTTGTGAATTCACAGTAGCATTATGCTTTATCATGATTATAAATGGGTTTAATATATCATTCAGCCTTGGAAAACGGTCTAATAATGCACCTCATGGATTCTCGTCCATGAAATACTCAACATAGGCAAACTGCAATAAAGTATTTTTAAAATTGAGTATTCGAATTGAATCTACCAATCATGACAGCCCTATTATGAAGCTACAAGACTACTTTTTGTGCACAAAAAACAAGATCTTCATTCCAATGTCAATCTTCAACACGTGTTCAAGGGAGTACCACGTAATTATCTTAATTTGTGTTCTGAAGATGAACAAAGGACTTACAGGTTTGGAAAAACATGAGGGTGAGTAATTAATGACAGAATTTTCATTTTTGGATGAACCATCCCTTTAAAACACTCAATTTAGTAGAATTTGTGAAGGTCTATCAATCAAGCGACTGCAGAGGAATAGTTTAAGACAACAAGCCCCGAGCTGACCTACAACATTATCATATATGCTCTCATTAATCTTTCACTTGGCCCATCAAGCTGCTCCATTAGACAGATGGAGAGCAGATACTGATGCATCACCATGGCGATGATTCTCACATCGGAATATCCTAGAACACTCACCCAGAAATTACAGTAGGCTACTTCCTGTTTGATGATGATTAGAATGGCGGACGACGAGGAAGAAGAGACACAACAAGAGGGTCTCTATGGAAACACTGGAACAGAACTTTAATGCACAACTCAAACAGCTGCTGCTCAATGAGGTTACCATGGAAACACTGTTTTTAACCCCCCCACCCCATTCCTACCTCCCACCCCAGTTCCACTGACACAGACTCACAACAGGCATCCTTGTAGAAATGCTCTCAAATCTTCTTCTTACAGCCCAAAAAGAAACCAGAACCCCCAGCATAAAGGTTACAGGTTCAATGGAACTAAAATATGAAACCAAAAGCACTGCAGTTGTTTTTTTCTTCAAATAACATATATCACTAATATTTTTTTTTTTAGTGTCATCACTGTGGTGTGACCCCAGAATGCATGACATCAGGTAAAGAGAGAAAAGGGAAGCTGGTTCAAAAATGCTAAACCAAAAACGTCCAAAGATTAACAACTCAAAAAAAGTTTGACTCTGAGTCAGTGAGTTGTGCTGTGACATCACCACGTTTTCGCCCTCTTCTCCGATGGTGAATCCTCCTCGTCTCCTGAGTCCGAACAAGTCCGTTTCCCACTGGGGATCCCCCTTCCAGAGGGTTCCCCCTGGGTCCTGGAGTCACCAGAGTTCTTATTGAGTTCTGTGTCTGCCCCAGAGCATTCTGGGTGAATAGAGTCTGCATGGTTCTCATCTGTATGTGGACGTCCGTTAACTCCAGCTCGACTGCTGAGCGTGGCGTTTGCTTCCTCCACGGCACTTAACTCTTCCCCGCTAGTTCTCCCTCGCTCTGGTTCCTCCCCAGACTCTGCGAGAAACCCCGCTCGTGATTTCGCCCTCTCCACAGGAGCATCACCACCTGAGAAAGAGGAAGTGAAGCGGCGCCTGCATCTGGACTGCGTTTGTCTGTCAGATAAGCGAGCTGGACTTGAGCCGTGTCCGCTTGGTTTTTCTTTTCCACGATTCCTTAAAGGTCGACTTTCGTCGCCTGAGGACGAAGAGGGTGATGACGGATCATGGATGGAAATGCTGGGATAGTTGGAGGAATCTGTTGCGCCGTGAAGAGTTTGGGCGGAGTCTCTTCCTGAAAGCCCTATGTGGCGCCTCCATCTGGCTGCGTTGCGCTGTCGCATCCTGCTCCTGCGCAGCTCCTCGTCGACGCCGTCTGTGCTGGAGGAGGAGCTAGAAGACGAGCTGGGGGAGGAGCTAGAACTGGAGGCCACACCTGCTGAGGAGGCATGGCTAGAAAGGCTCGAGTTCTCACGTGGACTCGGAGATCTGGGACGGGGCATCGGGTCCAACCAGAACCCGCTTGAATCCGAGTCCTCGTTCACAAGGTCTAGCAGAAATGCAGACGCGCGTGGTCTCGTCCGGCTTCTCTGTGACCCACTCCTGTCCAGATCGGTCCGCTCGCTCCCGGATGCGTCTGGCCCGGCCAGTGAGGATGATGAGGAGTGGTCAGAGTCACTGTGATGCGCGGCGGATACATTGGCAGGAGATCGTGGCGTGGATCGTGTAGAGCGCGTGGAGCGTCGAGCTCTCGCGTGAAGCTGTAGAATGGCGCCCTCGCTTAAATCGCTGTCTGAGTCCGAGCTCCAGCCCTCGATTTCACGGCGAACCAGCGAGTCGAAGAAAGCCATCATCCGGGGGTCCTCCTGCACTGATTGGCTGACGTAATCATGTGACAGGCCACTTCCGCTGTTGAGGACCAGGCTTATGTATTCCTCATGAGTGTAGAGAGAGCGAGACTTGTCCTCCACCAGGCCTTCTAGATCACCAACACTGTCTGGCTGCTGATAAGGACTCCATACCTAGACAGAAAGAGGGAAAGGGAGCAAATTAGGCCCATTTTACATGGCACAGGTATTTATTCTGCCCTTTTCACAAGTTTACAAGGGACCCTCTTTCTAAAAAATTCAAGGTGACTTAAATTACACTTAAACATTACCAGTCAAAAGTTTTTGAACAGTAAGATTTTTAATGTTTTTTTTTTTTTTAAAGAATTCTCTTCTGCTCACCAAGCCTGCATTTATTTGATCCCAAGTACAGCAAAAACTTTTGAAATATTTTTACTATTAAAATAACTGTTTTTTATTTGAATATATTTTAAATTGTAATTTATTCCTGTGATCGAAGCTAAGCTTTCAGATTCATTACTCCAGTCTTCAGTGTCACATGATCCTTCAGAAATCATTCTAATATGCTGAATTGCTGTTCAAGAAACATTTTTTATCATTATCAATATTTAAAACAGTTGAGTACATTTTTTTCAGGATTCTTTGATGAATAGAAAGATCCAAAGATCGGCATTTATCTAAAATAAAAAGCTTTTGTAACATTATACACCATATCATTCACATTATACACTATACCATTTTTTTGGGAAAGAAATTATAGAAAGTAATACTTTTATTTAGCAAGGATGCTTTAAATTGATCAAAAGTGATGATAAAGACATTTATAATGTTACAAAAGATTTCTGTTTCAGATAAATACTGTTCATTTTTCTATTCATCAAAGAAACTTGAAAAAAATTCTACTCAGCTATTTTCAACATAATAATAATAATAATAAATGTTTTTTGAGCGGCAAATTGGAATATTAGAATGATTTCTGAAGGATCATGTGACTGGAAAAATGATGCTAAAAATTCAGCTTTGAAATCACAGGAATAAATTACATTTTAAAATATATTTAAATAGAATTTGTATATCATTTGTATTAAGCTGACAGTGTATCTTTTTCCAACCAATATTAATGCTAGATGTATAAACTTCTTTCTATTTAGATTTTTTTTTTATAGAATGTATAAAATAAAATAATAAATATTGCTCCAAAGCAGTTTTACAGAGTTTTACAATATTGCCTATAAGCATATAAAATAAAATAAAATAAAATAAAAAGTTTCAAAGCTGGAGAAATTAACATTTAGGTTAAACGTTTTCACACAAAACATTTTTTTTTTCCATTTTTAAGATTTGTTTTATTTATTACTGTCAATAACTACTACTTTAAATTATGAGTAATCTCATTATTTTATTATAACATTACATACACTACTATTTAAAAGTTTAGGGTAAGTAAAAAAAAAAAAATTAAAAAAACTGACAGTAAAGACATTTAAAATATTACAAAAGTATTACGAAATATTACGAAATTACTTCTATTTCAAACAGTGCTGTTCTTTTAAATATTCATCAAATGTTCATTAAATATTCTTTTAAAAACTTCTGAATTTAAACATTGATAATATAAAGAAATGTTTCCTGTGCATTAGCTTAGCATATTAGAATGATTTCTGAAGGATCATGTGACACTGAAGACTGGAGTAATGATGCTGAAAATTCAGCTTTGCCATCACAGGAATAAATTACATTTAAAATACATTAAATAAAGTTAATAGTTGGCACACAAAAAAAAAAAACAATATTACTGTTTTTACTGTATTTTGATTAAATAAATGTAGCCTTGGTTAGCATAAGAGAATCTTCCAAAAACATTAAAAATATTTATAGACTCCAAATGAAGTTGACGTGCTGTCAGTGTGAAAGCACAACATGAGCCAGCTTTTGCGGTTACGCTTCAGTTTTTCATACTCACTGCTAATACGCAAGTGTGAAACAGGCCTAACACCCTTGATATGTTAAAGAATTATTACAGAACTGAATGTGTATAAATCACTGTTGCCACTACTATGTCTGTACAAACATAGCAGATGTGTGTTTTTTGTTTGTTACAAAAAAGCATGCCATGCTGGTCTCTGACAAACTTGAGTTTAGTGAGTGAGAACAGGCCTACAGTGTTCTAGCATTACTCAACATCTACTGCCTGCCAAACGATTTCACAAGAACCACCAGCAAAAGATACAGTCTCATTCAGTCTCACAATAGCACATGACAACACTGAAGAAACAAACGCACGCAGAACATAACAGCGGGATGACATCGAAAAATGGAGACCTTGTGGTTATGATGACATTGCTAACCAACAAGTAACCGCTGATTACGTTATGTTTTTTAGGAAGCTGCAGTTGTGCAGCTGTAACTCTCTGCTTTATAATGATATAGGTAAATAAACTGAAAGGACAGCGAGACAAGCAAAGTGTGAGATGGATCAAATCATGCATAGATTTTGTGCCTTTAGGGTTTTAGGTGCAGCTGAACCAACGACAGCAGAAATTCATTTAAGACTAAATGTAGGACAGACACAAGTTCAGACACGATGATTTTTTTTCAGCACATGCAGAATCTTTTCTTCTGTGTGTGTGTGGCAGGTCTGCTCGTGTCAGGCAGAAATAGTTTACCCAGAAATCACATAATGCCCATTTATTCACCCTCATGTTTCAAACCAGTATGTCTTTCTTCCGCGTAACAGAAAAAGAAAACTTAAGGTAGAATGTTTACGCTGCTCTCTTACACGAAATTAAAAAAGAATCTTGACGGTTGCTGCTGAGCTTAAAAATATTACAAAATACACCACACAAGTATTACAAAAAAGTCAAAATGTCTTGTGGACTGTATTCCAAGTCTTCTGAAGCCACATGCTATGTTTGTGAGAGGACCAGAATGAAATTTAAGTCCCCTTTATGGTCGCTTTCAAACTTAATTTACATATTCTGCATAATGAAACGTTTTTGAAAGAAGTCTTCTGCTCACCAAGACTGCATTTATTTAATCGAAAATACAGTAAAAACAATAACATTGTAAAATATTATTATGATAATTAAAATAACTGTTTTCTATTTTATTAAATTTTAAAATGTCATTTATACTTTTGAACATCTGAATTTATTTATTTGAGAGTTTAACTGAAATAGAACTATTTCGTAACAATATAAATGTCATTTAATCAAAAATACAGTATAAACAGTAACACTGTGAAATATTGTTACAATTTAAAATAACCGTTTTCTATTTTAATACATTTTAAAATGTCATTTAGATGTTCACAAGTATAAATTCATTTATTTATTTTAGAATTTATTTGAAATATAACTACTTTGTAACAATATAAATGTAGTTAACTAAAAAATACATTAAAAACAGTAACTGTAAAATATTATCACAATTTAAAATGACTGTTCTATTTTAATACATTTTAAAATGTCATTTATAATAGTGAATATCTGAATTAATTAATTTATTTGAGAATTTATTTGACATGGAACTATTTTGTAACAATATAAATGTCATTTAATCAAAAATACAGTAAAAACAGTGACATTATGAAATATTATCACAATTTAAAATGACTTTTTTCTATTTTAATACATTTTAAAATGTCATTTATACTTGTGAACATCTGAATTCAGTTATTTATTTGAAAATTTATTTTAAAACAGCTATTTCGTAACAATATAAACATTATTTAATCAAAAATACAGTATTGCGATATATTATAACAATTTAAAATAACTGTTTTCTATTTTGATAAAATTTTAAAATGTAATTTCTACTTGTGAACATCTGAATTCATTTATTTGAGAATTTATTTGAAATAGAACTATTTTGTAACAATATAAATGTAATTTATTTAAAAAATACAGTAAAAACAGTAACATTGTGAAATATTATTACAATTTAAAATATTTTTTTTCTATTTTAATACATTTTAAAATGTCATTTATACTTGTGAACATCTGAATTCAGTTATTTATTTGAAAATTTATTTGAAACAACTATTTTGTAACAATATAAATGTTATTTAATCAAAAATACAGTATTGTAAAATATCATAATTTAAAGTAACTGTTTTCTATTTTGATAAATTTTAAAATGTCATTTATACTTGTGAAAATCTGAATTCAGTTATTTATTTGAGAATTTATTTTGTAACAATATAAATGTAATTTATTAAAAAATACAGTAAAAACAGTAACATTGTGAAATATCACAATTTAAAAATAACTGTTTTCTATTTTAATACATTTTAAAATGAAACAGAACTATTTTGTAACAATATAAATGTCATTACTGTTACTTTTGACCACTTTAATGTGTCCTTTTCTTTAAATTCTGTTAATTCTGTTAATTTCTTAAAAAAATAAATAAATAAAAATAAAATAAACTGGAATATAACATACAATCCATGACTTTTATAGTCATTTAAATCCAACAATCCACCCCATTCACTTTTATATTATGAAAAAGAGCAGCATTAACATCTTTTTTTGTGATCCATGGAAGAAAAACAGTTAGAACAGCATAAGGATGAGTAAATGATGACAGAATTTACTCCATCAGTTTGTTCTGATGCTTAAGTTTATCATAATGTCTGTATAAGAGTAACAACTAACCTTAATGACTTTCTCCACCCCGGAGGAGCAGATCATGTACGTGTGAGGGTTAAAGCGGACCTGATTCACGATGGACCGATGACCTTTCAGAACCATAAAAGCCCCGTTCACCACTCGACCCGGACCTCCTGTCGAGACAGAGAGAGAATGAGTCCATAAATAATAACAACATTAGACACGGTTAGCCTGTGCATGAGTGGCTGCGATTACCTGCTTCAGGGTCACTGGGGATTCTCCACATGTAAAGGTTAAAATCATCAGAGCCAGACAAGATGTACTGAAAACGCAGAGAAATAAATTAATACACATACGTTTCATGGTCATCAAATCAGCATGTCAGAACGATTTCTGAAGGATCATGTGACAATGAAGACATTAACTTTATTTATAACCAAAAAAAAAAAATGTATGTAAGTTGGCCCCAAGAGGAGGTTTTCAGACACATTTATTTAATTTCTGAAACTAGTTTTGAGTAACACAAACAAACTGAGCTGTTCAGATGTTAGAGAGGATTTAGGGATGAGAATCCGCCATTCTCTTAGAAGGAGGTGTAAGACTGTCTGACAGAAAGAGAGAGCAGAAACAGCTGGACAAACATACAAAAAATCCAAACACTGAACCCAAGAGACCAGAGCGCACACACAGATGCAGTCAGACAGACAGACGAGCATCTGCTGAGCTTTAGATTCAACGCTGATAAAACAAGCTTCTACAGGCCATTACCCAACATTCCCTCACTGAACATACCTGAAAATACACACACACACACTCAACATCTACCAACACACACGTCCACCAACCCACAAACAAGAATGCACACAAACATGCACACACACGCACACAGAAACCTCTTCTGCGCAATCAGTGATCAGTCACATTCACACACTTTTATATTACACATTACCAGACGTAATAAAGGGACTGGTTAAGTTAGTCACAAGTTAGTCATTTGTTCACTCTACATTGTTCAGACAGAGGTTTATTAGAGAGGAGTAATTTAGAGATTTCGTTAATTCTGTTACGTCTGTTTCCGAATAAAAATGCAAATCCCTAAGAAATTAGTCTGATCGGTGTCTGATGGACCGTAAACCAGAATAATTATGTCGATGCACTCAAGAATTGAGTGTTGAGATCACCTAACAAGCTGAGTACAACTTCCTTTCCATCTTGGGTACCATACTATTATTAGAAAATTGGTAAAATATCTACTATAATATAACAAAATATTTGCGATTTGTTTGTAGAATTAAAAGTTTGGTATGTGAACTTTGAAAGAAGTCTCTTATTCTCATGAGGCTGCATTTACTTCATCAAAAATACAGTAAAACAGTTAGAATTTAAATTACTGTTTCTATTTCAATGTATTTTAAAATGTAATTTATTCCTTTAATGGCAAAGCTGAATTTTCAGTAGCCATTACTCCAGTCTTTAGAGTCACATGATCCTTCAGAAATCATTCTAATATGCTGATTTTATATGCAGTTTAATTGATCTCTGCTTTATTAATTTATATACACTACCAGTCAAAAGGTTTTGAACTAAGATTTTTTATCTCTTTAAAGAAGTCTCTTCCGCTCACCAAGCCTGCATTTATTTGATCCAGGGTACAGCAAAAACAGTAAAATTTTGAAATATTTGTACTATTTAAAATAACTGCTTTCTATTTGAATGCATTTTAAAATGTAAATTATTCCTGTGATCAAAGCTAAATTTTCAGCATCTTTACTCGAGTCTTCGGTGTCACATGATCCTTCAGAAATCATTCTAATATGCTGATTTGCTGTTCATCAATGTCATCAATATGTAAAACAGTTGAGTAATTTTTTCAGGATTCTTTGATGAATAGAAAGCTCCAAAGATCAGCATTTATCTGAAATAAAAAAAAACTTTTGTAACATTATACACTACACCATTCAAAAGCTTGGAGTCAGTATTTTTTGGGAATTAATATTGTTGGGAATGAAACTACAGAAATTAATACTTTTATTTAGCAAGGATGCTTTAAATTGATCAAAAGTGATGATAAAGTCATTTATAATGTAACAAAAGATTTCTATTTCAGATAAATGCTGTTCTTCTGAACTTTCTATTCATCAAAAAAAAACAAAAACTGAAAAAACTAAACTCAGCTGTTTTTAACAATAATAATAATAATAATAATAATAATAATAAATGTTTTTGAGCTGCAAATCAGAATATTAGAATGATTTCTGAAGGATCATTTGACTTGAGAAATGATGCTAAAAATTTAGCTTTGAAATGACAGAAATAAATTACATTTTAAAATATATTTAAATAGAAAACAGTTTTTTAAATAGTAAAAATATTTCAGAATTTTACTGTTTTTGCTGTACTTCAGATAAAAAAAAAAATGCAGGCTTGGTGAGCAGAAGAGACTTCTTTAAAAAAAACATTTTTTTTTTTTTTTAAATCTTACTGTTCAAAAACTTTTGACTGGTATTGTATTTCTTGTTTTAATTTTAGTTTAGGTTATAAAATCTTAGTGACCCCAATTTTTTGAACGGTAGTTTTTTTTTTCTTTTCTTTTGTTCCACATTGTTCTGGCATCTACTGTACATTTTGGGCATCCTGTTGATCTAACCTGATCTTGGTCTCCAGCAAAGCAGCAACTCTTCATTGTACAGGAGTTGAAGTAGCCCTGGTTATCAAACTGGAAGCTGGGCAGACGAGAGTGAAGCTCGTACAGCACGGGAGGCAGACGTCTGCGCAGAGCCAGCAGCTGCGTCCCCATACTGTTAAAGCGCACGCTCATGGCACTCTGAAGTGACAAACTCCCTCCATACCGCAACAGAGAACTACATCATAGAGAGAGAGACACATAAACCACAGAGGAAAGCAGATTATTATAAAAGATCATCATTCAGATTTGTGTTATTTCAGGAGATCATGTTAACAGTCTTTACACAAGCTCTGCTGTCCTCTACTGGTCTCAGGAAGTACAGCAGACAGCTATGATGATAAAGCTGGCCTTGTCAGCTAGGTTAGAGAGTCCATATTTGGACCGAAGCAAGCGTTCAAGCTTTTACTGGACATAGTTCAGGAACTCTTGTTTTGCCAGCTTAGCTGTGCTTATAAACATGCCTCTCTGTAACACTTGATTCTGATTAACCAATTGCAGCCAGACATACTTGTATAATGACAGTAAATTGTTTATTTGAGCAATGTCCATGGCAGCTGTGCTGCTTTCATGTTCCTCATGGCTCTCTGTAATCTCTTTTTTCACAAAAAAACAAAAAACTTTCAATTCCAATTAATATTTATTATCCATTTATTTACATATATGGTAAGATGCTGTGGGTTAATAAAGGCCTTCTGAATTGAATCGATGCGTTTTTAGAGTAAGTTAAGTTTTTAAAGGGATAGTTTACCCAAAAATAAAAATTACCCCATGACCCCATCCTCAAGACATCTTGGGTGTATATGACTTTCTTATTTCAGACAAATACAATCGTAGTTATATTAAAAAAAATGTCCTGGCTCTTCCAAGCTTTATAATAGCAGTGAATGGCTGTTGAGATTTTGAAGTTCAATAAAGTGCGTCTATCCATCATAAAAGTAGTCCTCACGGTTCCGGGGGGTTAATAAAGGCCTTCTGAAGCAAACTGATGTGTTTGTGTAAGAAAAATATCCATATTTAAAACACAAGAGAGTGGTGTTCCAGCGGATGACATACGACAGTTAGCAAAAGCTAGCGATTATGGTTTATGAAGTTTTAAAAATTGATATTTTTCTTACACAACTGCATCAATTTGCTTTAGAAGGCTTTTATTAACCCCCTGGAGCTGTGTGGAGTACTTTTTATGATGGATGGGTGCACTTTATTGGACTTCAAAATCTCAACAGCCATTCACTGCCATTATAAAGCTTAGAGGAGCCAGGACATTTTTTAAGAAATCCAATTGCATTCGTGAAATAATAAAGTCATACACACCTAGGTTGGCTTGAGGGTAAGTAAATAATGGAGTAATTTTCATTTTGGGGTGTACTATCCTTTTAATGGTGTTTTATCATGACTAATTACTAAGTAAAAGTGAGTTATTCTGAAAAATAGTGTTAATTTTGTAAGCTATTTTCAATTTTAGTCTTAGTTTTAGTCCTGTGTTAGATGTCCTTGTTAGTTTTTAGTCAAGTTTTAGTCGACTAAAAATCTCAGCATCTTAATCTAGTTTTAGTCACAGAAAATCTAAAGTATTTTAGTCTAGTTTTAGTCAATGAAATCTTCGTCCCATTTACGTAATGCTGTATAATGATTAAACTGATTAAAAAAAAAAAAAAAACATTTTTGCTCTACATTATAATCATAATGACTGTTGTCATTTGAGAAATTTACTTTTACATTTCAGGTATTGCAGGTATCAAGTATAACCTCATCTAATGTAGTGATTTATTATAGGCTATTTATTATATAAATTAATATCAAAGACTTAAGCACACTCTCTGTCTCTACATTATGAAAACTTGTAAAACAAATTAAATATATTGTAACAGTGAAATTCCTAATAGTAATTCCAGTAATTTCAAATTGCAATAGCCTATGTTTCACTATTAAAACAACAATGGCTGAGTAAGTGCATTTATTCAGTAACCACAATTGTAAACAATATAGTCAAGATCTCATGACAGAACACAGACGCTGAATGACACTTTCATTTAGATCGCTAAACTCCATCTTCTTTGTCAGTGTTTTCAGATCATCGGCGGCAGCGCTTCCACAATGAAGAGCGAGCTTGTGCACATGGTTGCTAGATTCCAAAAAATAAGCAAAGCACTGAACAGAAAATATATCCTTGTAACAGAGAAGCTCTTGATATCTGGCAACCACACACATGAAAGCTCACATAATAGAGGCCTGTACAGCAGTACGCAATAATATTTTGTCTCTTTTTTTGATGAAAATAAAAATAGATTTTAGTAAAGTTTTTATTTTTTGTATATATTTTAGTCTCTTCTTTTTTCGTCAATGAAATTGCATTTTGATATAGTCATAGTTGCCGTTTATTGACCTTATTGTTGTCTCGTCTTCGTCTCGTTTTAGTCATGGGAAGAAAGCATTTTTCGTCATAGTTTTCATTAACGAAATTAACACTACCGAAAAATTTTTAGCCTCTCTCAGTCCCTCTCAAACTTTCTTTTGATAATGTCTTTTAGCCTTCGAATGATAGACTGTGACAGAATGTGTGTGAATTTTTCAGACAGATCTCCATCTCACCTGCGGGGTTTGCGGATGTCCCACAGTCCCACCCCCTCTTTAGAGTTTGCAGTGGCCAGCAGACGGGGTTCTACGGGGTTAAACATCACGCTGTGGAATGCCGAGGGGTAGTTGGCCAAGCAGAATGGTTCTAGAATGCACAATAGAATTAGGATATTTCAGGCTTTAGATAAAACAAAGGTTCTAAAAAATTTTTTTTTTTAATTCAGAAAAAAATGTTATTGAGCAGCACAACTGTTTTTAACAATTGCAATAACAAGAAATATTTCTTGAGCACCAAATCAGCATATCAGAATGATTTCTGAAGGATCATGTGACACTGAAGACTGGAGTAATGACTACTGAATATTCACCTTTGCATCACAAAAATAAATTACTTTTTAAAATACAGTGGGTACGGAAAGTATTCAGACCCCCTTAAATTTTTCACTCTTTGTTATATTGCAGCCATTTGCTTAAATTAATTTCATTTTTTTTCCTCATTAATGTACACACAGCACCCCATATCGACAGAAAAACACAGAATTGTTGACATTTTTGCAGATTTATTAAAAAAGAAAAACTGAAATATCACATGGTCCTAAGTATTCAGACCCTTTGCTCAGTATTTAGTAGAAGCACCCTTTTGATCTAATACAGCCATGAGTCTTTTTGGGAAAGATGCAACAAGTTTTTCACACCTGGATTTGGGAATCCTCTATCATTCCTCCTTGCAGATCCTCTCCAGTTCTGTCAGGTTGGATGGTAAACGTTGGTGGACAGCCATTTTTAGGTCTCTCCAGAGATGCTCAATTGGGTTTAAGTCAGGGCTCCGGCTGGGCCATTCAAGAACAGTCACGGAGTTGTTGTGAAGCCAATCCTTTGTTATTTTAGCTGTGTGCTTAGGGTCATTGTCTTGTTGGAAGGTAAACCTTCGGCCCAGTCTGAGGTCCTGAGCACTCTGGAGAAGGTTTTCATCCAGGATATCCCTGTACTTGGCCACATTCATCTTACCCTCGATTGCAACCAGTCGTCCTGTCCCTGGAGCTGAAAAACACCCCCACAGCATGATGCTGCCACCACCATGCTTCACTGTTGGGACTGTATTGGACAGGTGATAAGCAGTGCCTGGTTTTCTCCACACATACCGCTTAGAATTAAGGCCAAAAAGCTCTATCTTGGTCTCATCAGACCAGAGAATCTTATTTCTCACCATCTTGGAGGACCATGCGGGCTTTCATGTGTCTTGCACTGAGGAGAGGCTTCCGTCGGGCCACTCTGCCATAAAGCCCCGACTGATGGTTGACTTTCTACACCTTTCTCCCGTCTCCCGACTGCATCTCTGGAGCTCAGCCACAGTGATCTTTGGGTTCTTCTTTACCTCTCTCACCAAGGCTCTTCTCCCCCGATAGCTCAGTTTGGCCGGACGGCCAGCTCTAGGAAGGGTTCTGGTCGTCCCAAACGTCTTCCATTTAAGGATTATGGAGGCCACTGTGCTCTTAGGAACCTTAAGTGCAGCAGAAATTTTTTGTAACCTTGGCCAGATCTGTGCCTTGCCACGATTCTGTCTCTGAGCTCTTCAGGCAGTTCCTTTGACCTCATGATTCTCATTTGCTCTGACATGCACTGTGAGCTGTAAGGTCTTATATAGACAGGTGTGTGGCTTTCCTAATCACGTCCAATCAGTATAATCAAACACAGCTGGACTCAAATGAAGGTGTAGAACCATCTTAAGGATGATCAGAAGAAATGGACAGCACCTGAGTTAAATATATGAGTGTTACAGCAAAGGGTCTGAATACTTAGGACCATGTGATATTTCAGTTTTTCTTTTTTAATAAATCTGCAAAAATGTCAACAATTCTGTGTTTTTCTGTCAATATGGGGTGCTGTGTGTACATTAATGAGGAAAAAAAATTAACTTAAATGATTTTAGCATATGGCTGCAATATAACAAAGAGTGAAAAATTTAAGGGGGTCTGAATACTTTCCGTACCCACTGTATATTCAAATAGAAAACAGTTATTTGAAATTGTAATAATTTTTCACAATATTACTATTTTTATTGTATTTTTGATCAAATAAATGCAGCTTTTTTATCTCATTAAAGAAAAAGGGGCCATATTAAAAACTAAGAAATTTTCGTATGTGTACCTCCATGTGGCGGTTCTCGCGTGTCCCATATGAGAACTCGGCCGTCATCGGAGGAGCTGGCGAAGACATTATCATTAACAGGACTGACAGACAGACCGTACACAGCGTCGTCATGCAAGAAGACGTTGAGCGTCTCGCCACGTTCTACGTCGTGCAGAATCACCTGCTCATCATTTCCTACAGCAACAGACATTAACATTAGACTTTCAATCTCTCCTCTGTTTCAGCTGCAGCATCACAAATCTGAGCAGCTGCTTGTTTTACCTCCTGAGAAAACACGTTTGTTAGTGCTGTCAAATGCCAGGCAGAAGATGTTGGACAGGTGCTCCCCCTTCAACTTGATCGGCTTGGCTCGTGAGTGTATTGCTTTCTCCATGTGCCACAGCAGCACCCTGCGGTCATCTCCACCTACATACAACACAAGACATATAAATAGATTCACCAGAGGAACGTTTCAACATCACTCTCTCAAGGGTATGAATGTAGGGTTATATGAGCACAATCTGGCTGTTTTACAGACACCAAAGAAAAGTTTACAAGGCTTGTTCTCAGCTTGGTTCTTGAGGATGTGTTGTAAGTGACAAACTTGAATGGCAAATCTGATCTATAGTGTGTTTTCACGACACATCATCAGTCGGCCATATTGGTGGCACTGAACGTAAACAATGCAACTGAATCAAACAAAACGATTTAGCTGATTATTGCTGCTGAAAATGGCCAATCATTGTCATGTTTTGGGCTGTACTAATCGGTCAGACCGGGAAAAACATTTGGAGTACTATAGACTGCCAAAAGTTATAACAAATCAATGAGAAGAGTGCAAAAACTGTCTGAGGAACAAAAGGCTTTTGTGGTTGGCCAAAATGAACCAGGATACCCAGGGTCAGGAAATTTTCTTGACAACATGTGTGTTTGTTCTTATCATTTCCGGTCAGGTAAATGGAATATTAGGCTAATATCTTAATTAATACTGCTTGTTCGTATATATTTGCCACCTGTTAACAGTTTGTCAAAATATTGCGCCCTTTCCTGCTTACTAGGTCCTTCTCTATATGATTTAGCAGCTTCCACATGTTTTTTCTGCCGTTTAGACAGCATAAATTAGCAGAACTACGCATTCAGTGAAACATAAACCATGAAATCCATGCTGTTGTTTACATCTGAGTATCTCCAATATGGCCACGTATCCGAGTAACTGACTAGATTGTGACGTAAGTGCACACCCTCTATGAATTATGCCCGAAAATAAAATTCTGAGACCATGGAAAAACACATTTGTATCTAATGAAAGAGATTCAGGTGACTGCTTGTGTTACAACAGTGACAAGTTTCCAGATTGCATTTTAATCTGAAGAAACAACTTTAAATCTGAAGAAATTAATGTTAACTGACGACATACATTACCATTTGAAAGTTTGGAGTCAGAAATGAATAGTTTTTTAAAGAAATGAATAATGTTACTCATTGAGGATGTATTAAATTGATGAAAAACTGACAGTTACAACTTTATAATGTTACAAAAGATTTATATTTCAAATGCTATTCTTTTCAGCTTTCTATTCATCAAGCCATCCTGAAATAAAGTATCATGGATTACACAAAAAAATATTAGGCAGCACAACTGTTTTCAACACTGATTAAAAAAAAAAAAAAACAGCAATAATGTCAATGGATTATGTAACAATGGAGACTGAAGCTTAGAATCACAGTAATAAATTAAATTAAAAAAAAATATATTAAAGTTACTTTAAATTGTAATAACGTTTCACAATATTAATGTTTTTACTGTATTTTTGATCAAATGAATGCATAGACGTAAACAGAAGGCCAGTCTATTATTGTGAGACACAGATTGACATGTTTATTTAAATAGTTGGATTTCCACTAGAGCACTTGTTGTCATGTTAACCTGTTTTTTTTTTTGGGGTTTTTTTTTTTCAATAAAGATGTTGACAGCATCCTACTGCCGTTTTAGTTTCATATCTGTTGTGTAAAATGCAACTGAAATTTTGGGGTTTCGCAGTTAGTTTCACAGTGAAACTAAGTGAAAGATCATCTACATTTCTGTGTAACGAAAATAACTTCACATTCTCTCGTCAAAATCTTTTAAAGAAAATATTTAATAAAAAAATATTTTAAAGGTGTCATAGGATGCAAAATTCACTTTTACATGTTATTTGAACATAAATGTATGTGTACACAACCACCCTATAATGATAAAAATCCACCCATTTTTAAATCCCCAATAATAATAATCAATTTTTCAGATCAGATTGTTCTCAGATTCCTGGCAGGATGACGTAGTTCTGCACAGGCCCCTCCCATGACTATTGATTGACACAGCCGTTTTAACGCAGATCCGCCCTGAGTGAGCTGTGAACAGTCCGCCATTGTTTTCAACGCCAAAGCAGGAGTAGACAAGAATGCCTCCTAAGCGATTGAGGTGTATTGTTGTTGGATGTAATAATAAACATAGCAGTCATCATTTACTCCCGACATCTGAGCCGCTGAAGATGCAGAGGATTACTTTTGTTTTTGAAGGGAATCCGCCCCCCAATCTGCCTAAATGTGTCTATGTTCACGCAAATCATTAGTGATCCAGCTTCACCTACAGAAGAAGTGAGTATAAGGGTTTTTTATGAATCTTTGCAAATCGCCTTTCTTAATAACGTGCTAGTCAGCAAGTTTCGTGGCTAAATGTGGCTAAAGTTTACAGTCTCTCAGAAAACATCTCATCACCTCAAGAAAGAGGGGCAGGGTGAGCAGAGCTCATTAGTATTTAAAGAGACATGCACTGAAACGAGTCGCTGTGAACTAAGGTTGTGCCGATAGACGATAGTATCATGTATCCAACGACAGTCAGAGATATCGCCTGATGCCTTTGAAGATAGCAAGACGATTATTATTATTATCCATCAAAAAATAGACTAGGTGCCCAACTTTAGCAATGCAGTGCAGAAAGTTCACTCCAGAAACTTGCCGCTAAGTGGCTGTTATAAACACAAAGGCACAAACGACGGTGTTTTGGGTGAGAAGCATGCAATCTGTAATTGCATGCAAATGCTGATGCTCACGAAAATGTGCTGTTTTTCCACTTTTACTTTCAAAATCAATCCTGTTCTGCAAGGAGGGGAGAGGATCAAAAAGGGGGGCACAGTAACTCGTTTTGGGGGGAATGAGCCCCTTTCGCGTCGCCCAACACTACTGTGAACAGAGCTGTTTTTGACAAAGTAAAAAGGGTGTTGTTTTACACTTCCATTGAGAAATTTTAAGCAAAGTATGGGTCATTAAGACCCTAAAGAATCATGTCAACTTGTGGAAAATGGGCATCCCGATGACCCCTTTAAACAATGCAATCAGAAAGGGTACTTTTTAGCTGATAAAATACTTTAAAGACAAGTATTGCTAGAAAACATTTCCAGGCCTTGAAACCACAATTGTAAAATTATCTGATATTTCCTGGTTTCAGTGAGCATGGGAACTCTCCGCATTCACCACACTGTACATGCCTAATGTACAGACTGAAAATATGCAAGTGCAAAAACATACAAAAAACGTGAGCAGGAATGAATGCGTGAAGCCAAAAGAATCAGTTACAGCTGCAACCAATTAATCAGTCAGCAAGAAAAAGAGTTAGACGAAAACTATGGACGCCCTTCTACAGTCTGAACCACCTACAAAGGTGCATTCAGTGTGTTTCGTTTAGGTTTTTCCGGCTCTTATTTGTATTAAGGATACTAAGGACTTCATACTGACTTCAGCCTAAATGGATGAAGTTTGTAAACAAGTTAATGAACCTTCCTGGATGCAATTCTAACAAGTTTTGGACAGTCATATGTTTGCAGTTAGTGCTTAAAGTCTTGCCGTTTATCTGTCAACTATGTGGTGGTATATCCTTTTATTGTTTATTATGAATAGGTACTTAGTAAACTTTTATTAACTTTCCTCAATTGTATGATAAGGCTGGTCACGTGATGTCAACATGGTTACGCCCATAAAGGGGCGACCCACTTCATCCAGAATAAAAAAGCTTTTTCTAGAAGACTGATCTTCATCTCATGTGGATGTGCATTATGCAATCTAATAAAATTTTAATGACGTTACTCTGGTCATTGCGTTTCTTTGTGTAAAAACTTTTTTACTGAGTGCACCTTAACATGTTTATGTAATACTGGCAGAAAGACTAAAACCTCTTTTTTTTTGACAATGCCCAGAAAAATAAAACATGCATGCACAAGATGTCAAAGCAACCCAGTCTAAGCATTTTATTCTGCACGTCTGTTCTAGAGACTCCTGTCTGTCTTTCTCTCGCTGACCCACATTAGTAAGATCAGCGTGTAGAACCGGAGGATCTTACCGGACACCAGCCACTGGCCTCCATTGTTGGAGAACTCGATGGCGTTGACGCAACCGAAGTGGCCGAGCATGTCCTTCTTGTAGAGGCTGGAGCAGCCGGCCAGTCTGCGCCGCTGGAATTCCTCCTTCAGCTGCGGCTGTCCGCCTATCGTCCTGCGGGAGAGGAACCCGACGGCGCTCCGCATGCCGCAGCCCCGCACCTCCTTCATCTCTCCTCCGGTAAATGAGTGTCAACGCCGCCGCTAGAGTGTCCCAGCCGTCATGGGTTTGAGCTTAGGGTCGATTCGGTGGGTTCTGGTTCGGCTGGAGGATGTACCGTTACATGTTTGTTTGGTAAAGCATGAAAGTGCGCAGCAAAAACAGAAGGTTGTTTAGAGTCCCACCGACCGCCGGCACTTCCTGCTCCGGTGCAAGGGTGATGACGTCACAACACCAGATCACTTAACTCAGAACCAGAACCCCTGCTGTTACTTTCTGATTAAATGTTATATAATATAATTTCAGTTTATATAATCTGTAAACACACAATCTGCATTGCTTTTAATGCAGTGCTTGATTTTTTGCATATGTTACTGTTATTCAAAAATGAACAAGCATGCTGTATGTGTACATAACAATGTAAGTATTTATTTGGTTATATGTTAATATCTATCTAGATAAATGTCATTTAAAAAAAAAAAAAAGTATTCAGGTTAATTGGGTTATTTTGTTCCAGTCATCTCAATGGCAAAAAGTATACTAATTTACCTGAATTCAGCCTTATAGGAAAACAAAGAAGAGGCTGCATTAAAAAAAAAAAAAAAGCTTTCACGACAATAGTCTACTTAATCTGCATTTGTTACACAACGTTTTATTTTATAGTATTATTTTAAATAATATTAATATTTAAATATTTAAAGTAAATTAAATATATAAATAGAATCATATTAAATATTTATACAATATTGTATTGTTATTAGGAATTTATTAAAAAAAATTAAATTAAAATAAAATAAAATCCTGGAGTATAATAAAAATAAAATAAAAATAAAGTAAATTTACTCTTATATCAAAAGATAACATTTTCCTTTTTAAATGTTATATTAACACAAAATTAAATTAGAAATTACATATTAAATTATTTAGATTGAAAAGATTATGTATGTAATTTTTACACTCAGATGTTAATAATGTAACATTTTAAATATTTAAAATAAATTAAAACATGTAAATAGGAACTGATAGTAGTAAATTACTAATACAATCTTGTTTTATTAAAATTTATTTAAATGCAAAAAAAAACCCCACAATAATAAACCTCTTTAATCTTCATAAACTTACTCTCATATCAAAAGAAAACACATTTAACTCATTCAAATGAGATATATATATATGAGTTCACAAATCTGTCTAAATCTGTGTTAGTGAGCACTTCTCCTTTGCCGAGATAATCCATCCACCTCACAGGTGTGACATATCAAGATGCTGATTAGACAGTATAATTACTGCACAGGTGTTCCTTAGGCTGGCCACAATAAAAGGCCACTCTAAAATGTGCAGTTTTACTGTGTTGGGGGGGTCCGGGGTCCAAAAATCAGTTAGTATCTGGTGTGACCACCATTTGCCTCATGCAGTGCAACACATCTCCTTTGCATAGAGTTGATTAGGTTGTTGATTGTGGCCTGTGGAATGTTGGTCCACTCCTCTTCAATGGCTGTGCGAAGTTGCTGGATATTGGCAAGAACTGGAACACGCTGTCATATACGCCGATCCAGAGTATCCCAAACATGCTCTGTGGGTGACATGTCCGGTGAGTATGCTAGCCATGCAAGAACTGGGATGTTTTCAGCTTCCAGGAATTGTGTACAGATCCTTGCAACATGGGGCCGTGCATTATCATGCTGCAACATGAGGTGATGGTCATGGATGAATGGCACAACAATGGATGCCTCAGGATGATACGTCACGGTATCTCTGTGCATTCAAAATGCCATCAATAAAATGCACCTGTGTTCATTGTCCATAACATACGCCTGCCCATACCATAACCCCACCGCCACCATGGGCCACTCGATCCACAACGTAGACATCAGCAAACCGCTCACCCACACAACGCCATACACGCTGTCTGCCATCTGCCCTGTACAGTGAAAACCGGAATTCATCCGTGAAGAGAACACCTCTCCAAAGTGCCAGATGCCATTGAATGCGAGCATTTGCCCACTCAAGTCAGTTACAAAGACAAACTGCAGTCAGGTCCCAATGAGGACAATGAGAATGCAGATGAGCTTCCCTGAGACGATTTCTGACAGTTTGTGCAGAAATTCTTTGGTTATGTAAACCGATTGTTGCAGCAGCTGTTCGGGTGGCTGATCTCAGACGATCTTGGAAGTGAAGATGCTGGATGTGGAGGTCATGGGCTGGTGTGGTTACACGTGGTCTGCGGTTGTGAGGCCGGTTGGATGTACTGCCAAATTCTCTAAAACGCCTTTGGAGACAGCTTATGGTTGAGAAATGAACATTCAATTCACGGGCAACAGTTCTGGTGGACATTCCTGCAGTCAGCATGCCAATCGCACGCTCCCTCAAAACTTGCGACATCTGTGGCATTGTGCTGTGTGATAAAACTGCACATTTTAGAGTGGCCTTTTATTGTGGCCAGCCTAAGGCACACCTGTGCAATAATCATGCTGTCTAATCAGCAACTTGATATGCCACACCTGTGAGGTGGTTGCTTATCTTGGCAAAGTAGAAGTGATTTAGACAGATTTGTGAACACTATTTGAGAGAAATAGGCCTTTTGTGTACATAAAAAAGTCTTAGATCTTTGAGTTCAGCTCATAAAAAATGGAGGCAAAAACAAAAGTGTTGCAATTATAATTTCAGTCAGTGTATATATATATATATATATATATATATATACATATATACATACATATATATGTCTGTGTATGTGTGTTGTCCAATCGATTAATTGCATCCAAAATAAGTTTGTTTACATAAAAAATGTGTGTGTACTGTGTATATTTATTATGCATATAAATTTACCCACATACATATATATATATATATATATACACACACACACACGTAAATATTTCTTAATATATACGTGTGTGTTTATATATACACATAATAAATATACACAATAAACATTATATAAATAGACTCTTTGGATGCGATTAATCGAGACTAATCGTTTTGACAACATTAATTTAAAAAAAAGCTAAAATATACATACTAATATTACATATTCAATTATTTAAATTTGGTATTATAAATCTTGTGATAAAATATTAGAAAGTTTGATGACTTAAGTGCAAGTATCAAATTTCCATTTAGTACTCATTCAGCAAGAATATATCACCATATTACGCCGCCCAAGACTGGTTGCCCACTGAAGCTAAGCAGAGTTGAGCCTGGTCAGTACATGGATGGGAGACCTCCTGGGAAAAACTAGGTTGCTGTTGGAAGAGGTGTTAGTGAAGCCATCAGGGGGTGCTCACCCTGTGGTCTATGTGGGTCCTAATGCCCCAGTATAGTGACGGGGACACTATACTGTAAAAAGCACCATCCTTCGGATGAGCAAGAATCCGAGGTCCTGAGTCTTTGTGGTCATTAAAAATCCCATGGCACTTCTCGTGAAGAGTAGGGATGTATCCCCAGTGTCCTGGCCAAATTCCCTCCTCTGGCCCTTGTCAATCATGGCCTCCTAATAATCCCCATTCATTGCACTGGCTCTATCACTCTCTCATCTCTCCACCCGTAGCTGGTGTGTGGTGAGCGCACTGGCGCCGTTGTCCTGTGGCTGCCGTCGCATCATCCAAGTGGATGCTGCACACTGGTGGTGGTTGAGGAGAGATCCCCCCATATGATTGTAAAGCGCTTTGGGAGTATGGCAATATACAGTGAAAGCGCTATATAAATGCGCTCATTCATTAAAGCATAAAAATGACAAGCAGGGACCAAAGCAAATCTTAGTGTGTGTAGTTTTATTAAATTCCAGTACGGAATTACAGTGGTAGTATTTTTTTCAACAGGTTTTCTTACAAATACAAATTTATCAGAGTAATCCCCATAACTGGAGCGGAACCTTTAAATTAAAAAGCTAAAAGTTTTTAAATTATATTTTTTAATAAAAAAACAAAAACAAAACTAATACTAGTGGCAGGTATACATTTAAACAGCAAACAGACAGTTCTTTAGCACAGCTTCAACTATAAGCTGACATCATCAGCACAGCTCCTTACATACTGTGTATGATAACTTATGAACCTGGACAAGCATGAAATATTTCCATTAAATTGCACCAAATTCTCTGCTGACCAGAAATAGAACAACACTGACATCATTGCACATGTTTGCCACTTGCTTGCATTAATCGTGACAAGTGCGAGTCTGTGAGTCGAATTATGGGATGGATTTGTTTGGCATATTTTGGCTTTCTAAGGAGCAAGTGAGGCACAATATTATTCGATTTCAAACTACTCTACATGAGTAATGAGGACTAAACGATCTCAGAGATTGTTCAGAGCCTCGCTAAAAGTCTTATGAAAAAGGCATGTCTAATACCTTTATAACACTGAGACATTAGCATCTACACATGCTCATGTCACCTACAGGCAGGTATACGCACACAGGCTGTGGAACACTGGAATTCTTATGCTACATTTAGTGAGATTAAAATATAGTGACATATGTAGCTTGTTTGTTTAGTGTTCATGAAACAGGTCATATTTCACCCCAAAATCAGAAGAAAACATTTGTTTTGGCCATTAAGTTTTTTTTTTTTGAATAGTGACAAAAATTCTGAATTATTCTCAAAAGTTATTCTCACTAGATTTTTGTCAACACTTTACAATAAGGTTCAATTTGTTAACATTAGTTAATGCATTTGGTCTCATGAATTAACAATGAACAATATTTTTTACAGTTTATTAATCTAGATTAATGCTAATTTACATTCAAAATTTTTTCATTGGTAATTCATTATACATTAAAGTCATTTTTTACAACTTGAAATGTAAGAAAAAGTAAATTTAGAAATTAACCACGATTAATAAATGTGTAAAAGTATTGTTCATTTTTATTTAATGACACCTAATGCATTAACTATAGTAGTGATAATAATAATCACATAATTATTTTGTTAAAATAATATATATATATATATTTTTAGACAAACCATACCACAACAAATATTACCAAAAAATAAAAATTAAAAATTCAATTGTATGTCCTAAAAAATTATGCATTTCCCCTTTTCCCTTATAACAAAATATGAATTTCTTTTCTTTTGA
Source organism: Cirrhinus mrigala (assembly GCA_036247105.1). NCBI lineage: Eukaryota > Metazoa > Chordata > Actinopteri > Cypriniformes > Cyprinidae > Cirrhinus > Cirrhinus mrigala. Next base: position 26,756,554 of record CM070019.1, read on the forward strand.
TTTTGAGGTGAAGTATGACTTGTTCTTGAGAATCGCTACTCTAAAATTTCTCCATGTTTTAGGCACATTATTCTAAATCCGATACAGCATCTGGGGGAAATTGGACATCTCACGAGAAAATGTCCTCAAACAAGCCAACAAACAAAACAGAACGTACATTTCATTCTAAGAAACAGTTACATTTTAAAAAAAGTGTTTAAAGAGTGCAGCACACAGGTTTGACACTGGTCCGTCTAATGTAGACACAGACACTCAATCCAGTTTCTGTCTCTAAAGTTCCCACAAAGCTTTGCTGCAGTTTATAGCTGGAGTGAACAGCGCTGTGCACCACAGGAAGCATTATATAACAAAAACACAATCTAGTAATTTTTTAAAAGTGCTTTAGCGTTCAGTACCTTCAGTGAATACATTCACACACACACATACAAACAAACCTACAAAGTAAACCAAGTAAACCACATATGACGTGGTGGAGACTGCAACACAAACACACAATTAACCTTCGAGAAACTCTCTGACCTCGACTAGAGAGGGGGGAAACGATCTTCAGGATAAAGCCAAGCCATCTGGAAAATCCATCCGAAGCAAAAATCCAATCCAGATTTTGTCCTTTCAATTTACTAAAGCACAGTTCCTTTCTTTCTTTTTGCTGGTTTGTTTTCCCACAAGTGTGCTGGCCGCTGAAATGCTGCTGAAATGTGTGGATACAGCTTTGCTGAATTACACAAAACCACTTGAAAACTCACTAGTTACGGAGTTAAAGATAAGTTTTAAAGATCAGTTCATTAGTCATTTCACTAAAAACACTGGAGGGTTTTAACATACGTAGTCCAAAAAAATATGCCCTGTTGCCAAACTGCATCAAGTCTTTCATAAAAGAACAATCAAATGTCAACAAAATAAAAAAAAAAAAAACACAGACACAAACCGTGAGAAAGCAGATATTTTAAATAAAAACATCAGGCAGCACTGAGTGTAAAGGCAGCCGTAGCATAGAGGAGTGAAGATGTGAGGCTGTAGTTCAGTAAGGCCCTTTGGACGGGCCGAAGATGGCAAGCGGGAAGTGTTTGACGTGAGATGACCACTGAGCCGCGAGCTGGAAAAACTTCACATCGTTCCATTCAACTCCATCTATCAACACTTGTAGAGGAAAGACAAAAGCCATCAGTTTATCTGAAATTATTATTAAATTTAATTGATGATGCAGTTATTTTAAATCATTTTAAATCCATTTACGCATTGCTATTTATGAGCTGATGGTTTACAGTATGAATTTGTATAACTGTACTATCATTAAATAACAGTGTATAAAGGCTGTAAAGGAAGTTTTGAGTTCTTAAAGGGATAGTTTACCCAAAAATGAAAATTACCCCACGAGTTACTCACCCTCAAGCCATCCTAGGTGTTTATGACTTTCTTCTTTCAGACAAATACAGTCGGAGTTATAATAAAAAATGTCCTGGCCCTTCTGAGCTTTATAATGGCAGTGAATGGGTGTTGATATTCAAAGTCCAAAAAGCTCCACATGACTTCGGTAGGTTAATAAAGGCCTTCTGAAGTGAATCGATGCATTTGTGTAAGAAAAATATCCATATTTAGAACTTTATAAACTGTAATCTCAAGCTTCCGCTAACTGTCATTCGTACGTTCACAAGATAGTGGCGTTCCAGAGGCAGTGTTTCCCCTGCCATTATATTAGGGGGGCTGCCCGCCCCCCTTGAAGGTCAAGTACACTTTATTTTCTATATAGCGCCAGATCACAACAGACGTCATTACCTTGTTCTTTTATTAAACAAACGAAATAGCCTTATGTTATTTATCTTATTTACACAACGGCATGTCATTTCTGTCTCTAACGTTACGTGGAAATGCGTCTACAATTTCTCCTCCGCTAAAATGCGGACGGGATTGTGGAGTCCATTCATAAAAACGGATTTATTCTATAGCACGGGATGACACAGAATTCGTCAATTTTTGGATGAATAAATCAAAAGTAAGTCTCTCACTTAATTTGAATCGCGATATGCACTAGTGTCTGTGAATATTAAATAGCAAAAAGACGGTTTGAATCCTCTATGTTCCGCTTGGCTCTGTAATGAATGAATGGCGGAGACGCGGCTTTACTGCACAAATAGCGAAGCACACGTGACGCTCGCGGTCATTTTCGGCCTCTGAGTCTCATTATATGACGACATAAACGCATGAACTTAATCTCCAGAACTGCTGTGAGAGTCACTTCATATAAATTTTACCGTTTCATTTGAGAAAATTAGCATCATATCATAGTGTATACACACAAAAACTAACCGGCAACCTGTCAAAATAAAAGTAATGTTTAACATGTAACAAATGTATTAGTCTTATAGAACTTTTTTACAGTGCAGTGTAGGTGTTTAAATATTCCTATTTCTGGCAAATTTAAATAAAACAATTAAATGCAGAAATTATAATAATAACAGAAATAGAAAAAAAAACTCTATTTGTTTGGCAGCAAGCAAAAGGGTTTAATTTTCATTTCATTAAAAATAAATAAACGTGTAATGCCTGTATTTGATTATCAGAAACACAAGAATTTCTAAAAAAAAAAAAAAAAAAAAACATCATAGGGCCCTATTGTTCAAAATGTTGAAATTTTTCGACTTATTTTTTCACTGAAATAAATGTTTTTGTTAACGTACCGGAAAAAAGTACCGTACCGTTGGTACCTTGGTTTTTGTGAGACTAGCATATTCTTACCAGAGTTTACGTTACACCTACATCATCAGCTGGAACGCCACTCTCTCGTGAATCAGTTAGTTTATAAACTTTTAAATATGGATATTTTTCTTACACAAATGCATTGACTTAAAAAGGCCTTTATTAACCCTCTGGAACCATGTGGAGTACTTTTTATGATGGATGGATGCACTTTATTGGACTTCAAAATCTCAACACCCATTCACTGCCATTATAAAGCTTGGAGGAGCCAAGATATTTTTTTAAAGGGGTCCTATTATGCTTTTTCACTTTTTGAATTTTAGTCAGTGTGTGTTGTGTATGTTTGGGCATAAAAAAGATCTACAAAGTTACAAATCTCAAAGTCCACTCCAAAGGGAAATATTTAGTTTTTAAAAATCCCTTTTCAAGAACAACAACGAACGGCTCCTTTGGACTACATCATTGTTTTCCGGGTGTTATGATGTCACCACGCGGCTCATTAGAATATCATTAAAATAAATCCCGCCTATGGACATTCAAATGGTTGTGGGGTGGGTGGGGACAAGGTGGGGGATTAGCCTAACTTTAGCGATACAGCACGGAGAGCCGCTTCTGGGACGCTTCAACAAGCCGTGGTGTGGCTGGTATAAACACAAGAATTGACTAGAGTGGCTGCAATCAGCTCAGGTGGCCGTGTTGGAGCCGTAACGCGCTGTAGACTTGTGCAGTATAGGGGGTCAAAACACATGCCAATTCGCGGCTAGTATAGACAAAAGCATTGACTACTAGAGTGGCTGTGATCAGCTCCGGTGGCCGTGTTGGAGCCTTAATGCACTGCAGACGTGTGCAGTGTGTGGTAAGAGGTTTATTCATACAGTGTAGATAGCTTCACTGATTATAACGTGAGTTTTTTTTAAATGCATAAACTTGACTAGGCTAGGCTAATCAGTGATGATGTTCTTTGATAATGTTATTGTTCTCTGCTCATTTTCTGTAGCTGCTTTTTGAATAACTAAGGAAATGTATTATACTGTAAGTTGTAACTTACAATGTTTTTATTCAGTTGTTGTCATGTTAAATACAAATTAGGTCATATTAAAAACATTAGGCTGTTTTTAGCCTTATGCTACAGCTGGTTTCGGTTGTATGTATGTATATAATTAAATAAATTAGCAGGATAATATCACATATCGGCGTTCTCGCATGCTGACGATAGGACTCAACACTACTGTAGTGTCAACTATACCTTAATATATTCTTAATTATAATGCAGCAGACGGAACTTGCTGCTTTGGCAAGGGGCGTGGCAGTACTGATACATCATCTAAGCTGTTCACCAATCACAATGCACTGGGACAGTTAACCAATCACAACACATTTTTGCGGAAGGCGGGCCTTCATCAAACCCGGACCTAATTGAGCCATTTGTGCCAGGCTGGGGAGAAAGGTATTGTAATAATGTAAATTATGTGAAATATAATGCTTTTTTTGAACCACCAAGCATAAGAGCATGTTCTAGCACACCCCCAAAACAAAATAAAGACTTTATAAAAGAGCATAATAGGACACCGTTAATATAACTCCTACAGTATTCGTCTAAAATAAGAAAGTCATATACACCTGGGATGGCTTGAGAGTGAGTAAATCATGGGGTAATTTTCAGTTTTGGGTTATCTATCCCTTTAAACCTACAGTTTTTAAAGCATGATGATGATATGAATGACGCTTTCAGCAGTTTATTGACTGTATTGTAAGTTGTAGTGATTACTTTGATGAATTCTGATTGGCTGATCACCTTTCAGCATGGTCTGCTGGTGTTTGGCTGTGCAGATGAGTCGACTTATCCCCTCTATCACCTGACTCTTAGATTCCGACTCCTTATCCTTGGTCTTTTTAGGCAGAAACATCACTGAACACAGAGAAAGAGTGTTTAATGCTTATTCAACAACACCGTACAATTTATTCACCTTATTCTTTAACACAGAAGTAAGCCTATGGGTGAGACTTCCAATTTATTAGCCACTATAGGGAAATAACGAGAAGAATAACAACATGCAGTAAACAGTAAAACTGTTGCACTGCAAACCATTGTGTACATAATTAATGTACATAGATAACACATTAAAGTATGGTAAGATGCACCAATTTGCAATATCAAGCAGTAAAACGAGCTGTTTTGTACAGCTAAAAATAGCTGGATGCAGATAAGTTCAGAAGCCACACCCATAAAATTTACGAGAAGAGAAAAAAGTGGATAAACTGACCGTCACTGAATGTGTTACTATAAATGTTACAAAGGCACTGTGTAAGTATTGAGTTTCTGTGTCTTACCCTTCTTATTCTTCTCTTTGGTGACAACATTCATGGACATGGTTGGCTGATGCGTCGTCTCTGCTCCGCCCAGTGGGAGGCGGCTAACCTGCAGTGAGCGGAAGGTGCCCTTGAGCGTGTTTTTGCCAGAGGAGTCTCTCTTCTCCACTTCTTTCTTCCTTTCTGATGGAGCAATCCAGTAATCAACCTGAAGACCCATCAGCTCCCCCTGTCCTCCTCCAGGAGAACTGCAGCCACAGGGACATGGTGAGAAAACTGAAGACTAAAGAGATCTCAGACAGCTAGCGCTGTGTGTGTTTGTGTGTTTGTACCTGGACATGTGTACAGAAGGAGAAGAGGGAGGCGTTGGAGATGCTTCTTTCAGTAATGGGGAGATCTGTGCAGGAGGAGTAGACGAGAGAAGAGAAGATCCCACAGGAGCAGCGTCGTCTGAATCGCCTACAAACACACAGTCACAAATATGTTTTCTTTGCACACAAAAAGTATTCTCGTAGCTTCATAAAATTACGGTTGAACCACTGATGTCACATGGTCTATTTTAATGATGTCCTTACTACCTTTCTGGGCCTTGAACATGTCAGTTGCGTTGCTGTCTATGCAGGGTCAGAAAGCTCTCGGATTTCTACAAAAATGATCTTAATTTGTGTTCGATGAACGAATGTCTTACCGGTTTGGAACGACAATGAGGGTGAGTATTTATTGACAGAATTATCATTTTTGGGTGAACTATCCCTTTATCGCTTTTTTTTTAATAGTCTACTGTTATACATGATACGCACATTTCTAACGCCTCTAAAGTATCACAACAAAAAAAAAGATATTTGATCATAAAACTAAGCATTTAAATATCATCTTAAGACATTATTGAGAGATATAGAATTTTATATAAGAGATATAGACAACTTATATGTATATTTATTTTATGCACAGTAAGTTAAGCTGCTATACTGTTATAAAGATCTTACTGATTTGCGTTACTGAATCAATAAAAATCATACTTTTTGGCCATATATGTATCAACAACTGCACTAAATTGCATATTTTTGCTCAGTTTGGGCCTCTGAAAATGTTTGTTTCTGTTATCTGGTATAAATGTATCTTTATTTGACAAATAAAATTTATCTCAAGCCATAAAAGCCTGATGTATTAAATATGATACTCAAAAACACTTTTTTTTTGTAATTTTGTCTAAAGGTTCAATAAACCATTACATTACAATTTAGTTTTTGTCGTATTTTATATGGGTTAACATGTTCAACTGACAACCATATTTAGTATATAATATACTGACAGTATAACTAACCAGATGTGGCAGAAGTTTGTTCAACAATCCCCACATTCACCACCTGCAGACAGGTTGAAAACAAACACACTTTGAGCCAAATACAGCAATAAAAACATTTCAAACTATAAAAACATTATTGTAAATGCACACATACCCCAATAAAAGGAATGAATTTCTGACACGAGTCTTCATCAGGACTGTGAGAGGAAACAGGAGACATGAATTTGAACACATGGTTTACTAACTAGTAAATGAACCCCAGTAAATCAATCAAATCATTGATACAGTGGGGAAAAAAGGCTTAGAGGGCCGTCGAGGGGAAACAAATGCTGGTTTATAGTTACCCATTCACTTCTACAGGGAAATATTCAATAGATTTGAGTAATTTAGAAAGAAAAAACATTCTAAATAGTTGTATGGTGTAACCAGTTAGCCATTTGAAAAGAAGCAGCAAAAAGAAGGCTGAATACAAATAATTCAGCAGCAAAATGATTAGAGACACAAGGAATCCGACATTTGAATGTCTGCAATGGATGCAAATGTCTTCTTTCATAAAAAGCAAATCTACAATTCAGGTCAAGAGTTAACATTCCCCATTCAGAATCTGCAAAATGGTAACTATTTTACCAAAATAAGAGGGATCACACAAAATGCATGTTATTGTCTATTTACCGTAGTCCTAACTTGAATAAAATATTTCACATAAAAGGCATTTACATATAGTCCACAAGAGAAAATAATAGTTGAATTTATATAAAATGACCCAGTTCAAAAGTTTACATCCCCTTGATTCTTAATACTGTGTTGTTACCTGAATGATCCACAGCTGTGTGTTTTTTTTTGTTTAGTGATAGTTGTTCATGAGTCCCTTGTTTGTCCTGAACAGTTAAACTGCTTGCTGTTCTTCAGGAAAAAAAGGTTCAAGTCCCACAAATTCTTTGGTTTCCTGCGTTTTTGTGTATTTGAACCCTTTCCAACAATGACTGTATGATTTTGAGATCCATCTTTTCATACTGAGGACAACTGGGGGACTCATATGCAACTATTACAGAAGGTTCAAAACACTCACTGATGCTCCAGAAGGAAAAACGATGCATTAAGAGCCGGGGGTGAAAACTTTTGAACAGAATGGAGATGTGTACATTTTTCTTATTTCGCCTAAATATAATATTTTTTTTTTTCATTTAGTACTGCCCTTCAGAGCTACAGAAGATACTTACATGTTTCCCAGAAGACAAAATAAGTTCAATTTACCCTGATCTTCAAAATCAAAGTTTTTTGCAGATTCTGAAAGGAGGATGTAAACTTTTGACCTCAGCTGTATCAGATGTTTTCTCCTTACAAATGAATGAGTAACTGTGATAACCAGAATATTTCCCTAGTCCATGCTAAACCACATCCGTAGTATCTTTCTGAGGCACTATCTATCAAAGAACCTTTTGATCTGAGGAGAAAAGGCTTCTAAGACTGATTTTGTCAATGCCACTGTCTTCCAGTCCCTCCCAACTATCAACTAAACACAACTGACTATTTGGTGTCATCCATTAAAGCGTGTCTGAGACATGCTGCAAAGCAAGTCATGCCAGCATAATTCTAATCAACTGCTGGCGTTACGCCACTGCCTTTCCCGCTACCAGAAAAAACTAAAAGAAAGAAGCATTCTCAGCCAATCAGGGCTTAGATTCAGGTTACTTGAACCAGAGATGGTCTAAAGCAGAGATTATAGATCTAGCAACAATAAAAATGTTAAAATGGTTAGGTTTACTTGTACATATACTCAAAACAATAAAATAAATCATGAAATGGCCACTCTGTTTAGCATAATATGCATTTTTGAGGGAAAACATTATTTTAAATATATATACTGTATAACCGTTAAACCATCTCTGATCACTAGAAGAGCAAAACCCCAAACCAGAAGCAAATTATAAGAGACCAGAAAGAATAAATAATCTGTGCCAACGAACCAACCCAAAAACAACACAGCACAAGCCCAAATAGAGGGAGTTCACAGAGTGCATCTGAGCAGAAATAGAAGTTGCTCTGAATGAAAGGCATAACAGATGGTCTATTGCTCTGCAAACCGGAGAATAGAGAGACACTGATGAAACCAATAACTGAGAATTCAGCCAATATCAGCAGCACTACTTCAAGCACCTACTTGGAAAATCGAAACTGTGAGTGTTGTGTAGTTTAGACTGTTTACTTTGATGAGACAGAGAGAGAGAGAGAAAGAGAGATCACTAGAGGAGAGAAAAATGAAGCTAAGACAGAAAATTATTTTACCTCCATCATAATGTCCGTTCACCTCAGATATTATTTTTTCTGCCTTTTTATGAAAGCGGAATCATTCAAAATATTTGAAGACTTGATTTTGCTATTCAAACTGAAAATATCCTCTGGGACCTAGAACTTCTCAAGACCCACAAGCCACAGATACATAAAATTACAATGATAATATAATATAATATAATATAATATAATATAATATAATATAATATAATATAATATAATATAATATAATATAATATAATATAATATAATATAAAAAATGTATTTGATTATTTGATAAATAAAATGATAAAAAGAACTTATAAGTTCTAAATATAAGTCAAAATATAAGTCTTTACTATCACTTTTTAATAATTTAACACACCCTTGCTGAATAAAAGTATTAATTTCTTTCAAAGAAAGAAAGAAAGAAAGAAAGAAAACATTTACTGATTGTTACAAAAGACTTCTATTTTAAATAAATGCTGTTCTTTTTAACATTTTAATGTTTTATTCACCACAAAATCCTGAAAAAAGTATCACAGGTTAAAAAAAAGAATAAAGCTGACAATGATTTGATAAATTAGAATGATTTCTGAAGGATCATGTGACACTGAAGACTGGAGTAATGATGCTGAAAATTCAGCTTTGGACCACAAGACTAAAATCTATTTCAAAGTATATTAAAATAGAAAACCACTATTTTAAATCGCAATCATATTTCACAATAATATTATTTTTTTTTCTGTATATTTACTTTAAAAAAACATTACAAATCTTATTCATCCCAATCTTTTGAATGGCAGTGTATATTAAGTGCCCACAAATAGTGTTAACACAAAAAAGTAAATGAAAATGTATTTATTTTTTATTATTTTCACCTATTTTAATATAACACAATATATTAAATCATACACATTATACATTTCATAATATAATTGAGAAATTATCCCCAAAGTTTGTTTTATGTATGTTATTGGTTATGTATTTTCTATGTTTTTAGTCTAGTAATTAAGTAATAAAAATAGATGTGTCACACAACAAAAACTGCCTGAAACCTAAAATCTGATTTGTGTATAATTAACATATTTTTGGCTTTACTTTTTGCAGTTTCTTTGCAACTGAATCCTGATGTCCTCTGTAGAGGTTTTCTTAAGTTCCAAAAAGTATTATTATGTGGGGAAAAAGGCTTTTTTTTCTGGGTCCTTGGAGGACATTCAGGTTTTAAATGTTGTAAGAAGCTTAAACTGAAAAGGCTCTGGTACATTGTGTGCCCTGCTGAAGGACATCAAAGGTGTGCGGAGGATGATGGAGGTAATATTCATATCCCAGAGCAGCAAGAGACCCAATAAAACCTTCAGATTCTTTCCACACTGCAGCCTTTATTACACAATTTAATAGCTAATTCCAAAAATCATCAGATGTTGGAAGAGATGGGCTGCAATGCTCAATATGGCAGCTACAGGAAAAGAAAGCCCCACCACATAAACCCACCGAACCGCTTTCACCCAGAATAGACCACAAACCAAAGTGTGGATAGAATCTCTAGAGTCTCAATAGAATCTCTATGCTCTTCCTTAGCTTTAACTCCTCTTTATACTATAGGAGAAGAGCGAGCGAGAGAAAGGAAGAGATGATATGTATCTGATTGACTACGGTATCAGCACAGGCAGGAGGACCACAATACCTTACTGCAAAATCAAAATGAAAGCTCTTTTTCCTTCAGAGAGGGCAAGGAAAAGAAAACAAATAAAGAGAAATAAAGTATGTTATTTACAGACAGAGATGATAAACAGTGACATTCACATGCTTTCTGTCCAAACATGACTTTAAGGAGGAGGATGCTCATGACAAAGATGCAAATATCTGGAAAAAAAACGAACAAAATGGATCGAGGGTTTTTTTGAGTGCAAAACCAGATATTTGCATCTTCAAAGCATCTGAAAATGAACCCAGCCTCTAATAACACGTATTCAAAGCATTTTATATCAATGGATTATTGATATGCTTTTAATTGTATTTAGCCAAATACAATTTTAGATAGTCATAATCTTTGAATATGTTTTATTATAGAGTGGTACCATGTTAAAACTCACACTGATATTTCATATTCAGTGTGTTTTGCACACAACATTTATGTTGCCTCCTCTGAAAGGTTTAATGCTTTTATAAAAATATGGATTTGGACTGCTCTGTGCATGTCTGTATCACCTTTTCTGCTTATAGGTAAGCATGGCCTCTGCTATAGGCAGCTGATGAGCTCCATTTGCGCCCAACATGTACTGTGTTACCCTCGAAACCACATCTGGACTGTCCTGAACTGCTGGAGAAGGTTGAGAGAGAAATACAGAGATCATGTTAGATACACATTTATGAAAATGTGTGTGTTCATTTACAATTATATACACTTTTAATATATTTAAAAATAACATTATTAATAATTAAACCATGTTATATATTACACCATAGAAAAAAAAAATGAAGAGTTTTAATATATTTAATCCTGATATTATGCATTATATATACATCAGTAAGTAAGTATATAAAAATATATTACAGTATATAGTAAAAAAGAGAATTTTAATATATTTAAAAACCATTATTAATTACGTATTAAAAAATAAAAAATAATAACAAAATATATTATAATTTTTTTATAATAGAAATATATTAAATTATATTAAAATTATTTTAAAAAGTGCTCATTTACATTAATATACATTTATATACACATTTAATTATTAATTCAATTATTATTTATTAATAAGTATATTGAAAAGTATATATTACACTATAGAAAAAAGAAAATAAAAGTTTAAAAATAAAGGAAAAAAATATATAATACAAAAAAGGTATATACATATATTTTAATCTATTTAAGAATTACATTATTTAAAAGGAACATTACACAATATACACAAAAAATTAATTCTATTTAAAAATCCTTATGAATTAGTTATTAAAAATACAAAATAAAATATATTACGCTTTTATATAATAGAAATATAGTAAATTATATTTAATTTGTTTAAAAATAGTGCACATTTACATTTATATATATTTAACAAAGTAAAACACATTAAAAAATATTATTAAATAATAAATGATTAAAATAACATTATAAATAATTAAAACTTGGCATTTATTACACTATACAGGAAAAATGAAGAATTGTAATATATTTAAAACTGATATTATGAATTATTAATTTAATATAAAATGCGAATAAATATAAATAAATAAATATATACACACACACACTTTTATTTGCTATACATATACATATATTTTAATCTATTTAAAAATTACATTCTTTAAAAACAATATTACACTGCATAGACAAAGTAACATTTTAATACATTTAAAAAATCATTATGAATCAGATATTAAAAATACACAATGATAACAAAATATATTGCACTTACACAGAAAAAAAATATTCATTTATATTTTAATTATTTAAGAAATAGAATACAAAATATATTTCACAATATAGAAATATATTATTAAAAGACTGAATTCAATATTTAAACATTTCTAATTGAACAATATTAAAATGTAATATTATATAATAATATGTATTGTATAAAAATATAATATGTATTGTGTGTATATATATATATATATATATATATATATATATATATATATATATATATATATATATATATATATATATATATATATATATATAAAATTGTACATTTTTACATCATTTTATATCAGAGAAGGTTACCTGAGGTTGGCGCTTCTGGTTTGTGGAAAAGATCTTTCCATGCTGAGTCCTGGAACAGGCTGTTATATCTGTAGTCTATACTGGCCAGATATTTAGCCACCGGATGAACCCCTACAAATACACGTTTTTTTCACTTCTGGTAGTGTTTTTTATTGGCTAGTGTCTACTCATTTTTATCTCTGACTCCTGCACTCACCAAGAGGGATGATAAGGAATCGCAGGTATCCGAGCCAGTCGGGAGTTTTATGTGTCAGGTGATCCACAAACAAACGCAAAACGACAGACAGGTAATGCTGAGCTCCTGCTACACCGATCCGTACAGGAGATGGTGTTACTGAGTTACTGTTACAACTGGAGAGAAAGAAAAAAAAAAGAGAAGTACATAGTGTGTCACTCTCCTGGAAAAACTGAAAGCCAAATGGCAGAAGTGCTTCAGATGAAGTGTCTGACTCACAATCTCTGTATGCGAGAGATGATGGTGCTGAAAGCAGCCTGTATGTCAGCCGTGGTGCACGTACACACAACAGGAAGACCGTGATTCTGTAACACCTCAGATACATACTGAAAAAAAAAGGCAGGAAAAGAGTTACATATGAATGTGTTTTTGTACTAATGCCAGGCTTATTATTCCAAATGCTATGAATCTTATTTATGATTTATAATTTTCATTTAAGTAATTCATTTAGCAGATTCATTTAGTCATGGTTATTAAAATATACTCTACTATTCAAAAGTTTGGAAGCAGTATGATTTATTTTTTTTTTATTCTGTAAGGATGAATTAAAAAGTTTCTTGACCATCAAATCAGCATATTAGAATGATTTCTGAAAGATCATGTGACACTGAAGACTGGAGTTATGATGCTGAAAATTCAGCTTTGCCATCACAGGAATAAATTACATTTTAAAATATATTAAAAAAGAAACATTTTAAATTGCAAATATACTTATTTTTACTGTATTTTTGATACTGATTTATTTTGTATTTTTAGCCTTGATGAAGGACAAAAAAAATAAATAATGACCAGCCCCAGACCTCTGAATGGCATGTATTTTTTAAAATGAGCAGAATTTGTGTTTTTGCAATATTCACAGCAAAAATAACTGTATTACGATTTATCGTTAAAAATACACTACCAATCAAAAGTTTTTGAACAGTAGGACTTTTGAAAGTTTTCTGTAAATAAGTCTCTTCTGCTCACCAAGCCTGCATTCATTTGATCCAAAATACAGCAAAAACTGTAAAATTCTGAAATATTTTTATTTAAAATAACTCTGTTCTATTTGAATATATTTTAAAATGTGATTTCAAAGCTGAATTTTTAGCATCATTACTCCAGTCACATGATCCTTCAGAAATCATCCTAATCATCCTATTCTGATTTGCTGCTCAAAAAACATTTATTATTATTATTATTATTATTATTATTATTATTATGTTGAAAACAGCTGAGTAGAATTTTTTCAGGTTTCTTTGATGAATAGAAAGTTCAGAAGAACTAGCATTTATCTGAAACAGAAATCATCTGTAACATTATAAATGTCTTTATCATCACTTTTGATCAATTTAAAGCATCCTTGCTAAATAAAAAGTATTAATTTCTATAATTTCTTTCCCCCCCAAAAATATACTGACTCCAAGCTTCTGAATGGTATTGTGTATAATGTTACAAAAGTTTTTTATTTCAGATAAATGCTTATGTTTGGATCTTTCTGTTTATCAAAAAATCCTAAAAAAGAAAAAAAAAAAAAAAAAAAAAAAGGTACTCAACTGTTTTAAATAATAATAATAAATGTTTCTTGAACAGCAAATCAGCATATTAGAATGATTTCTAAAGGATCATGTGACACTGAAGACTGGAGTAATGATGCTAAAAATTTAGCTTTGATCACAGGAATAAATTACATTTTAAAATATATTCAAATAGAAAGCAGTTATTTTAAATAATAAAAATATTTCACAATTTTATTGCTTTTGCTGTATCTCAGATCAAATAAATGCAGGCTTGGTGAGCAGAAGAGAATTCTTTAAAAAGCATTAAAAATCCTACTTTTGACTGATAGTATAAAAATACATACATAATGACACCAATATGTAAGCTTTAAGTCACCGGCCAAAATTTGCAGCTGATAAATTGCAATATGTGCCTTTACAGAAACTGCCATGTTGTATTGACAACCGTCAAACATACCTGGCCCTGCCAGTCTGAGGTGTTAATGAGGATGATGCTGTCAGGAAGATGGCTGTCTGACACCAGGATGTGGTTCAGCTGGTCATAAACCGTTTTGCGTGGAATCTAACCGGACCAAACAGACAACACAATTGGTTAAAATAAAAGTAGAAACAGCTGCTTCTGTTTAGTAACTGGAATGTGTTTGTTGTGTGCAGCAAGGATCTATCTGACCTGTAGGTGGCAGCGTGTGTCAAACGAGCGCTCGTTGTCCAGACTGTTGGCCCTCTCGTTAGGCGGTCGACTTGGCTGCCTCTCTTTAAGTGATGTGCTCCGTCCTCGCCGCCCTGCCAACTTTGGCTCCACCCTTCAGATGAAGAGAGAAAGTTGCTCATATTGCAGAATTTTTTTATTTTTTTTTAACAAACACACTAAACAGAATGGTATGAAAGCCTGTTTCCACCACTGAAAAAGTAAATGTGACTTTTTAATCTCACAATTCTGACTTTTTTCTCCTCGCAATTTCGAGTTTACATCTCACAATTCTGACTTTCTTTCTCAGATTTTTGAGATACAAACTTGCAATTGTGAGTTATAAAGTTAAAGAAAAAAAAGACTGATATTTTCACAGAATTGCAAGTTTATATCTCACAATTCTGACTTTATATCACACAATTCTGACTTTATTTCTCAGAATTGCGAGGTTATATCTCACAATTCTAAGAAAAAAAGGCAGAATTGTGAGATAAGTCGCAATAATCTTTTTTTTTTTTTTTTAATTCAATGGTGGAAATGGGCTTCCATAGAATGGACAAAAAAAAATGAAAAAGAAAATGTACAGTACCTTGACAGTAATCTAAAATAGGTAAAATTGATTATATTCTCTTAATCTAACCGCAGGTGATAAAGTGTATATATCCTCACCGGTTTGATGGAATGATAAGTGACTCTGTTTTGGTCATCCGGCCAGTAGGAGGCAACCTCTCCATGAAAGAGTCCATGTTGTCCATCATCTCCAGTTCTGTGGTAGGGGTCACAACCTCAGGATGACCCTAAAAGCCCAAAGACACACATAATAAAACTTCAAAAACACGTAATACAATATACACTGTTTTTTCACTAAATTAATTATTTACTTAATACTTAAGTACACATTTTTGATGCTTATATGTGTTTTGTGTGTACTTAATGTGTTTTTAGGATTTTTAAATCAATAGAACATTCAATAGAACAACAATCATTTGAAATAGAATCTTTATAAATATTTGGATTAATTTAATGTGTTCTTGCTGATGCAAACAAATTCACTTAAAAAAGTTTGAACTGATTCCCAGAAATTGTTTTTATATATAAATCAGAGATTTGTCTCAACACTTATCAAGATATGTTGTGACACGCTCAAATAAAGAAACTCAGTGTCAAATAAAAAGACGCATTATAAAAGCAAAATATGTTACATTGTCAGAAAATTGATATTTCACCTAATACAAGTTTGGACACGTGTACAAAATAACATTATTTTTCACTGCAGCAACCACACCACATGTTGACTCAGTGTAAGTGAATCATTAGCTGTGAATCATTAGCACGCCAGCTTTAGAGCATCTGTCAGGGCTCATCTCAAAACAAACATGTTAGTCTTGATCTGATATTCAGTGAATATCTTATAATAGTAAAGGACGTACCATTGAAACATTATCAGATTCATTATCCATCTGAAACTTTCCACCTACAGCCCTTATTTTATCAGGATCCATCTGAACAGAGAAAGAGAGAGAGAGAAGTAGAGAGTTAGCTGAGGATTGATTAAACTGAAGTGTTTCTAACCTAGCTTATACTTTCTCCTCATAAGGAATATTGATTAAAAAATAAATGTCTATATATAGAACCATTCCAAAGTCTGGGTTCAGTAAGTTTTTTTTTTTTAATGTTTCTAAAGAAGTCTCTAATGCTCAAAGCTGAATTAATTTGCTGCAATAATTACTGTTTTCTATTTTAATATTCTAAAATATAATTTATTCCTTTGATGGCAAAGCTGAATTTTCAGCAGTCATTTTCATGATCCTTTAGAAATTATTCTAATATGCTGACATTGATAATTAAGAAACATTTCTTATTATCATCAAATTGCTTAATATTTGTGTGGAAATATTTTTAAATCAATAGAACATTCAACAGAACAACAATTATTTGAAATAGAATCTTTTGTAACATCATAAATATTTTGATTAATTTAATGTGTTCTTGCTGAATAAAAGTTTCAATGTCTTTCCAAAAAAAACTTACTTACCAAACCTTTTGAATGGCACATACATATTTGGAAAGGGTTAGTATTAGGTTAGTATAATTAGCTTTATTTCATGTCACTTGAAGTGTATGTTATGTGTGCTTTTAAATATCTTCTAAACACATGAATGTGTTCTTACTGGACTGGGCGGCTCTCTGTGACTCCTAACGCTGTGAATGCTGCCAATTTCTGTCTGAGAGCTGGATAGAGAAATTCCTTCAAAATATGGCCTAAACCACACACAGACACAAAAAAGGGTTAATAAAATAATACACATCTCAACATAACATAGACACTAAATACACACTAACGGACAAACTCTCTCAAGCATACTTAAGTTTAGGTTTTGGGGTGCTGAGAACACTTTCATCGTCATCCAGATCTGGTCCACTGTCACTCGGATTCTCAAACTCTAAACTCTCCAGATCCAGATCTTCCTCTACTTCTGGAGGCGGCTCGGCTGGGTCCTGCTCCGAGTCTAACACCTACAAACATGTAAAGGTGACATATCACGAAAATCGGACTTTTTCCCGAGTTTCAGTGCTATAATCGGGTCCCCGGTGCATCTACCAACCCAGAAAATGTGAAAAAGGACAACCCAGTAATTTTGTTTTGGTAAGCCTTTCTCTGTAAGCTTGTGAATAAGTGAGCCACTCAGATTTCGCTCCCCTCGTGATGTAGAAAGGGGATCTTATTATAATATTACCGTGCCTTAATCTGCACGTTTCCACCCACAATGGCATCATTTAGTTTTCGCAAGCGACAACGGTGTACCAGTTCTAACACCATGGCAAAAGTTCAAGCAAAGCATGCAAACTGTTCTGTCACTGGCTGCACAAACAAGCATAAAACACTATTTAGAGTCCCAGCCACAGAGGAGACGAAAACAGTGGATTTATTGATTTATTTACTGTATATTGTGCTGCTGCCCCACAGATCTAATATAAACGTGATTTCTTTCCTAGCTGTTCACCTTCACAGACATAACCGAGTATTTTTGTAACTCCTGTGTGTCTTTAACTTAAAATTAGGGGTAGGCGATATGGCAAAAATATCATGTCACGATTTGCTTCAGAAATATCACAATTCACGATTTTATCACGATTCTGTGTCATGTTGGTTTTACTATTTTGTAAATTGTCTGAGCAGTACAGCCAAACTAATTTCCCTATTTTAAAAAGACTTTCAAGGTAACAAAGTATAAAATAAAAAAAGAATAGCAGATATTTAGACCAAAGTGAGCAAAGATAAAAATCTTTGTCATTATTTTATCTTTGTTATTAAAAGATAAAAACAAAGAATACAAACAGTGCTTTATTTTTCAGGTACAGTAGGTGTATTTAGCAGTAGGAATCAAGAAATTGAATTAACAAATATAAAAAGTAAGTATAAAAACACTATATACTTATAAACTATATATACACATCAATTGTACACTGATTCTTATTAAAGCAACTGTATTAAAGTTCTTCAGTCAAGAGCAGTGATTTTTCTCTTTGTGTTTTGTTTTAATAACAAATAAAAGAATAGTTCACCTAAAAATAAAAATTCTGTCCTCTGTCTGTCAATTCTGTGATAGTGTTTTATTTTAATACCATCATTTACTCACTCTCAGGTTGTTTTAACCCTGAATGAGTTTCTTTTGTCTGTTGAACGGTGTCTGTTTGATCATTTCTATTATTAAAATCAATGGGGACCAGCTACTGTTTGGTTATCCACATTCTTTAAAATATCTTATTTTGTGTTTAGCACAAGAAAGAAAGTAATACAGGTTTGGGACAACATGTAAGCAAGTAAATAATGACAGCATGATAATTTTTGGGTGAACTATCCCTTTGATGACAAGCGGCAGCATGTTTAGTACTGCCCCTTTAAGAGCTGCACATCTAATATACAGGCAGGCATCGTTTTTTTTTTTACTCTTAATTCAATTGTTTACTTTCACTTTAGACATAAGCTTCTATAAACTGTTTTTATATGTAAACCTTGTGTGTTTTGACAATAGTAGCGTAATCAGACGTGATACATAACTTAGTTCAGTAATTAGGCGCTATTTAACATTATTTTAATGTGCACACGTTTCGGGTGTACGCGCAGTGGTAAAGCGCATGTCAAAACAGCACGCGAATGAAATGTTTGACCGGCAAGACTTCAAAGCAAATAATGTACTTTTGTGATTGTGAATAAATGCAGTGTCCCGTGAGTGTAACTACCGCTGAGTTAACACTGAAGTGAGTGTATGTCGCGTGAAACTTCACAGACACATTCTGGGGATACCTTTTTATAAAAAGGGGCATAATAGGTCTCCTTCAAACATTATTTATTCCTCATTTAAACTGCATGAACGTGCAGGGCAGTAGAGTGAGGGATGGCGAGACAGAGGGTCAAGCATAATCTGATGAAACAGAAAATGCCCAGACTCAGCTGCAGGCCAATCGATCCCAAAGCGGCATGTGATGTTCCTGAATATTATTAATGAGAGAGGAAATCAATCAAGGACTTTTCTTGCAACCATCCATGTTCAGTGTAAATCCAGCTTCTTAACAGATTTCAGCTGAGCTAAATGTCATTTCTGCTACAATATTAGAGGTTATAAACTAAATACCCATATTACATGATGATTATATAATATCTTAAATCAAATTCCAACATTCCATTTTAAAGAGTTTGCTTTCCCTGTACATAAGATATCAATTTAAGAAAAAATAAAAATGCTCAAAGTCTCAGATAAAGTTCATAATGTTTTTTGAGTACTGACAACCGCAATATGAAGTTTGTATACTATTTTTTAAATAATTTTTTTATGCAAACCACTTTGAATTACCAATGTGTATTAAATATGCTAGTATAAATAAACTTTTTCAGATTTATCTCTTTCTTGATTTACTATTTTACTGGACTATTTTTACACCATTGTTATTTACTCTTACAGTATCTATTTATTTTAAAATTTATTCTTGAAATCATATTTAGCATTTTTAATTGTGTATTTTGTAGTAATTTTGTTCTTTTTTAGAACTTTATTAGTCAAAAAATATTTATATTTCCAAAAATATTTATGCTTTAGTTTTAGTAAGTTCAGTACTTCAACTTAAACTCATTTTATTTCAGTTAGCGGTCAAGGCAACATTTCACAGTTTTTTATCCAATATTTATATTTTATTTTATTTCATCTTTGTTTTAATTAACAGAAACCATACTGGATATTTTACACAAAGTGGACTAAAATGCATAATAACATTTTTTATTTCTAAATTATTACACTTGCTAAATGAAACATGGAACATTATGAGGTCATGTATCATACTACTGTTTGAGATGTTTTATTGATTAATGGCTATACCATTTCTCATACTACTGTTTTTGAAATAGTAGTCAGTATACAACATATACTGGGTAATATTTAGTATGTTGCAAGCTAGTAACTCTGCTGACAGTTCAAACTGCTAAATAACTTCCTGTAATAAAATATTGGTAAAAACCTTCGCTCAGGCTTCAGAAGGTTCCATAATAAGAATCAGCGTCCTGTCAGAACAGGAAGTAACCTGAGACATAATGCTGATGAGATCATGTTTCTGTCCCACTGGACGTCACTGCTGCTTCTGCACATCACCACACACTTCCTGTCCTTCACAGGAGGACTGACCTTTGAACCCAGTGTGGCACGTGTTTATTTTGCTATGATCAGCATTTTCTTTTTTCATGCTTGTCTAAAACGTTGTATATATAGAATGGTGCAGAAACAGAATACTTGCTTACTATTTATTCTGCCTATTTTTAAACTTCTTTATACTATGTTTGTCACATGACCTCCTCATGTTGCATGGTTAATTTAAAGTATTTTGTTTGAATCCAATCATGTGTTTCAAAACAATTTTAAGGTTTGTTACATTGAAAATTGAGGGTCAAATCGAGTGCTTTGCGGGCATTTTGTGGGGATAAACTCTGCTTTGGAAACTATAGCAACTCATATAGGTATTTACAGTGTATGCATTTGCATAATGTTAACAGTACACACACTATACACCACAGAAGCCATAAGAATAGTATAGCCGAAGTCCTTGCGTCAGTCCTGCTCTTATTGTCCAGAACTCCACTTGGCAAGATTATCAGCAAACAAGGATTCAGTTTCCGTAGCAGTGCTGATTATGCATGGCTAAATTAATCTGTGGAGCCAGGCAAGACTGATCACAGACTAAACAGAGTCATACAATAGGAGAACAAATCACCTTCCTGCAACTAAAAAATTAAAGTGGTTTCTCTTTAGGTTTTTTTTTCTACATTTCTGTCACCTGATAGAGTCTGGGTTCCTTGCTACTCCTGCTTCCTTAGTTGTGGTTTAAAACACACTTAAAATTGAGTTATATTATAAATTTGACTGCACTGACACTATTGGATGAGAACAATCCTTGAAACGAATTGAGCTGGATGATAAAACTATTGTCTTCTGTATAAATGAATCAAACTTGTTGCATACACTGACAGTCAAATGTTTTTGATAGAAGTAGTGGAGGGTTTTTTTTTAAATTCTTTTTAAAGTCCCTTCTGTTCACCAAGCCTTTATTTATTTAACTCGAAATACAGCAAAAGTAGTAATATTGTGAAATATTTTCACTATTTAAAACATCTGCTTTCTATTTGAATATATTTTAAAATGTAATTTATTCCTGTGATCAAAGCTAAATTTTCAGCATCATTACTCTTTAGAGTCACATGATCCTTCAGAAATTCTAATATGAATTGCTGTTCAAGAAACATTTATTTTATTATTATTTTAAATTTTTAAAACAGTTGAGTACTTTTTTTTTCAGGATTCTTTGATGAATAGAATACTTTTATTTAGCAAGGATGCTTTAAATCGATCAAAAGTGATGATAAAGACATTTATAATGTTACAGAAGATTTCTAATTCAGATAAATGCTGTTGTTCTGAACTTTCTGTTCATCAAAGAAACCTGAAAAATATTCTACTCAGCTGTTTTTTTAAAATAATAACAATAATAAATGTTTTTTGAGCAGCAAATCAGAATATTAGAATCATTTCTGAAGCATCATGTGACTGGAGTAATGATGCTAAAAACTCAGCTTTGAAATCACAGGAATAAATTACATTCTAAAATATATTTAAATAGAAAACAGTTATTTTAAATAGCAAAAATCTTAAATTGTACTGCTTTGTTGTACTTTTGATCAAATAAATGCAGGCTTTGTGATCATTAGAGACTTGTAAAAAAAAAAAAAAAACATTTAAAAAAACTTTTGACTGGTAGTGTAAATGATGGACTTTACACAGTTAATGAACTGAACTGAATCAAACAAAACTACCTTGAGCTGAATAATGACACTATTGTTTTTTCATTACATTTGGATTACCAATTCCGTTATTTTCCTTTTTATTACTATGAAGCTGCTTTGAAATAATCTGTATTTTATACAGCACTACACTATAAAGGTGGCTTGGCTTGACTTGACTTTAAAATATTTAGACAACCTATCATGTCAGAGATGAGAGGTCATGGTAAATCTGAAGTACATTTAGTTAAACAAACTATGTTGAACACAAACATGGATTTGGTCCAATGAGATGGAAAAAAAGCTGGTTCACTGCACAAGTCAACCAGCATAACCTGACTAACACATAAGAACAAATAAACCTTTTATTTACCCACCTCATCAGAAACTCTGAAGCGTTTGAGCAATGCCACCACACGCTGCTTAAAGTTCTGCTGCTAATGGAGAAAGACAAGCACACACACAGACATACACACTCATATTAACAGTCTGTTTACTGTACGATCACATCTGACAGTGATGAGGACTGTGAGTAAATTCTCATTGTTCTCTGGCGTTCTTACCCTGGTGATCGATGCCGTCCGAACTATTGACCTTCTCTGCTTTTTTGGTTTTCTCATCTCGTACTCGTCATCCTCAAGATCCTAAGGAGCATGTACATACATGAGTAAGCAGAAAAAGAGGATAGTGAGGTTGCTTTGTTTGCGTGTGTTTGTAATCACCTGTCCTTGTGCTGCATCATCACTGGCCTCCTGCTCCGATGAGAAGCTTTCATACTCTTCTTCAGAGTAATTATCTACAAAGTGAAACAAATAATATTATAAACAGAACAGGTACATTTTTGAATACTGATCGGTCAATACAGCGTTCCAGCTATAATAAACCAATAATTAATTTTATATAATGCTTGTTTGATAACTGATGAATTGACAATATATCATTTACACTACCAGTCAAAAGTTTTTGAACAGTAAGATTTTTAATGTTTTTTAAAGAAGTCTCTTCTGCTCACCAAGCCTGCATTTATTTGATCCAACGTACAGAAAAAAACAGTAAAATTTTGAAATATTTTTACTATTTAAAATAACCTATATAAGAATATATTTTAAAATGTAAATTTATTTCTGTGATTTCAAAGCTGAATTTTTAGCATCATTATTCCAGTCACATGATCCTTCAGAAATCATTCTAATATTCTGATTTGCTGTGCAAAAAGCATTTATTATTATTTTTATTATTATTGATGTTGTTATTATTATGATGTTGAAACAGGAGAATTTGTTCAGGTTTCTTTGATGAATAGAAAGTGCAGAAGAACAGAATTTATCTGAAATATATATTTTGTAACATTATAAATGTCTTTACCATCATTTATGATCAATTTAAAGCATCCTTGCTAAATAAAAATATTAATTGCTATAATTTCTTTTCCCAAAAAAAAAAAATTCTGAAGGATCACGTGACACTAAAGACTGAGGTAATGATGTTGAATATTTAACTTTAAGCACAGGAATAAATTAATAGTAAAAATATTTCAAAATTGTACTGTTTTTGCTGTACTTTGGATCAAATAAATGCAGGCTTGGTGAGCAGAAGTGACTTCTTTAAAAAAAAAAAAAAAAAACATTAAAAATCTTACTCTTCAGAAACTTTTGACTGATAGTGTACAAGGAAAAAAAAAAAAAAAAAAAAAAAAAACACAAATGAAGGTATCCCAAGCTGAGGTTTGTGAACCCCTGGGGTTCATGAGGTGATAAAAAAGCTAATAAATAATTAATTAAAAAATTAAAAAAAATAAAAAATAAAAAAATGAATATTTAATTTGTTTATCTGCATGTCATGTGACCATTAACCAGCAGTAGAGAACCATGAATTACTGAAATATTAACTTAATATTGTGCTGTTATTGAAATATTAACTTTTAATTTTTAGGGTGTACTTCATGTAAATATTCAGGTCAAAGGGGTTCTTGCTGACAAAAAAGTCTGGGAATGTATAAAATAAAATAAAATAAAATAAAACAAAACAAAAAAATAAAATGAAATACATTTTTTAAAAAAGATTTTTTTGTAAGAAATTAACTTTTTATGAATAAAAACGTGCATACCATCTCATGCTGATATGCTCTTAAAGGGAAAGCACTCAAGAGACAACGCTCTTAAATGGTTAAAACTTTGCCATGATCTATAACTATGCCTTTAAGCTAATACTACAGGATGATCTAAATTTCAAAATAGGAAAAAAACTGATACTGGATAAGGTGCCAATTGTTCCAGTCACATTAAAGTCTAATTCACACTGCAAAGACAAACGGCAACAAACAAGTTGGCCGTTGAATTTAGAATTTATGAAAAATAACTCATGTTTACACTGTCCTAACAGACACCAACAAATGCTGACTGAACATGTTCAGTCAGGTGAAAACAAACTCAGACAAACGGCAACAGACGCCAACATTGGTAAAACACACTGACCCAACAAAACCCAACAAATGTGTTTGTTGCCATTTGTCTGTGCGGTGTGAAATGGCCTTAAAATACACAATGTAGAACAAAACACCTGTGTAGTGTATACCATCACACCACCCATAGAGAACACAATTTGTTATTGCCAGGGACATGATACAGACTAATTAAAAATTAATATGTATGTCTAGATGATTTTTTTTTTACCAGAACATTTGATTTTCTGTCCCAGAATGGCCGCCTCCTCGTGGTCTATAGGCTGACTGGACAGGGAATAGATCCAAATCTCAGCAACTTTACCCAGAAACTCCTTCTGATTACTGCAAAGAGCCAAGACCTGCCCACCTTCGGCAGGATGCTGCATCACCTACACAAACACAAACAAATCAGCACATAAGCATGTGTATGCTTCATAAGGTTTGTATTAATGTCAATGAGAAATACAAAATACCTCTGCCATGTCTATAGAACCAGCAGCCAACGTCTTGTAACCCAAAATTGTTCGGTTTTTGTACCTCTTCCTCCGCTGAAGCAGGATTTGCAACTTATTTCCCTCGCGTTTCAGAAAATGAGGGTACTGTTCACATATAAACATGCACACACCGAAGAGAGACAGGAAAAACATCAAATTTAATATCATAATAAAACTAGAATGATCATGTCTTAAAAGCAATATTGGCTCTGCGTCAAAACCTATTAAGCTGCCTACACAGGGAGCATTTGCAGGCATCACAGACACACTTTCTAAGCAAAGGGTTTTTCTATTATACCTTCCCTTTGTTTTCATTTCAAGGCTGTGTAGCATGTATACTTGTATATATGCTGTGGAAGCATTCCCACAATGCATTGCAAAGAGTGATGCAGTGTTCCAAATCAATCAGGCAAGGCTGCTGCCCATGTAGGCAGTTCACTAAGTTTTGGAACAGAGCCATTGCTTTTAGAGGCATTTATTACTGCGCAATTAGAAAAATGTGTTTTTGAGGATATCTTTACCTGTAGTGAAAATGTGAGAGCAAGATCAGTCTCCACCCCACCAGCAGGGGGCAGCACTATCTCATGAGAGCGCAGGATTCGCTTGGAGCCCTAGAGGCAAAAACAGTCACTTTATTGACACATATGCTGTGTTTCACCCAATTGTTCCTTCTGTCATCACTTTGAAGAAACAATTACCCACTTAATTTGTGTTCATGTTTATAAGTGTTGGTCCTTTCTAATTTTGCCAAAAGGAATTTATTCTCATTGTGTATTGAT
Source organism: Cirrhinus mrigala (assembly GCA_036247105.1). Taxonomy (NCBI): domain Eukaryota; kingdom Metazoa; phylum Chordata; class Actinopteri; order Cypriniformes; family Cyprinidae; genus Cirrhinus; species Cirrhinus mrigala. The sequence goes on from CM070019.1 coordinate 26,782,339, forward strand.
GAAAAATCTTTTAAGAGAGACCCTTTTCATATTATGTTTATAATTATTTTATTGCTGTCCCTAGCTAAATATTATATTCATTAATACAAATGTTCAAAGAAATTACCTTTATTTCATTAAAGATGTTGGTATGTATATGAATTCTTTGAGGAAACTCTAAAAATGTATTGCTTGTAAGGTTGTTTACACTAGTGCATTTTCATTTTATAATACATAGGGTAAGTGTTCCCTTTAAGCCCACTTCCAACTTTGAAGTCAAATTAAAAAAAGGGAAAATCATATTTTATGCTAGTCATTATTTTAACCACTCCAGTGATGTGTTAATTCCCTGACATTTTTTACTGCATACCAATCACATCTGGCAATGTTGAGTTAGCCCCATGTGCCCCTTCATGTGCATGCTGTCTCAGGGGAGTTCATTCAAAGACCCAAAAACTTTGGTGTTTTGGGACCCTTCAGAAATCAACACATTTCTGCAATTTTCAGCCATTTCTTTGTTAATTACACTGATAATTACACTGATATGTCAAATAGGAAATAAATGTATTGTTTTTTGTGTATGAACAAATGGTACGTTATCATTTTATATAATTTTTATTTAAATGGAAAGATGAGTTTTATAGGCTTGCAAACAAAGTTAATCTCAAGGTCAAACCATTAGCCTTATTTAAAGATGGACTGCCAAAGAATTAAAGGAGAACTCCACTTCTAGAACAACAATTCACAAATAATTTACTCACCCCTTGTCATCCAACATGTTCATGTCTTTCCGTCTTCAGTCATAGAGAAATTATGGTTTTTGAGGAAAGCATTTCAGGATTTTTCTCCATATAATGGACTTCATTGGTGCCCCGATTTTGAACTTCCAAAATGTAGTTTAAAAGCAGCTTCAAAGAACTCTAAACGATCCCAGCCGAGGAAGAAGGGTCTTATCTAGTAAAATGAGCAGTACTTTTTTTTCTTTTTCTTTTTTTTTTTTTTTTTTTTCGAAAAATGAAAATTTGTATACTTTTTAAGCAGAAAAGCTTAAAAGTGTAGCACAGGCTCTGGGATGCGCGTCCACGATGCTACGAATTAGTGATGGGTCGTTCTTGAACGATTCGTTGATTTTGAACGAATCTTTAATGTGACTCAGGAAGAACGAGTCATCTCGGGGAGTGATTTCGTCAGTCGCGCATGCGCAACATCCTATTAGGTTCTGTACTGGAAATAGTTCACCTGTTTGGGGCTGTCACATGATAAACGAATGACTTGAATCCGAAAACTTGTCTGATAAGAGGTGATGTGAGCTAATCATAGATTAAAGACCCAGGTAAACAATGAATTAATCTTTTCTGTTTCTTATAGCATTATAGTTTTGTCTTGTTTGTAGTGTGATCAACAAGAATCGTCCAACATCGTTGTACCTTTTTGTTTGTAAACAGCATTTGACTTACTTGCACTTTCTTAGTCTTTGCGTGTTCGCTTTGTAAACACCGGGTCTGTAGTTCCGCCTACGTTCCGTGTGACCTTTCGACGTGATTCAATAGTATGTAGCGTTGTGAACGTGCATCCCAGAGCCTGTGCTACACAAGCTTTTGTGCTTAAAGAATACAAATTTTTATTTTCTGAAAAAAATGACAGATCGCTAGATAAGACCCTTCTTCCTCAGCTGGGATCATTTAGAGCCCTTTGAAGCTGCATTTAAACTACATTTTGGAAGTTTAAAATCAGGGCACCAATGAAATCCATTACACAGAGAAAAAAATCTTGAAATGCTTTCCTCAAAAATCATAATTTCTTCACGACTGAAGACAAAGACATGAACATCTTGGATGAGAAGGGGGTGAGTAAATTATTTGTGAATTGTTGTTCTGGAAGTGGACTTCTCCTTTAAGCATCTAAACTGCAAACACTAAATGTTTTGTGAATCATTTTGCATTAATTTACAAATAAATACATCACAAATTGCTTTGCAGAGCAGATTATTTTTATAAATTAACTTTTTTTTAAAAAGATGGGCTTTAATGGTACAGTGCCACAAAACACAGGCAAACTACAGCCAACACAAGCTAACTTTGAATGAAAAAAATGTAACATTTCTTAATGTGGGCGCAATGAAAATCACTATGATGCTTAGTCCACAATATATTTAAGCTTCATGCATGTCTTTGTAAAGATAACTTACATTTTTAAAGGAAAACATTGTCGTTTTTCACCATTACTCACTGTGGAACCATTTAAGCCCATCTTATGTGTTTCAGTGAGGAATCCCTTTAATTACAAACTTTGATTAATTTTCTGAGTGAAAGTGTTAAGTTCTTTTTGCGCTTTAACTTTACTTACTACCTTAATTTACAACTATATTTAGATAATTAGGCCAACAAATTATGCACTGTGTAGCACCACTATATACTGGGTGTTTGCTGATGATTGATAATGCAAAAATCATATTACCATGAGGGCACAGTTTAAACAAACAAACAAAAAAAAGCAAAACAGTTTGACACTTTCCAAAACGCTGCAGACCCTGTTTTAGTTTGAAAACTCCAGGGTTGCATTTCAGTGTAAACAGACCAAAATGAAGACTTTTGAAAACTATGGCTTGGCTGCCCACATTCGCTCTGCATATCTTTGATGGCCGTGTAAACAATAACATCATGCTCATTATGAACCATCATGTGACCTACATTTTCGGTTGTGTAGTGTAGATGGAGATCATTTCTAAAATGCAGTGAAAATGTCAGTGTACACTGTAAAAATTAAAAAACAAAATTTGTTGAGTCAGCTTGTTAAAATACTTTGTTACCCTGCTGCCTTAAAATTTAAAGTTCAGTCAACTAAAATAAGTTTAGTCAACTTGAAATGTTAAGTAACAACTTAGATATTTGTGTTTGCTAAACTTAACAGATGGGTAAGTAACACAGCTGCGTTAAAATATTAAGTTGATTCAACTCAAATATCCAAATTGTCACTTAGTATAATTTAACATTTCAAGTTGAATAAACTTTTTGGAGTTGACTGAACTTAAAATTTTAAGGCAGCCAGGTTACAAAATATTTTAAGTTGACTCAACAAATTGTTTTTTACAGTGTAGACGAGGATCGTTTTCATTTTAAAAGGTTGTTTTAAAATGAAATGCACTAGTGCAAATAAGGCCTAAGACTCTTTGGTGGTTTAATACTTGATAATATAATAGGCTACACAATCTCATGTATTGTAACCCTTTTCAAATATTTTGTTTATTGTCTTTAACGGATAGTTCACCTAAAAATGAAAATTATGTCATTAATTACTCACCCTCATGTCGTTTTAAACCCGTAAGACCTTCGTTCATTTTCAGAACACAAATAAAGATACTTTCGACGAAATCCAAGAGCTTTCTGACACACAGACAGCAACGCAACTGGCACGTTCAAGGCCTAGAAAGGTAGTACTCTCATGAACGTGAGAAGAAATTGAAAGAAGTTGCTATTTTTGTTTTCTTTGTGCACAAAAAGTATTCTCATAACTTCCTAACATAACATTACAGTTGAACCACTGATGTCACATGGACTATTTTAACAATGTCCTTACTACCTTTCTGGGCCTTGAATGTGGTAGTTGCGTTGCTGTCTATGCAGGGTCAGAAAGCTCCTGGATTACCTGGATTAATGAAGGTCGTACGAGTTTGGAGTAATTAATGACAGAATTTTCATTTTTGGGGAAACTACCACTTTATATGTAAATGTTGTGTTTTTTGTTGCCAAAAAAAAAAAAATCTAGCTTAGGTTGAAAAACAACATACACTTAATGGACCTGAATACTAACCTGAATCTTGACCGCAATGACAACAGAAATCAGCTCCTTGTCAAGTTCCTTCATGACAACTAGCTTCTTCAAAGTCAGGCTACACAACCTACAAACAAAAACAACAGTGTTATTTACACAAAAATGTGATTATAGTTGACATTTGGCTAATCGGGAAGCAATCTTTGTAATGAGCATGTGGAAAAAGTGCCATGGTTTACAGCACAAGAGTGAGTAAAGGAGAGAACTCTCATTTTTGGGTGAATCATCCCTTTACTTTACAGCTGGTTTACAGATAGGAATAGACAGTTGCTGTTTATCAGTAAATGTTTGGGAATGTGATCCATATGTTTGTTCCTGTAACAGGATGCGTGTTGAGAATCTTTTTTCTATATCCTGAGTATATTATCAGTAAGGCACTGTATGAACTAGGGCTGCACAATTAATCGAATTTCCAACAGATGCCACAATTATGTAGGGCCCTATGAAATCCGCTTTATTTTTTCCCAAATTCCGTTTTATTTTTTTTCCAAATTCCGTTTTTTCTGTTTTCATTTTTCTGGATTCCGTTTTTTTTTTTTCCATTTTAATTTTTATCAACTCCTTTTTAATGGTTAAGTTAAATTTTATTAATCAAAGAGCATGTCTAATTAATTAAAATCATGAAACTTATACAATTTCACATCAATTAAATAAAGGTTTAACAAAAATTACATGTTTAGGGCCCTTGGAAAGGTTTTATTTTTTTCCTCACCATATGTTTTATTGTTAATAAATTCTGTATTTTAGCATGTCTAAATATTTGAATGCATACTTAATTTATTCAAATTTATTCTTAAAACAGCCTTATGAAAATTTTTTTTTTTACCCTCAGAAATTCTGTGTTGTGTATTTAAAATGTTCTGGTTAACAAATGAAGGCATAAAACATTAATTTCATTTATCTTTTAATTATTGAAAATTAAGCAAATTTTTTTTTTTGCCAAAAAAGGAAAAGGGGAATTTACTATTAAAATTAAAACATGGAAGAAATGTGTGATTATACCCTTAAAAAAATAATGTTTGTTTCATTTTAGTAGTAGTAATAGTAGTAATATATTTCTGGCACAATGTCTTCACGTTAAACCAGACTTTTATTTTGACGGGTTGCCGTGTCTACCTTTACATTTCTGTGTGTATATGGACCTTTTTCACAAGCCTGTGATTACGCGTTTCAACGGTCATCATCATCATAAATCCTTTACAGTTTTTTACATTTTGATTTTTAAAAATATGTATGTACATTTATAACACTATACTCTGTATTATATCACCTTTTCATCAAGTTAGAAAAAAACTAGTTAACGCTGTGCGAGGCCGTTTCTAATGCCGCATCTATGGGAGGGACGGTTAATTTAACATTGTTCTCTCTTCTGACTGCCGATATCAGTCTTTCTCAATTTTTTTTTCCTTTGAGTGAAAGTCGTAAAAACACTATCGTGTCGTTTTTCTTTTGCTATTTGAGCAAATGGGAATGCCAAAAATATATCTGTGGTACTGTCCCATTCACTGCTTTCGAATTTTACCCAACTATGACGACTTCCGTTATGAGAAACCCGGAAATGTGAGAAAGGTCCATTATATGACGTTAGTTTTCCTAAAATAGAACGGTCAAATGCTGAAATCACTGCAAGCGTCACGCTCACTTCAGTGTGTGTAGTAAACAAAACCACTCGTCTGCTCCATTCATTAAAACAGAGACACGCAGAACACACAGGATTCACATTTAAATTGTATTTCTACGGCGTAATATTTACAGATACTAGTCCATATTGCGGTTTGATTTAAGTGTAATGACCTACTTTTGATTAATTCATTCAAACTTTGACAAATTCCGAGACATTCTGCGTTATTAAGTAAATTCTGTTTTTTTATGACTGGATTCCACGATTCCGTTTTTCATAGGGCCCTAATTATGTAAATCGCTCAAAGGCACAATTACAAAAAACAAAAAAACAAGAGAGAGAGAAAGAGAGAGAGAGAGAGAGAGAGAGAGAGAGAGAGAGAGAGAGAGAGAGATTATCATCTTCAGATTATCAGAATTATCGACAATTATGATTTTTGTCATAATCGTGCAGTGAACCTTCAATTTCCAAAGAAAACTCAATCTTCCTAAGAATAACTATTTCCAAACTAAACTATAAAACTCTACTGCGCAGACTGATTCAGGTCAGAAGCTGAAAACAGGCCCGTAGCAGCTTTCAAAATGGGACAGATCAGTTTAGAAAACAGCTGGAATTTATGGGGTTGATAAAGTGGGGTTAAGGGATTTCAGTACACTGGAAACTTGCATACAAAACTGTTTACAAAACGTTCCATTGAGTGTCTGTCATTTTAGGCAAGAGGAACTGTTCAAACAAGCCAAAAACAAAAATCATTTTACTAAAACATAATAAACACACACCTTTGCTCTGACCCGGCAGTAAACCTTAACACTGTACTGAGAGACAATGCAAATGAGGGAAAAATCTAAACTCCCACATTTGCATCACAGAGCCATACATTTCCAGAATTAAAGGATTAGTAAACCAAAAAAAAAAAGACATTAAATCATTATTGCAGATAATCTTCCCTTTAGCCAAAGCTCTAAAATTAAATAATGCAGGCAGGACAAATTTATGCGCATATTTAAGTTGCAAAAGAATTCCATTTGATTCTTGCACAAAGCTACTCAATGACTTCAGAATACTGGAATATAATGTACAAGCTGCATACTTTAATGATGCGTTTATGGTGATTTTTGTCATTTAAGCAGCTTGACAACTACATTTACTTAAATTGTTTAGAAAATGAATGGGATGTTTTTTCATTTTTGAGGTGAAATGATCCTTTACATACTGACTGTGGAGGGAAAGAACCCTGTCACAGAGAGAGAGTGAGATAACGTCAGTCATGCAGAGAGAGGGAGCAGAGATGAGTCAGTATTGTCAGGAATGTCGCAGTGGGAAGTGATCAAGGGACCGGAGAGGCCCCTAGAGGCCCCTGAACAGCCTGAACGACGAAAGAGCAGCCAATGGAAACGGACCCACATGCATGCACCTCATAGAATATTAATGAGAAACACTTTATATATTCAAATCACATAGCAGGTACTATGAGGACAAGGAGGAGAGAAGGAGAGAGGCACACAGTACAATCTCTGGAGTGATCTGAAGGCTGGTATTGTTCACACACCATTCTCACTTTGACACACACACACACACTCACACACACAGACAAAAGCCATTCTTCTTCCCTGAGCGATTAGCATGCTAACTCTGACTGCAACAAAGGAACACACAGCGGTTTTGAGTAGATCCACACATTTCTCTCTCACATCCACACACACTGACACAGATTAAAACTATTTTTGCAACCACAAAAACACAAACTTAATGGTTTGTTATGACAGTTGCAGCTAATGACCTAAAATTCTTCAATACACACATTTCTCTCACACATACACACTATATGATTAAAAACTGTTTTTGCAAACACAGAAACAACGTTTGTTTTTGTGGCTGTAGCTGATGACCTCAATTTTTCAAGTTTTTCAAGAAAATTAGGCACATTTTGAATTAGCCCAAAAACTAATAAACTGATAAATAAAACTCATTTGCATTTAAGCAGTATGTAACACAGTAAAAATTCTCTCTGTTTAGGCATGATTTTCCTAAATAAAAAAAAATAGCATAAATTTATTATAGTATAACAGACAATGATATGTGTGGAAGACTTCTAATTCCACTTTGCACATATACTTTACAATTTAAAAGATGCATTTATTTCTGCATTACAGTAATGAGAATGACAATTTTAAATTATAGTAGACTAAAGATAATTGGGGAAGATGATTTTATGGTACTGCTACAGTTGAAGTCAAAAGTTTACATACACCTTGCATAATCCACAAAACGTTAATTATTTTACCAAAATAAGAGGGATCATACAAAATGCACGTTACTTTTTATTTAGTACTGACCTGAATAAGGTGTTTCACATAAAAGATGTTTACATATAGTCCACAAGAGAAAATAATAATTGAATTTATAAAAAATAACCCCGTTCAAAAGTTTACATACTGTTGATTCTTAATACCGTGTTGTTACCTGAATGATCCACAGCTGTGTTTTTTTGTTTAGTGATAGGTGTTTATGAGTCCCTTGTTCGTCCTTAACAGTTAAACTGCCTGCTGTTCTGCAGAAAAATCCTTCAGGTCTTACAAATTCTTTGGTTTTCCAGCATTTTTGTGTTTTTGAACCCTTTCCAACAATGACTATGATTTCGAGATCCATCTTTTCACACTGAGGGACTCATATGCAACTATTACAGAAGGCTCAAATGCTCACTGATGCTTCAGAAGGAAACACAATGCATTAAGAGCCGGGGGGTGAAAACTTTTTGAATTTGATAATTTAACTTATTTTTCTTCTGGGAAACATGTAAGTATCTTCTGTAGCTTCTGAAGGGCAGTACTAAATGAAAAATTATGATACTTAGGCAAAATAAGAAAAATGTACACATTTTCATTCTGTTCAAAAGTTTTCACCCCCCGGTTCTTAATGCATCGTTTTTATTTCTGCCACATCAGTGAGCATTTGACCCTTCTGTAATAGTTGGATACGAGTCTCTCAGTTGCCTTTAGTGTGAAAGGATGGATCTTAAAATCATACAGTCATTGCTGAAAGGGCTGAACTGAAAGGGTTCAAATACACAAAAATGCTGAAAAAAAAAATAAATAATAATAATAATTCAAAGAATTTGTGAGACCTAAAGAATTGTTTTCTTTCTTTTTTTTTTTTTGATCAACATTTTATTCAAATTTTTTGTTTCACTTTAGAAACGAAGCACAGTTCACAGTTCAAAAGAACTATGTACAAACAGATGCCATGAAGCTGTCCACTTGTACAGAGAAAAAGGATGAGGAGAGATAAATAAATCACATAAGCACAGTAGGAATGTCAGCTTTCAGTCTATCTATTAACATCACCGCAATATTTGTCCAACTCTGAATAGCCATTAAGCTTGGCAGTGGTTAAAGAATTGTTTTCTGAAGAACAGCAGGCAGTTTAAATTCAGGACAAACAAGGGTCTCATGAACAACTATCACTAAACAAAAAAGCACAGCTGTGGATCATTCAGGTAACAACACAATGTTAAGAATCAAGCATATGTAAACAAGGCCAGTTTTATATATTCAACTATTATTTTCTCTTGTGGACTATATGTAAACATCTTTTATGTGAAACACCTTATTCAGTACTAATTAAAAAAAAAAATAACATGCATTTTGTATGATCCCCCTTATTTTGGTAAAATAATTAACATTTTGCAGACTATGTAAAATTTTGACCCATCTGTATATTTCAAGTTAATAACACACTCAACAAATTACAGACTGTAGTTTTAAACAGTCAACACACTATATTTATAATAATTACATGGAATAAAAATAATTGATATTAGTGAAAGCTGTGTCAGAGGTTGACCACTGAGACCACCAACAAACACGACAGGAAACAATGGCCACACACACAAATGTATGTTCTGTTTTCTCAGTACAAAGGCTGATTATTTCAGCTGGCGTGGTGTGAGGTGTGTGTGCCGTGCCTCACACTGCACACACACACACTTGTCAATCAAACCCCTCTAATAACTATGTACAACCTCCTATAAAGATCTAACAGCGCTCAATGACCTCTCGCAGAAGAACAAAGACTGTTCATCCTCTGGAGTTAAAGATAAACGTGTCTCACTCCACTCAGCTGGATCTAAACTCAATCACGGCTCCATTACACACACTCTCCTACAGATATTCTGTGTGTTTCTTTCTGGCAGATGCTGCAGAGACTCTGAAAGCACAGAGGGAATTAGAGCAAAATCAATTTAAATCGTTTCTCATCACTCCTGACTCAGGTTACACGCACATCTACTGTAACTGTAAGTCTGAAAGGGCAGTGCTAAGGGGTGAAACCGTGCTCAGGTTACGGGCCCGGACAGAACACCGGGATTATTCGATGCATTAGTACACATAAGAGCTGACATCGACATTTAACAACAGTCACACAGGCACTGTGAGTAGATTTACACCTTCAAACCTGCAGCTCTGACTACATTTAAGAAAATGTCCTTTAGATAAACACGAATACTTTATAACTTATGGCATCACCACAATTTAAAGGATTTTTGCTCCACTAGTGGCAGCAATCTGAACAGCAATGTATTTTTTTTTGAGTGCATGACTTTGATGCCATAAGGACAAAGGCAAGAGCTTTCAGCAGTACTATGATCACTGTTAACTAAAACTAAAACCATTTTTATTAATTAAAAAAAAAACTGAAAATATAAATATTAGATGAAAATGTAAAAAAAGTAGAAATTTAGAAATGTTGCCTTGACAACTATAAGCTAAAGTACTGAACGTTTAAGCTAAAGTACTGAACATTAAAATGAATAGAGGTCGACCGACGTATCGGTTTTGCCGATTAATCGGCACCGATAGTTGATTGGCGGAACTATCGGTTATCGGCAAAAATCCATGCCGATGGTTTTTTTCCTGGTTGGGTCCGTTGCTGGACGGGCTGAGAAGGTCGTCATTATACAGCAAAGTCCCTATAGTCTTTGTTATACAGCAGGAGAGCGGCCTCTAGTGGCGTAAAGCATTGACAGCACGTGCCGTTTGTTTAGACACGTGACACTGCGTGCTGCACAGAGCAGGACACTTCAAAGGCAGATTTAAAACATCAACAACGAAACGGTGTGTACAGTATACTGTAGTGCTTGTTTTCATGTCATTACTAAGTGATGAATTTGTTGACTAAATGCTGCATTAGTGGAGAAAGGACAGCAGTATACTTTAGCCCGTTTGGTGATCAAATAAAGTCTTGTAGACCGCCACTTGAATTGAATGCGATGCGTCCAGTGTGTGTGATACCGGATACCTGCGAGTTCTTCTTGAAGCAGCGCTGTACTTTTGCCCGTTGTGTTACTAACAATTTTTTATATTTTGATTAGATAACCACAAATGTTCTAGAATAGAAGCAGTTAAATTGTGTAAGTACACAATATCCATATGTATGTAATTTCAATACTGTGGCCTTTGTGTTAAAGGCGGCCATCCTTAGCTTGATTGTTGATGTAATGGTAGCACTTCACAATATGAGTCCATTTGTAACATTAAGATTGATAGAAGCTGTAGAATAGAAGTATTGTTCCTTGTTAGAGTGTGTTAATTTCAGCATTTACTGATATATTTAAAAAAAAATGTGTTGCTTTTCTTAACATTAATGAACAATGAATTAACTGTAATGATCAATATATAATTAATATTAATATTTGTATTTATTTAAAAAGTATGGTTAAGTAGGCTACTTTTTTTTTTTTTAAATAGAGCACTATTTATTTTCCATTCAGTATCCATTTTAAACTATCGGTCGATTAGTCGGTATCGGCCAGTGTGGTCCAACCTAGTTATCGGTATCGGTAAAATCCAATATCGGTCGACCTCTAAAAATGAACACAACTAAAATGAAAAATATCAAAGCGAATTTGGGGAAGATGATTATCTACTTAATTATAATGAAAATTATGCAAAAATGTCATTTTTATTTCTATAATTGGTATGATTTTGCAGTTAAATTTGCGGGGGAAAAAAAACTATAAATGATAGATGAAAAATTTAGAAATTTAGAAATGTTGCTAAAATAACTAAAATAAAATAAGTTCAAGCTAAAGTACTAAATATTAAAATTAATAAAAATAAATTGAAATTAGGGAAGATGATTATCTACTTAATTATTATGATTTGGCAGTTACATTTTGCTTAGGTTTGGTCACTTAATTAAAAAACCTGAAATAAACAAACTATAAATAATACATAAAAAAAACTTTAAAAACTTAGAAATTAACTAAAATAAAATACATTTGAGCTAAAGTACTAAATATTAAAATTAATAAAACTAAAATTTAAAAAAAAGTCAAAGGGAGAAAAAAGAACTAATAAAAATGACAAAAGCACAAAACTAAATTACTAAAATTAAAATGAACTAAATATATAAAACTAAAAGCTAATTAAAATATTAGCAAACACTAAAAGTGTAACAATAATACATAATAATATAAATTGTAATAAATAATACACCATGTCTGATCAATGTTTTTTTTTAAATGAACAAGTGTATTTTCATTAACTAACATTAACAAAGATTAATAAATACAGTAATAAATGTACTGCTCATTGTTAAGTCATGTTAGTTGATATATTAACTAATGTTAACAAATGACACCTTATTGTAAAGTGTTCCCAAAAAATTACATACTTAAACTTAGTTTTTCCTTTCTTACACTGACGCATTTCCTATTGAAACAGGATTGCTGATTTTGCAATATCAACATATCAAAAACCTTTTCCCTTACCTAAAAAAAGTACTATAAATCCCAGGTAAAAGACAGATTTGAATATATATTGAAATATATATTGTTTAAAGACAATTAAGAAAAATTAGGCATATTTCCAGACCAAATAACTTAATATACCACGAAAACAAAAAATTAATTCTAATTGTGATTTTAGCAGGTATGTTAATGTAATGGACATTTTCATATACAGTATATGGTAACAGCACAGCCATGAGCTATTGTTATTTACACAGCCGCAAACAGTGCAATGGGAAAGGCCATTCACGCTCTAGAGAGCATTTGATTGGACAGAAAATTGCATAGTATTTGATGAGTTATCAATATTTGGAGTCCATTTTCCTTGAAGAGACTGCAAATATTAACTTTACAAATCGGCAAAACATTTAGAAGCACACTAGCAAAGACGGTCTCAAAAGTACCGCACGTGGACTAAAAGCCACAAATCCACTTGGATTTTATAGTTTTTGTTTACGCGTGTCTTCCAAGTGTTTTTAAAGGGCAGTTTCCATGCTGGACTCGTGTGCATGTGACCTCATCAGAAAGACGGTCCAAATATTCTCCATGTGTCTGAAAGTGAGTAAACCCTTGAGAGCTGACCTACATTTACTTGTAGAAGCTAAAAACACACACAGGTTCTTACACACTGTTCTAACAAGGTCAGCTTGGTCCTAATTAGCTCAATTTCAAAGGCCTGAATACTCCTTAGTGTAAATGATGGAAGAGACACACACATACTCTAAGCAGTGTGTAAGTTATTTTAAATTATCATTGGTATGAAAAGCACATGACTAGTACACAAAAAAAGTCATTTCTGTTGGGCTTATGTGCAATCAGGTCTAAAAGTCTGAGACCAACTTTCTGTTTTATCCATATAAACCTGAAAAAAAAAAATACTGGCATTAAATAAATTTAAAAAAAATAAATGGAATCTCAGCAGATTTGTCACTGAACTCATTTCTACAAAAGGTCAGGATGTTCTTGTTTCCGTTGTAGCACAAGACGTTCTTTGGATCATTCTCAAATCATGCTGGAGAAGGATCGCAAATATAAAAAGAGGACAAACCACATACTTAATTTTATTTGTTGCTGATAACAAATTTTGTAACTAAAAATGTAGCATTAAATTAGAAGCAAAATAGAAGCGGTTTTAGATTCAGGATAAACATTTTCTTAACATTTTCTATATCGTTTATCTGAAACTCTGAATTATGTTTTCAAACTTCAAGGACTGTCAAAACTAGAGCAGAGAGTCGAGATAACCTACACTGCAATCTGTCCCAATGACTGCAATAAAACTGTACGTGAGTGAGAGAGATATGGGCAGTATAAACAGCAATTCACTCACAGTAGATTTGAATTCATTTCACCCTGGTGAGATTACAGGAGTCCCTGACCTGTGTATGACAGAGAGACAGAACAAACGACCACTGATCCTCTTAACCCGGACAGACAGACAGACAGACAGGAGAGATCGAGTTAACCTAAGCCTTTAATGGACATAGGAGAACATAAACCGATTCAAACAATCCTTGTGTGTTTCACCTGAGCATAAGCACACGTTTCTCTGGACACACTCGGTTGACTTTATTCAGCTCATTAGGTGCAGATGTGTGCGTGTTGACTTTTAGCAAACTGCAGTTAAAGACTAACATATGCTGAAAACATTTGAGTCAACATGCACATGCAACTCCTTCCCTTGTAAAAACAACTGACCTACATTTTCCTACTTTCTCACTGAATCACTCTCTCTCTCTCTCTCTCTCTCTCTCTCACACACACACACACACACACACACAAACATAAAAACGCTGATTAGAAACAAGAATTTAGTTGCTTCTGCTACAGAAACATCTCATGCTGCACAATGCGAGTCTTTATGTTTAAAACATGATAAATGCCTTACAAATGCACCTATATATACAGTGACAAATATTTGTGACACAATTGATGCATTAATATCATTGCATTAGTGAAAAAAATATCAATCAAAGTTGCATTCATTTTAAAGACAGCATAAACATGCTTATAATCTGTAGCTATGTCAATAATGAGAAGGAAAATTCACCTTTTAAAATGAATTTATAAAATATATAGCTGCAAGCAGCGATCATGATTTAAGGCATTTAAGCACATATAAAAACATTACATATCATTTAGCAAGACTGTAACCACCTAAACCAGATTTTAAAAAGCATTTTTGGCAAATACAGGTAATTTACCATAGAAATATGATGTTTTTTAACATTTATGACTGTTATAGCACCAGCTGTGGTCTGATCTCCTTAAAACTTTGCATGCTTGTTTAGAATCACTCCTCGCATGTGCTCACCAGTTTTCCTCAAGTTTTGAGTTTTCGTTTAGTCTTTATAGGCTTTTGAGTATATTTGGACAGGCCCCTTTTCTAAAGGACCCCATTATTGCTTCCCAAAGGGTCAATTTCAACATTTTTTTGGTAATTATTGACCTAGAGAGTCCAGAGAATTGTACTGCAGCGTTTTTTTGTCCAGACTGAGCAAAAAACCTGGGACTAGTTTGCAAAAGTAGGTTTTTTACATTTTCTCAATCATTTAACAAATGGTTTGACTGACAGCAGTGGCTCTAGAGGGAAGGCTGTTTGAATGAGGAAGGGAGTCAAAGGAAGATCTGTCTAAAATTTATAGTTGTTTTAGCATAAGCAGCCCTGGCGCTTTTGAACGTTTTTTTTTTTTTTACTTTTTTTTGCTCTCGATTGGGTGAAAAACCTAGGACTAGTTAGCAAAAGTAGGTTTTTCAAAAAATGCAACATACCCAAAACTTTTGAATGCGAGTGCATGAGCCAAGGATTCCAACGACATAGGACACTTGAGCCTGCGACGAACAGTTCAGGAGTTAGGACAGTTGAGAGATGACAGGAAAGCAGTTAGAGGAGAGAGGGGAGCAGGATCGGCAAAGCACCTCAAAACGAGAATCGAACTCTGGTCACCATGAGCCCAGTTGCGCTGTATGTCGACGCACTAACCGCAAGGCTATTGGCGTTGACGAATTATAGTTACTTTTGATATGAAACAAAGTTTCAGATTTCAAATTCCGTCCATTTTATTACAGTATTCAAACAATAAATGATGTTTTGGCGCCGTTTTAATATGGAGTGACAGATTGCACCTCAGTTCAAAAGAAGCAAGAGCATGAAGCGTACGTGAACTGATCATCTCCTCCGCTTTAATACCAGTTTCAGCACAATTCGTCACAATTCGTTTATTCGTCACATTTACCTCAGAAAAAAACATATTCGGTGACCATTTGTTAGAAAAATTAACTCTAGAGAGGAACATTTTGCTCAATATACGCACCATATAACGTTTATTATAATTTTTTACTGTTCTTCAATTTTAAATTAGTTTGAATAAATAAAAATTTATGACAGCCACCTGTTAAATGTTTGTATTTCGAAAAACGAATTGGTGTAGAAAACTTCATTAAATGTAATTTAAGCTTTTGAATATTAATCAGTTCATTTTAACCTTTAATATTATAGTAATGTATATTTTACACCCTTAGTTGATATTTGATCAAATAAATGCAGTCTTGGTGAGCATAAGAGACTTCTTTTAAAAACTTTTTTTTTTTTCAAATGGTAGTGTACTGGTTGTCAAACTTAAAGTGAAGGTTTAGTAGATGAACCAGTTGGTAAAAGTAATTTAAATAACTAGTTAATTGTGAGAAAAGGTCTACTTGAGAACAATCAAAAACAGTGCTGCATAACTAGTTAACCATCGAGACCCAACCCTCTTGCATATGACTTCTAGTCCTACAGACTAAAATTCCCATGCTTTACAGGACAGAAAAATAAAATACCAGATCTGAAATGCAGAACAGAAAACTGTGCAGCTGACTGAAAATTGTGAACTGATATTCTCTATTTGAGCATAGATATTTACACAGTCGTGCATTGTTTTCATATCCAGTGTTTGATTGAACACCGTGTTATTTTTTGCCGTTGCACGACAAACAGACACGCCTGCAATGATCAGGAATGGAGAATTCACCGTGGCCACAACTTTATTTAAACACAAACCCGACATGCACCACTGCCGTCTGGTCATGCACATGTGATCAGGATGTTCATTCGTGCTAGTTTTGCATTCTTGATAACCATAATTCAAAGCCTTACTGCTGCTGGCTCACACCGGGGCTTCTGGGAAAGAGCAGGTCATGGTGCACAAACCAGCTATTTTTGTCTTTGGACTCCCAGAATCCCCGGGGTGTAAGGCATCTGTTCTTTAGGGTGTGCTCAGATGCCGGTTTTGCTCTGGAATCTGGACCTCATGGTGATGTTGATTAACAGTCTTTACAAAGAGCTGCACTGCTAATAGACATTGATCAACAGAGTTTAAAAATAAATCCTTCTAAATAACTTCACCACAAAAATATCAATGCAAACAAAGGTAACTTGGTTTATGAACAGTTCGCCCAGAACTGTCAATTCTGTCATCACTGACTCACCCTCATGTTGTTCAAAACCTGTATGTTTCTTCAGAACAGGGACAGGATTATTGACTTTATTTTTGACCACATGCAAATTATTAACAAATGTAGACACCAGCTCTGCTAAAAAACATCAAACACCACATTGTAGGCTGTTTTTGCGAACCTGGTGAACTGGGTTTGAAGTTTTATGGTTTTTGGTTTTGATGCGTTTTATATGATGCAGGTGTAAAATGAGACATCAGCAAACATTCAGAATTTTATAGTCTGAATGACTGGCTATTGACTTTAGGAGGTGTGTGTGCGCACTTACGTCACAGTCCTTTTTAACAAACCTTCAGACTTGACCAGACTGGAATCTGAAGGAATGAGAACCAAACACAAATAGAGAGCAAAACACACACACCCACCCATACACACACACACACACACACCTACCCCCCACCCTACTGTAAGTGCTGAGTAAGCAGAAAGCTGTGCACTGGTGTGTGTGTGTGTGTGTGTGTGTGCAAGCAAGAAGTCACTTCATTTTCTGCCATATCCACAGATAAATTAGAAATTGTTATATTAAACATATAGGAATTATATATGTGATCAAAAATACAGTAAAAACAGTATTATTATGCAATATAACTACAGTTTAAAATAAGTAATAGCAAAGCCGAATTTTTAGTGTCACATGATCCTTCAGAAATCATTCTAATATGCTGATTTGATGCTTAAGAAACATTTTTGTATTATCAATACTGAAAAACATTTTTAAGCACCGCTGATGAATAGAAAATTCATAAGAACAGCATTTCTTTGAAACAGTTATCTTTAACATTACAAATGTGTTTATTGCTAATTTTGATCTGTTTAAAGTTTTCTTTCTTAATAAATTGTCAAAAAAAATTATAACATTTTTAAATATGGATTTTTTTCTTGCAAAAACGCATTGAATCGCTTCAGAAGGCCTTTATAAACCCTCTGGAGCCATGTAGAGCACTTTTTATGATGGATTTATGCACTTTTATTGGACTATCTATTCGACTTTATCTTAAACCCACTGCCATTATAAATCTTGGAAGAGCCAAGACATTTTTTTTTTTTTTTTTTTTTTGGTTTGAGGGTGAGTAAATCCTGGGGCAATTTTCATTATTGAGTGAATTATCCCTTTAATTAATTTACATAAAAATCATTAAGTAAATTTATTTTTCACACACATTGAAAAGCACTATTCTAAAAACCCAGTAAAAATTCCTGAGGGTGCACAGCAAATTAGTCCTCTAGGTTAACCTACAAAAACGGACATCATGACTGAACAGCACCATAATATGCACTGATGTACAGACCATGTGCTATAAAAGAGCTGCACCGTCATTCATCGTTCCATTAAAGAGATTTCAAGTAAAAGCATCTGCTATCCCTCCGAATCAAGAACGTACACAAAACACACAACAAAACGCTCCAAGACAAAACAGCGCTTTACCATGTAAACAATACGGCTATTTACCCTGCTTCTGTCAGTGTGTGTGTAAGAATGGCTGTGGGTGCGTTTTAAGACAAAGCCATGACTGTGTCTTCCCGCTGGGTGAGAACGCAGCACACACTCCACCAACACACACAAATATGACAGCCTAGCACAGCCTGTTCAATCAGAGAGAGAGAGAGATTTCTATTGTTTTAGTGAAAATGATGCCCACTTGAGAAGATACAAAGGACTATAAGCGGGTCATGCACACAGTCAGCAGCACAGCGGTTGTAGAATAAGGTTGTATTTTAAAGGATTAGTTCACTTCCAAAATAAAAATATCCTGATAATTTACTCGCCCCCATGTCATCCAAGATGTTCATGCCTCTCTTTCTTCAGTCAAACAGAAATTCAGGTTTTTAAGGAAAACATTCCAGGATTTTTCTCCATCTAGTGGACTTCTATGGGAGCTAATGGGTTAAAGTTGCAAATTGCAGTTTTAATGCAGCATCTAGCAAAATGATCGGTCATTTTCTAAAAAAAAAATAAATAAAATTTACATACTTTTTAACCACAAATGTGACCCTGGACCACAAAACCAGTCATAAGTGTAAATTTCTCAAAACTGAGATTTATACATCATCTGAAAGCTGAATAAATAAGCTTTCCATTGATTATTAGGAAAGGACAATATTTGGCCGAGATACAACTATTAGAAAATCTGGAATCTGATGGTGCAAAAAATGAAGTTCATAGCAATGCATATTACTAACCAAAAATTAAGTTTTAATATATATTTACGGTAGGAAATGTACAAAATATCTTCATGGAACATGATCTTTACTGAATATCCTAATGATTTTTGGCATAAAAGAAAAATCGATAAATTTGACCCATCCAATGTATTTTTGACTATTGCTACAAATATACCCATGTAACATAAGACTGGTTTTGTGTTCCAGGGTCACAAATGGTCATCTTGCACTAGCTTGACTTCATGCATTACATAATCACGTTAGAAAGGTCATATGTGACATAGGTAGAAGTACCGACTCAGTGTTTACGAAGCGAACGTGCAAAGAAAGTCAAACGCCCTTTACAATAAAAGGTGAAACAGCGATGTTGGATGATTTTGAAGTTGGAGGAGAAAACGAGATTTGAGAAAATTAGTATTTCGCCCTACCCAACCTTTTTGCGCCGGAGTACACAGACAAAGAACTAACCACACGTGACCTTTCCAACATGTTTATGTAATACATGAAATCGTAGACATGTATTGCAGAGCTAGTGCAAGACGAGCACTTGTGGTTTAAAAGTGGTTTAAACATTTTTATTTTTAATTTTTAGAAAATGACCGATTGTTTTGCTAGATAAGATCCTTATTCCTTGGCTGGGAACTTGTAGAGCCTTTTGAAGGTGCACTGAAACTGCAATTTATACTTTATAATGTTTATACTTTCAAACCAGGGCGAAAAACTAATTTTCTCAAATCTCATTTTCTCCTCCAACTTTAAAATCGTCCAACATCACTGTTTCACCTTTTATTGTAAAGGGTGTTTGACTTTCTTTGCACGTTCGCTTTGTAAACATTGAGTCGGTACTTCCACCTACGTCACACATGACCTTTCCAACGTGATTATGTAATGCATGAAGTCAAGCTAGTGCAAGATGACCATTTGCGGTTATTTATTTTTTTTTAGAAAACGGCCGATCATTTTGCTAGATGCTGCATTAAAACTGCAATTTGGACCTTTAACCCGTTGGCTCCCACTGACGTCCACTATATGGAGAAAAATCCTGGAATGTTTTCCTCAAAAACCTTAATTTCTGTTTGAAGAAAGAAAGACATAAACATCTTGGATGACATGGGGAATTAGGAAAATTTTTATTCTGGAAGTTAACTAATACTTTAACCTCCTGCTGGTGAACGTAATTTTACTCCGAGGATATACAGAATATCACGTGTCAGCCAATATTAGAAAATTTTTTTTATCTAATTAGATAATACTGGATATTTAATAGCACTTATTTTCCCTATTTTTACTATTAGATTACCTATTCAGCATGTAACACACACTTAAAGTAAATATTTAAAAACATTAATCATTTAATAATGCTGTGAAATGTAATCCACAGCAAAACTCAAAATGAATATCCATTTTTCATGCTGTACATTAAATTCACTTGTAGCATTTAAAATAACTGATTTTAGTTTGTAACTCTTTCATTTATTTAGACAAAACAGTATTGTAAAATCTGCCGCTGATATCAGCTATAATTAAAAATAAATAGGTTTTCTGGTGTTTAGGACTAATAATATCTTTCCTGTTCCCTCAGTATTACCTCAGCGTGACTGGACAGGCCACACTCAACACTGAATAGGCGTTGTTGATGTGTAAATGTGGGCGGCCATGTGTTAATAAGTTTAGATATCTGATGTCAGAATCAACCTATTTTGGCAGCACTGTTTTAGTAGATGTTTTTTTTTAGACTTTCTGGAGTAGGCTGAGTTAAACTGCAAGTTTTTAAAGTACAATTTCACTTTTGATTCCAATTTTAGTTTAAGTTTTAATAATTTTGCTATGTGGTTTTATTCAGGGTTTATTTTTTAATATTTCTATATTGCTTTAACTTTTATTTCAGCTTTACCTTCAGCAATTTTGGCACGGTAACTTCACCTAATATTCACATTTCAACTAGTATTTGTGACCCTCGAGCACAAAACCAGTCTTAAGGGTCAATTTTTTTTTAAATTAGGATTTATACATCATCTGAAAGCTAAATAAATAAGCTTTCCATTGTTAGGATAGGACAATATTTGGCCGAGATACAACTATTTGAAAATCTGGAATCTGAGGGTGCAAAAAATCTAAATATTGAGAAAATTGTCTTTAAAGTTGTCCAAACGAAGTTCTTAGCAATGCATATTATTAATCAAAAAGTTTTGATACATTAACAGTAGGAAATTTACAAAATATCTACACAGAACATGATCTTTACTTAATATCCTAAAGATTTTTGGCATGAAAGAAAAATTGATCATTTTGACCCATACAGTGTATTTTTGGCTATTGCTACAAATATACCCGTGCTACTTATGACTGGTTTTGTGGTCCAGGGTCACATTTTAGAGTAGTTTTAGTTTCAGCTAACAATAACAATGTTTTCATATTCCAGTCACAGCACAAATAGTCATATTACACAAACATTTCTCACAGATTTAAAACTCCACATGCTGGACTGAAAAGTGAATGACTAACGCGACAGAAGTGGATCAGCTTTTCTGCATTAGCTACTTTATTCGTATTTCACATTTCTGTGTCTTGTAGCGTTCAGTTACCTCCTGTTTTCTTACACTCCGATAGTCTCTGACTGACTTCAGCGGGATCCAACCAGTCTAAATGTGTCAGCTCTGACAGCTTAATTGAATGGGTGGATTATGGCAGCTACAGTGAGCTAATATTAAGCCCTTTTAAATCTATCAAATCTGCCATAACACACAACAATCACACAGGCTTCAGACTCAATGTGTGGTGACCTATTTCAGAGTGTGTAAATCTCAAAGATGATTATTCTTGTCATTCAGCACAAATTCATTCATCCTCTTATTCACTGACACAATCAAACATCAAAGGAGATCAACAGCTTGGAATTGCATTCAAAACAGCTGCTTGCAGATCTACTTTGCAGCCCAACACAAACACTTCAATAATTACTTGAACCTGACAACTGACCCATAATCAGAGGTCACAAATTTAAATGTGGCTGTAGGATGCAAAGAATCGCTCTTCAAAACACTCAACACACATACGCACACTTAACAACCAAAAGACACTTAACACCTAAGTAAACAAGAGATGAAGCATGGTAAACACAAAGGTCAGACACACTGACAAAGTGGCAAATGCAAGTTTCATAAAAAAATAAATAAACAGATACAAATTCACACATCATGTAGTATGTGTGTTTTAATTGCATTTTAAATAGAGCAAACAAACTAAAGAATCACTGTTGCTTTAGTATTATTTATATACTGTTTATTAACATTTTAAATGAGCTTTTAACATTATTTTCAGTTAGTTTCCAAGGCAACATTTCTCATTTTAATTTAAGTTTTTATTTACATTTAAGCTTTTAATCTAGGGCCCTATGATTTTTGCGATGCAGAAAATGCGGACAAGAAATCCTGTCATCAAAATGGAATTTACTGTATAATAAAATAAAAATAATAATAATAAAAGCATTATTAAAACATTATTTTTTAAAAGGAATATTTACCAGAAAGATTATTTACCAGAATTTATTTACCAAAAAAAATGTTAATACACAACACAGTATTTCTGAAAAAAGAAAAAAAGAAATAATAATAGTAAATTAATTTTAGAGATTTTTTTTGAGAATTTTTTTGAATATTAAATTTAGTGAAACCATTAACATGGAATCCAGAAATTTAATGGAAAACACAGAATTTGGTAAAAAACAAAACTGAATTTGAAAATAAATAAATAAAAGGTATTTCATAGGGCCTTAAGTGTACATTTTGTTAAACTTTTAATAAATTGCTGTTAAATTCTGTAAGTTTCATGATTTTCATTAATTATACATGCTTCTTGATCTTTTTTTTTTTAACCATTAAAACAGAGTCTAGAAAAATTAAAACAGAAAAACGGAAAAAATAAAACTGATTTTATTTCATTTTATATTAGTTTAATTTTAATTAACAAAACCTATTTTTATAGTTTTAGTTAACAATAACAACACTGCAAAGAATTAAATATTCACCAGAAAACTGGAAAAACACATCTGAGTGCCACTAAGGTAACATATTTGCAATTCTCTAACAGCCAAAAACAAGAAAACCAGTCCTACAACAGGGACACACCCGTCATGTCAGGCCTAGCCAATTAGACAGCATCTCCAAATGAGGCCACACCCACTGCAGTGGAAGCCTAAGGGGAAAATCCTACAGAAAAGCTCAAAAGACCAGCTGCTGGAGCTTATTAATTAGCTCATTAAAAACTAAAGCTAATGTCGTTTTTATGACAGAGATGTACGAGTATGTCTCACTGTGATAAGATGAGTTGTTTCTCTCAGATTCTGCTCTCAGCTTCAATTATGTGCACAGAACAGACCTTTAAATTAACACATAATTAACTGCAGGAATTCTACGGTCAAATGTCGTGCTCCTCACACACATAGAGCGAGCAGACAAAGGGCCTGAGGGAAAATGTGTGTGCGTGGTAGAGTGAATCTTTTATTATGATCAAGAATTTATAAGGCACATCTCTTTCTCTTTATTCCCCATCCATCTCACCATTTGCTCCAGTTCAGGTTGTTTTAAAGGAACAGTTCACATTCTGTCATTTCAAACCCTCATGTTGTTCAAAACCTGAATGACTTTGTTTCTGTCTAACACAAAAGGTGAATTTGTGAAGAATATACATCATGTGGTTTTCCATTGCGTCACCTGTATTATTAAGGTGGTAAATTTTTAATGTAAAAAGCTCAAGTTCAAGTAGATTTTTAAATATAACTTAAAGGGATAGTTCACCCAAAAATTAAAATTCTGTCATTAATTACTCACCCTCATGTCATTCCAAACCTATGTTCATCTTCAGAACACAAATTAAAATATTTTTGACCCTGCATAGACAGCAACGCAACTAACACGTTCAAGGCCCAGAAAGGTCGTAAGGACATTGTTAAAATAGTGCATGTGACATCAGTGATTCAACCTTTTTTTAAGCTTTGTTGTTCTGTAATTTGTGTTATGGGTTTGGAATGACATCAGGGTGAGTAATAAATAACAGAACTTTCATTTTTGGGTGAACTATCCCTTTAATAAAATAAACAGTTACTGTAAAATACACTGTAATACCAAAACATTGCCACAGTATTTTTACAGTCAACCCAGCTGACATTTTTACTGTACATTAAATGGGATTTCTTTTACAGTAAGGCTGCCAAGCTTCAAAATTACAAAAAAAAAAAAAAGCACCATAAAAGTAATCCACAGAACTCACACTCACACATTTGAGGTCAAAAGTTTACATACTCCTTGCAGAATCTGCAAAAATACAAGACATACACATATCTCTTTATTTATACAGCTGTATATAGAGTAAATATTGTACAAATCTTTACATAAATCTTCTGTTCCAGATTCATACACATTATTATTATTTATTGTTAAGTTTTACTTAATGTTTTCTGTTGATACACGATGCATTAAGGGGGGGGTCAAAACTTTTTTTAATTTGAAGATCAGGGTAAATTTAACC
Organism: Cirrhinus mrigala; assembly: GCA_036247105.1. NCBI lineage: Eukaryota > Metazoa > Chordata > Actinopteri > Cypriniformes > Cyprinidae > Cirrhinus > Cirrhinus mrigala. Next base: position 26,806,740 of record CM070019.1, read on the forward strand.
GTTTTTGTCTTCTGGGAAACATAAGCATCTTCTGTAGCTTCTGGCAGTACAGTAAAAAAAAAAATAAAAAATAATAATAATAATAATAATTAGGCAAAATAAGAAAAATGTACAGATCTTCATTCTGTTCAAAAGTTTTCACCCCCCAGCTCTTAATGCATTTTGTTTCCTTCTAAAGCATCAGTGAGTGTTTGAATCTTCTGTATTAGTTGCATATGAGTCCCTCAGTGTGAAAAGATGGATCTCAAAATCATAGTCATTGTTAAAAAGGGTTCAAATACACAAACATGCAGAAAAAGAATTTGTGGGACCTGAAGGATTTTTCTGAAGAACTGTGGGCAGTTTAACTGTTCAGGACAAACAAGGTTATCATGAACAACTATCACTAAACAAAAAAAAAAAAAAAAACAGCTGTGGATCATTCAGGTAACAACACGGTATTAAGAATCAAGTGTATGTAAACTTTTGAACGGGGTCATTTTTATAAATTCAACTATTATTTTCTCTTGTGGACTATATGTAAACATCTTTCATGTGACAACTTTTATTCAGATCAGTATTAAATAAAGAGTAACATGCATTTTGTATGATCCTTCTTATTTTGGTAAAACAATTAGGCCTAACATTTTGCAGATTCTGCAAGCTGTATGTAAACTTTTAACCTGAGAAGTCACAAAAAGTCATCCCCTTCATTTAGACTGGATTTAGCCAATGAGTTGAACTTCAAGTGGCAAATGAACTATTCATACCAGTTTTGTGAACTTGATTAAATGATCCATTGAAATGACAAGACTCAAAAGAATGATTTGTTAAGTCACAAATTACTTTCACTTTAAACAGCTTCTGACACTGTGTGGCTTCAGAAGACGTGTGATCTTCACAAGGCTCACTTTATGATAGCTTTTGAAGCTTGAAAGCTCCAGTCCCTATTCTTTGCAACTGCAGCAAAATAAAATGACTATTGCAGTCTTTATAATTTCTCCTGTAAGTGACGAGGGTGTGTAATTGAAGACAGAATTTTCTTTTATGGGTGACCTGTCTTTTAAGGTCATTTGCGGACACCACCCATAGTTTATCATAATTGTTATATGGGACAGAAACAAAAACAACCTGCATGCCAGCACACATATGGCGCTCGTCAAGCCCGTTTTATTAGTAGCTCCTCTGTTTTGATCTAATTTGTGGTTAAGGAAGAAAGAAAGAAGGTACTTTGATGACTCATGAAAGCAAATAAGAGAGGAAGCAGTCTCTGAAACTCTGGGTCAGAACATTTTGTTCCGGTGGCAGTGCATCTGGTAGATCCACTGGGCTATTTTGCACGAAACCGGCCCGTGTTAATGACAGCTCGACTCCTCCGGCAAAACCGATTCATAACAAACGGCGAGAGAGCCGAGCCCTGACGTCACAAAGGCCAAAGAGTTTGTCTGTGTTCGATGGCAGAACAGAACTGTCAAACCCCAGACTCAAGCATAATGGAAATTAATAATAATAATAATAGTTATTATTATCATTATTATCATTATTATTATTATTATTATTATTATTATTATTATCTCTAAAAGACCAGTGATCAAAAAGCAACCCGGTCACATTTTAACACTTAACGGTGAATGACAGAAAAGCGTTACTAAATCAGCAGAACATCACTGGATTTCTGCCACCGTGATCCGGTGCTGACATCGGTCCAACCAGACGCGCTCGATCAGTGCAGCACAATGATAGTCTAACTAGTTCACACACCCTTTCTCTGTCTAACACGGACACACACCACTCCCTGTCGCCGTGCACCTGCCCGCTCACAAACAGCCCACCTGGGCGTCCGTTCACGTGTGACTCTCACCTGGGGATGCAGTTAGGAGAGGAGCCGTCTATCTCCCAGGTGGCGAACAGGTTCATAGGCACCGGTCTGTTTAGCGCCCCGCTCCCGGGGAAGCTTAACCGGCCACTTCTCTCCGCCATGCTCGCTGCTGGTGTCCCGTTCACCTCCAGCCGACACAGTGAGCAAACTTCTCCCCTCAGGAACGCGCTGGATCTAAATCCTTCCCGCTCAAACGGCTGTTAATCCGCTGCTCTGCTACGGAGCCGGTGTTGTGCCGTTCACGGATGGCGCAGCGATTCGCGTGCGGTGTCTGCGTGCAGCTTCATGCCGCTGTGGTTCGGAATTTCCACACCGTGCACCGAGCGCTCGCGACAAGAAACTGCAGCAGCAGTCGCTCGCCGCAGGAAGTCACGTGACCCCCGGGTTTACCAGCGACTGGCGCATCTGCGCTCTCGCACACTCGGGATGGCCAGTAAATAACGGGACGACTGTAGTAAAAGTACCTAGTGCTCTTTATAAATGAACTTACGTCATGCTGGGATTGTTGGGAAAGTACAGTGTTATATTGCTGGCAAGTAGTGGACATTTGGACTTACTGGAAGTATACTGGATATTGAAACTTGCTTATTTCAACTAATGCCGCAAAAAAAAAGCACCATGGGACATTTATTGTATTTACTGCATGACAAAGTTAGTCAAGATAAAATATAAATAACTATACTGGATGTCAATATAGGCCAAATTATCTTTTAAATAGTGCTGTCAAACGATTAATCGCGATTAATTTAGTTTGCATTATATATGTGTGTACTGTGTATATTGATTATGTATATATAAATACACACACATGCATATATTTAATGTTTATATATTAAAAATAATTATAATATCGGTTACATTAATATAAATATATACATGGAAATACTTCTAAATATTTCCAAAATATATACTGTATGTGTGTGTATTTATATATACATAATAAATATAAACAGTATACACACATATGTTAACAAAAACATTTTGGATGCGATTAATCGCAATTAATCAGTTGATAACACTACTTTTTATAATATACTGTCATTATATTATATTATATTACATTGCTATTCCAGATGTCCAGTATATTGAACATCTGGAATACAGAATCTAGTTTTATTAGAGTAGCATTCTATAATTATAATATAATATATGTAAAATAGTGCTTTCAAAACGATTAATCGTGATTAATTGCATCCAGAATAAAAGTCTGTTTATATAATGTATGTGTGTATTGTGAATATTTATTATGCATCTCTAAACACACTCACATTCATGTAAGGAATATTTACATGTGTGTATAAATATGTATATTTATATATGATTTATGTTAAATATAAATATAAATATAGTTTTCATATATTTCTTAAATGTATACATGTATGTGGGTGTATTCATAAATACATAACAAATATACGGTACACACACATATTTTACGTAAACACAAACTTTTATTTTGGATTTGACATCACTAAAATATACTTATATACTCTTTGATCCAACCCCCCCCCCCCCCCCCCCCCAAACTAATCCTGATTCTGGTGTATTTCAGGAACAAAATGTAACAGAACTTTAACATTTTTTAAATAATACAACATTTATACAATGTAGAAACAAATTAGTCTTAAATTAAATTAAATGCAATTAGAAAAAGGTGTAATTAAAGGTACTTAAAGTGTGATCCTCAAGGTTGCCCTCTCTGGTTTTATTTCTAAAATGATCTTCCCACAAGGATAATTGTGTGATATGCTTTTATTATTATCTTTTTCCCTGTCTATAAAACGCTAAAGCTATTGTCAACGACAACGTGTTTTTGAAAGAGCAGAAGGACAAGCTGTTCCAGTTTTATGTATAGTACCTATTCTCTGTCTATGCTATTTGTGTATGCGTGTTTCTCAAGCAGCTAGAGTATTCTCATCAGTGCGGCACAAATTGCTCAGCCATTTGATCTCAAAGCACTTCTGTTGTTTGTTTACAGTTTGATTTTATCTGTTTGCCCTTGAGGACGAGTGCGTCGCAGTGCACAGAGGACACTAGTTTATGAGCAAAAAGAATAAAGGACCGGCAGAGGCATGGAAGGAGTGTTTTGTCCTTGGACACTGCAGATGTTACAATATAGCCTCCCATTCATACTTCTCAATATGTGGTTGCCAGGATCCTCGTAGCAACAGAGATCAATTTATAAAATACAGGTTTCAGATGTGCTTCTCATACCATATTGACTGGATCAATAACTCCCGGTTTCTGTGCTGGGTACATGTTGAGGCCCTAGATGGGAAATGTATTGATTCTCACAGACATGCAGTCAGTCTAAGTGATGTGGTTTTTATAATCAGTCAATTAAACTCTAAAGAAGACAGTTGCTTGATACTGGTGATCTATACATTTTTCATTGTTTAAAATTCACTTTTGATTTTTCTTAGTCACCCAATCCAAGCTTAAATTTCCAAAATGTGATCATGTAAAGCTCAAACTGCGTGAAAGGCTGGTCTTAAAGACTTCTTTTCAACTATGAAGCAGCATCACCTAGTGGACTGGGTTAAAAATCAGCACGGAGCCCAAATTTCAAACTATAAATGCACAATGACTTTATTTTATAGCAAATCAGTTAAAGTTAGAGCAAAGTTAATGTTAGAAGGTAGATATTAAGATTTAGTGATTCGAACCAATGCAGAAACACACTAATCAAACTGAGCACACGTTTAAGGGCACTAGAATAAACACTTCAAACGTCTTTCTCTGCCAAATACTAATATACTTTATTCCAGAGTGTATATACAGGCATAACCTTCTGTTGAACAAAGACTCAAAAAACAAATTAACAGGTGAGTTTGAAAAACAAAACCCACATACATTTAAGTTCTCTACAGAAGTACTCCAGGACTGATATTGATCAAATAAAAACAAAACTCAGGACATTGTGAAAAATATCTAGTCTTAACCCACTCCATCATCACTTAAACCCACCCAGTTCCTCAGCATAAGAAATAAGTCAAATTATCTTCATACATTCATTCATTCAACTCACAGTAAGTAATTTACACTAAAGTAGCACAATGACATATGCCACATTAATAAGTGAAGGAAAAAAACAAAACAAAAAAACATTCTCAGTCTCGCTCACACGCACACATACACAATTAATTTCAGTGCTGACTCTCTGCAGATGCAGATCGGGAGCGGCTCTGTTTCCTTGGAGGGGAAGGAGAGCGGGAAGGAGACCGGTTGCTGGTAGTCTTCTTCTCTGGGGTGCGACTGGCCGAGCGACTGCGAGAGCGCTTGCTTCCACGCTCAGGGCTGCGACTCCGACTGGGCGAGCGGGAACGGGAGCTGCTCCTGCTGCGGGAACGACTCCTGCTACGACTGCAGAGAGAAGAAAAACAGGTTAACAATGTGTTGGGGTTTCTGCAGGTTTTGCAACACTTTGTCCATTTTTTGCAAGGCATACAAGACTTAATGCCATGACTTTGAGTATGACTTTCTGCTTTGATTTGGGGCAGGGGTGGGGAACCTTGATCCTGGAGGGCCAGTATCCCTGTAGAGTTTAGCCTCAACCCTGGAGGGGGGACACAACACCCAACCTGTATCCTGAAGACCTTGATTAGCTTGTTCAGGTGTGTTTGAATAGGGTTGAAACTAAACTCTGCAGGGACACATCCCTCAAGAATCAACGTTCCCCACCCCTGGCTTTTTTTTTTTTTTTGGCCTTTTTAAGGCTTTCAGGGTTCGTACAGATGCTGTAAGATGAAATTCCAGTACTTTTAAGGATTTTTCAAGAATTTCAGAGATCTCACTTATCAAACAATGTCTTTCAAATTCTATAAAAA